>OY757313.1:150853303-151453303 GCA_963583905.1 Stenurella melanura
AATTGTATTAAGTTTAAAAAAACAAAAAATAATTAGGAAATGACGAAATATGAATATGTTTATTAAAGGTGGCCCATTTCATTCTTCCGTCTCTCGCATATATTAAATTTAACAGACGTTTTCCTAGATCAGCTAAAAATGGGCTACATTAAACCAGATTATATAAAAAAAAGTTAAGTGCAAATCGTACTTGTGCAGTTAGTGTTCTGTACCATGAGTTGTTTTTAAACATAGATTTGATAGATTTATACACATTATGCTGATACTACGATTATCATTTTATCTATACTTGCAATATATGGATGTGGCTGCAAAGCCATTTGCACAACACCGGATACTAAGATTAATATCGCTTGTATCATTCGACATGGCTAGAGTGGAAAAGTACTAATTAATATGTCAATAATATACGCTTGTAATTTTTTGTAATATTCTTAACTTGATAACTTTTGTTTTCATGGCATACTTACAATAAGGAAAAAATTCTAATTCGTACATACCTTCCATTTTTCTAACAATCTTCAATTCTCTAAATCATTCACTAAAATTTGAATAATGTGCATTGAACAGTTTTGAAGTTCTGCTAAGTTATATTGAAAAATGTCCTACTTTTTAAGAAAATTTTGACCATACTAGTTTTAAATCCTTGGAAAATATGCCTACTAGGTAAATAATATTTTAGATATTGATAGAGCACGGCACTTTTTGTACGAGGAAATATTTTCATAATTTTGTATTCTAAAATTTTGCAGTTATTCTCAAAAACATGACTTCATGTTTATTCGATTATTTATCAATGTATTTAAAAAAATTTTGATAAAATAGTTAATTATACAAAATGTAAGCATTTTCAGAAAAATAATTGGTATATATGAAATATTAATTTAGTTATCAAGGGCAATAGATAATATTGCAAGCGACAATTGTTTTAAATATTGTCTAAATGTGGCATTATCTTAATTTTTTTTTTCCTTATTCAATTCTTTGGGACTTCCTGCCACATGTATGTTTTCTTTCTAAGCGGTGCTAGGGGAATCTACAAAATATATCACAATTAACCAGTATGTTACTGGTGAACAAACTGAACATTGTATAGAAACTAAAAAACTGTTAACTATATCAACAGTTCTATGTAAATAATAAGTATCTATGGATATTGAATATAACAAACATTCTTAGAGCTGTGTATTTGTCATACACAGCAAAAAAGATTTTTCAAAAAAAGCCTTGAAAAAGGAAACAGATTAGATTTCCGAAACGTTGGCGAAATATCTAATTTCAAGTTTTTATACTTATTTGTGTTGTTTATTTATAAAGACCAACCTTTAACTGATCCTTTGACGTAAACGTCACAGGCGTAGAGGTTTTTTACCAGTAACATACTGGTTAATTGTGATATATTTTGTAGATTCCCCTAGCACCGCTTAGAAAGAAAACATACATGTGGCAGGAAGTCCCAAAGAATTGAAGAAGGGGAAAAAAAAAAAAAGAATTGTTTTTTTGAAGGAAACTAACAAACAACATTAAAATTCTACTTTGTGTACTTCACGTCTGTAACTGGACCAAAGCCTCCTATAACTATGCCAAAGGAGATCTTTTTTAAATAATTGAAGAAATGGATTTTTTTAACTAGATACATGCTCATATTATTTTGGAAATGACGTTAAGCACCAAAAATAATATCACAAATATAGGTCAAAGTGATTTTTTACAATTTCTACCCCTCTTTTCTGAGATACATAAATTATACATACATAAAGTATGAAGTGCATGTAGTAGGTATCTACCTACCACTTTAATTTTTTTTTTTTTTTGTATTTGACAGCATAGAAATCAAAGATTACTAAATGTAAAATACCCTGCACATTTCATCCTTGGAATAAATTATGTATCTGAGAGAAGAGAGCAAAAATTGCCCAAAATCATTTTTGACCTATATTAGTGATACTATTTTTGATGCTTATCGTCATGTCCAAAATAATATGAGTATGTAGTTTAAAAAAATGCATATCCTCAATTATTTAAATACAAAGCCTGAACAGACTACTTACAAAAAAAATGGTTTTTTTTTTTCGATTCAAAGATGGGCCAAATATTGTCCGTATCAGCCTAGCTCCTTAAAAATTTCTACATCAAACAGTCCCTAAGAAAAGTGCCTGTGACAGACGGACGGACAGATCCCGAGGTGATTCCATAAGTATTCTGTTTTGCCAAATTGGGTATGAAATACTAAAAATGTCACCTGCAGATGCAATTTTTACCGCTCTACATTAAAAATTATAAAAGCTGAAAAAAAACAAAAGTTACAGGATTGTTCCATATTTAAACGAGACACCTTGTAGATGTTATTTTCTTAACTGTTGATATAAATTGCTGTTTATTCTGGGAATTGCTGCCGATTCCAGGCATCCAGTCTGGAGGTTCGTTCCAACACGCAGCTCGGTCGTCCGCCGAACACGCCCAACAGACGGCCAAACCGCCTGCCAAAACCAAACCTCGGATGGTTTATATACCGCCAGATCGGCTGCATATGCCGGGTTGGACATTGGACATGTTTGTTGTCAGCAGCGAGAGCCACATGACGCATGGGGTAGGAATAATGGATGAGAAGTGTAGGTGTTTGTGAGACGAAGGAATATTTTGTACACCCTGTGTACTGATTTTTGAAGCAATCACTTTCAATTTACGTTTTCTAATTCCGCTTTTCAATTCCAGGTATTTTCCTATTTCATTACCTATATTTAATACCTTTTCAATTTTACTTTTGAATTTTTTCTCTGTTGTATAATAAACTAAAAAATTAAGAAACAAATACAATTAACAGACCAGACTAATCTTTTGGTCGCTTTGTGTTTATATTAGAAGCTTCCCTCTTTCTTTTTTAGTATTCCCACACTACTTGCACTCAGTTTCATTCTCCCAGATGTTTTTAAGTGGGTACCATCCACTTAACTTGCTTTTTGATGCATTATTAGCCACGATTACATTTCAAGATATGACTGAGTTATTCAGATAGGTACTATTCACCACACTATATTATTAATTATTAATTTTGCTTGAGTTCAAACTTATATTGCGTGACGCAGAATTTTTTAGCCACAATACTGTATAAATTTTATTTTATTCGCTCAAATTTTGACCAGTCTTTATATGATTTAAAGCAGAGCGACTCGGCACACGTCTGGTCTCTATGAACAAACACCATTCTTCAACTTAAATCAAAATAGTTATTATAAAATTTTTATATATTAGTTTAACACTTTGCATCCAACCGCGAATTAACCCAGAAGTAACAAGGCACTCGAGGCCACCACCAAAGAGACTCACGAAATTTTCAAAAAATAATGTCTGTGATTTTTTTTTTAAATTCTTGATTGAGAAACTTGTATCCGCTTTCAAACTGCTGACCTTAAGTAGACTTCCACCATACCATAACTCTGCCTACAGGCCCCCGTTCAATTTAATCCAGCTCTGTTTACGTCTATTTTGGTTTAGGCCTGTAGCCGGAAATAAATCATAGGAGGTGCTAATGGAATTTAAAGGAGTGTCAATTTCAACCTTCATAATTTACAAAACGTACAAATATACAATATGGTTCCATACAGTTGATGTTGGGATTTCTTCAGCGTGTATGACACTCACATTCCCTTGGCCACAAGCCCGAATTTCGTTGATGATGTGTTGACGCAAAAATCTCAAGTTTCACATCAAGTTATAATAATAATAATAATGTTTATTACTCCTCTTAATGTTACAATATACAAGTATTTCAACATTATGGGATCGTCAGGTAAGATAAGTAAAATATAGTACTTAATTAGTAATTGAAACAAAGTATAAACAATTATAAGTCACAGAGTGGTACAAACATACAACAATAAATATGCATACAATAAAGACATACAAACATATCAAACATTATGACGTGGTATTATCATTAAAAAAATCGTCTATTGAATAATAGGATTTACATATTAAAAATTTTTTTAACTCCGCCTTAAATCTGGACATTTTTAAATTACAATCGATTTTTTTTAGTTTTGTCAATTTATTAAACATTTTAACACCTATATATCTAGGATTTTTGTTGGCACACAGATAGTCTAGAAAAAGGTAAAGTCATATCGTCTTTAGTGCGTGTGTCATAATCGTGAATATCCTTACGTTTTTTAATAGAATTTTGTTTTTTTATGTGAATTATTAAAGAATATATATATATACTTAGTGAGGGGAGTCTCATAATTCCCAACTTTCTGAAATGTTCTCTACAGGATGCAAAAATTGGCAAGCCCAACATACACCTGATAACTTTTTTTTGCATTGTAAAAATTTGAAGCGAGTCATGTGCTTGACCCCAGTAAATGATTCCATAAGATATAACAGATTGAACTAAACCAAAATATAAAAGTTTAAGGACCTCTTGTGACAGGGTTCCCCTAATTAGGTACCTTTAAAGAATCTATTTTATTCTATTTTTGGAAATATACAAATGTGGTTTTAGTATTCTTTGTAATTTACACATCAAACATAAGGTTTTTTTTTTAAATCGACTTATTTTAGCTGCTTTCGTTCGGCAGAGTGATTCGTAATCATAAGGAACCTGTTTCATGTGTTGTCTCTGTCCCTACCATGCAATTTTGTATCATATGATCATTGTTCATTGAAATCCTGTTTATTATGTTCACTGCAAACGAAAGCAGATTTTAATAACGATAAAAGTCGTGTGTTAAGTGGATAGTGGATTTAGACATTAAATTCTTTGATTTAGACATCTTTGCCTAGTTCGCCAATTAATAACCTAACTTATGAACATTTTCTGCGAACCAAGTTTTAGGTTACATATGCCGATATACGAAAATTATTGATAATTTATTTACCTACTAGCTGCAATTATAAATATCTACATAGAAGTAATATATGCAACAGGTGTTGATGATTTAATATGGCTTTCATATATTTATAAAAGTAACTTATTCGAAATGAACTGTACCTATGTATTTATATATAAACTTACATAGAACAGGGACAAATTTTACAAGAAAAACTGAAATAGCCAATACACTATTATAGCAAAAACAAAACTTCTTGAACTAGACACAGACATCAGTACTCACGCTTCCTACTAAGACTTAAAATTCTCTTAAAATGCATACACTTGGTATATAATGTGGGTACAGTACCTACTTAGTAGAATATGAAATAATCATTAATATTAGAAAACATGACATTTAAATAACTAATATAGGTACTTTAGTACAAAATCCTTAAAAGTAAGAATGCGTAACTCACCTTTAAAACAACAGAACAAGACTTGTTTTGATTCTGACTTCTGCAGTGCTACCAGAGGATGGAAAAGTAAAGTAGGTATACCAAACTCTAAACTTGAAATGTACCTAATTTTGGCAAATTGTATTCAAATTTACTGGGCTTGCCGCCACAGCACCGGCGCGGCGCATAGTGATTCAAAAATGAACTTTTGTGGACAAAATTCGATCTACACCTGAGTTTTGCTTGAAATGACTAATTTTTTTTTTTAAGTATTCTCAGAACGGTACTTTACAACGCCTAACTGTCCAAATTGGCTAAAAACCTTAAATTTTTGTGTTTTGACTAAGTTTTTTGAGAAATAGAATATTTAGTGAAATTGTGAGGATGGACCTTTTCCTATACATTTAAGATCTCTGGTTGTTTAATTATTGTACATTATGTTTTTGGGTCGTTGATTACGAATATGATATTCGTTTTACCCAAAACTGATCCAATTTTGAGAAATTGACCATTTTTTAGGGGTTTTTGAAAATGTTTCGAGGTTTATTTATTACATAATTTATTAACCCCCATATTATGATCATAGTATTCTAAGCTTTTTGGATTGATATATAAATAAAGAAATACTTTTGAATAGTAATTTAAAAAATCCATTATCTTACTAATATAAAAAATTCAATATGTTTGTTTGTTTGATTATAACTCAAAAACTGCTTGACCAATTCAGCTCAAATTTTCAGAGAATATTGCAACAAAAATCCGGAGGGTTATAGGGCTAACATAATACCATTAAAGTAATTTTTGTGAAAATTGCATTAATTTTTGTGCTTAGATGAGATCCGAAAAATCAATTTTCAAAAAATTAGTAACGAGTATTTTATCTGTTGTATACTACATCAAAATTAAGATTTTTAGCCAATTTGCTTCAATTTGGGTAGTTAGGCATTGTAAAGTATTTTTTTAAGAATACCTACTTAAAAAAAAATTGTAATTTCAAGCAAAACTCAGGCAATGAAACATATTCTTTATAGGATTTTGCGAACAGCAGAAAAACTATCTGAGAACTAAAATAAAAACCATTTGTAAAATTATTGATTACAATCTTTGCATTTTTTCGATAACCTGAATTATGCTAACAATTAAAATCCTAAAATAAATTTGTCTTTCTTATTGGACAATTCTCATTCTAACAGTAGTTTCTACACAGTCCCCTACGGCTATGCAGAATAAACCAATATCCATATAAACCCCTATGGCTATGAAGATTCAGTTAAAATGAGAACAAAGGCCTGAAATTAATTTATTTACATACCTCGTCTTTTGGAAAAATTTTTCATTCAAATGGATTACATTTGAAAAAAGGGGGATGCCCCTGTTTATGTCCTTGTTGTTAGTCTTCAAGTAATTATTCCACTACGTTGTTTAGGTTAGCTTTCAATATATGCAACTATGGCTAATGGATTAGGTCCAATGCCAAAAAGTTTTCTTTTTTATTTTTTACAGAGATATTCAAGGTCAAAGTTTCAAAAATATGGATTTTCGCGAATATCTCGCGCCATAAAAAATCAGACAGCAATAAAGTTAACATGAAAGTTGTAGAGAATTCAATTATCTACGCAAGATTGGTATTTTGCATTTTTTTAGAAAATGAGATATTTCAAGGTCGAAGTTTTCCGTGTTTTCCGCGAATACCTCGCTTCCTATGCATAGGCGCGAGATATTCGCGAAAACCATGTATTTGAAACTTTGACCTTGAATATCTCGAAAAGGGAGGGGGGAAAGGCTGGTAAAAATAAAGGACAACTTGTAAATAATTTATAATTCTCTTATACAAAATTCACATCCGATCATCAAGGGTATCCGATGCATATATATTACGCGAGATATTTGCAAAAAACTTTGACCTTCAATATCTTCGGTAGCCATATTGGGATTTTTGTAGATTTGGGTTTGGGACACCTCAAAGAACGTCTGTGCAAAAATTCAAATTTTTACTAATTTTGTCTAGATTAAATGCTAATTCCCGTGGGCTGTAAGGAAAGTATTATAATTGTGCATCACTCTCAGAGATTTTTCAGGAATTTCATATTTCAGACCATGCAGATTACAAAAATTGATGAGGTCTTTTTAACTATGTTCGTGTGTCGGTCTAAATCTAAAAAGGTGTTTCATGAAGATCAATCACATTTAATAGGCAGTTGATGCCACTGATGGAGTGTTGTTGCTACGGGCCTAGGTTCAAATGGTTTTCCGCGGGCCCCAAATAAAACTTTTCTTTTGGGCCTTTAACTAAGATTTAATTACGTTTTTCTTTATTTTGTGATTAGATTGACTTGACTTTCGTTTTGTTTGAAGTATCTGGGCTGGTCGGTTCCGGGCCCCTAAAGCTCCCAGGCCTGGGTTCCGCAGAACCCCTGTAGATCCGCCACTGGTTGATGCTACTGACAACGAAGAAATGTGTAGATTTTTTCCTAGAAGATATACAGGGTGCATCGCTCACAGAGAATAAACAATGAAAAAAATTCGGCAGTTGGCAGTAATATTTGGCATATGTAGTTAACACAATTTGCAAGTTAATTTTAATGAAAAATATTACCTGGTCAACCTAAGAACTAATTCAACTATGGTGGAAATTTATCAAGGTAAAAAGTTTATTTGACAGCTTTTATTTTTTGTCGAATTACCACTCAGTATGTTTTTATAACCACCAAAAGTTATCAGGTACCGTAATCGGGGGATATATAGAACGCCAGGGGTTATATAGAATGACATGTAGTTATTTCATATTTCCCGCTCCTGGTGGTTTGTTACAAATTTTTGCACATACTGCTTTATACAATCAAAACCTATAGTTGATGCTTTGATGTCTACAAGGTATAGTAATTCAATAAATAATGAGTTAATGTGAGAAAATTGATCGTATTCCCAGTGTTTGTGTTTCTGAGTTTTATAACCATCAAATAGTCTCCTCTAGAACTCAGGACTCTAGCACTTTAAATAGGTACTCTAATGGAAGAAATAATTAAACATAATATTAACAACATTTTGGTTTTTGTTTCATTTATTTCTGCTATCTCTCTTTGTAAGAATATTAAATATTAACAAATAACTCATTTTCCTAGGTTATATAGAACACCTAGAAAATGCCTCGAAAACATAAACACTTGTTAGGAACACAGCACAGAAAAAGATACACACAAAACAATTTGTTGCTAAAGTCGCAAAAATTCATAAGAACAGTTACACAGTTGAACGTTTGAGTGCTCATCGAGGGACTAAAAATAAATTTGTTTATCCAGTCGTTACAGACTACAATATTATTAAGTTTGCCCAAATAAGATTTAAAATTGCTACTCCTACAATTGTTAGAGGAGTGCACATTTTCTCTAATGATGTTTTGTGATTGTCAGTTATAATAACTAGTTTTTCACTAAGATAATTAAGATAAATTTAAGTTAATTTTATCCATTTTTGGTTGTATTTGCTGGAATTTGCAGTTTGTGCCTTAGCACTGTTAAGAATTCTGTGAAATTATTTGTTTTAGTTCGAATTTAATTTAAAAAATCTATTGAAAACATTTGGTTTCTATGAGATATAAATCTCATATGCTTTCATCTCCCATATCATATTTATGACGATTTTTTTTTTTTATCAAAAACTGTTCCATATAGGCTATTTACTGGTCTAATATTAAACACATTGAAATTCTCTCACATTTTCTCTATAAAATACCAAAGATCCATATAACCCCAAACCCTGGGTTATATAGAACAATGGAAAATAAAAAAAAGAGGGGGTTGGGAGTGGAAATTTGAATTATTTTTGTATGATAGGTACTACTATATACTAACTTTAAAACGATCTTAAAATAATAATTTGATTTCATTATATATTGGCCAAGTTCTAGGCAAAAACGCGTAATTATCGTTCTATATATCCCCCGATTACGGTATTCTTTGTAGCAATGGCGATAACTATATTCCGATTATTATTCTCGTTTTTTCTTAATTATTATTTTGTGACCACCCTGTATAAATAAAAAGGAAAGTTCTCTGTAAATATCCTTATCGGATTTTTGTTGAAATAAATCTAAGTGAAGATTTTAAATTTGAGCAAACAAAATTCTGTAGGTACCTATATATGTGTGTGTCATTAAGATATTGACTTGTTTGGTACACCTACATGGGATTATTCCATTGAGGGTAAGGTGTGAATGATTAAAGCAGGATATTAAGAGTCCAGAAACTTGAAAATTTGTGTATATACTAAAAGACAGGGTCTTAATTTTTCTTATGACATCTGCAAGCAACCCCCACAAACATTTTAATTTCAAAACTTTGTAGATATATTTTTACTTAAAAGAAATCTTGCATCATTTTTCATTATAGGAACATAATCTTGATAATAAAACCAGTTATATATATTTCTATAAAAGACTTGCACAGCCAGTATTGAATTTAACTATGAAAAACTTAACTCCGAAGTAACGTTTCAGAAAAATATGCACTTCTCTTACAACATAAACTGTTTAAAGTTATAGGTTTACTAGAACTGGTTCTGGTCAACAACACCCTGTGAAGTTCTAATAATAGAAATTTTAAATAAAAAGACATGGTGATTTATTTTCATTAATATACATTAATATACATTAATATACAAGTTTCATCTTCAAAAGGTTAGAAATAAATAATAGCATATTCATTGCTACGCAAAGGGTTTTTCTAATATACAAGGTGTCTGGTAAAGTAATGCCGACCCTGAGCAGTGAGTATAGGAGCTTTGGCATCTATATTAAAATGTTATGGTTTCCTTTAAAGTGACGATTTTGTATATTTTTTTTAAATCTCTATTTTTCATCATTTATGTAAGATTACACATTTAGTTTAACTTCTGATATTCTGAAGTATTTTTTCGTTTTCGAAAATAAATTCAAACTTTTTATTGACGAGAAAAAAATACATTTGTAGAGAAAAAATTGTAATTAAGTGTCGAGTTTCAATGTCTGATGCAAATTTTTAAGAAAGTCGCCTAGGTGTTACAATTATTTTGAAAACTTTTATGTTATCCTCTGAGGTATTATCATACATACAGGTTTGCAGTTTTTAAAAAAAGATAAGAGAATCAGCCCTATGAAGAATTGTTTACGTTAATCATAACGTGTCAAATAAAACGTATGTGTTATTTGTTTAGTAAAAGTCTGCGAGATTTATATAGTTGATGATAACCTGCGTGTTATTAATAATATAAACATTTCATCATAGAGGTGATTCTCTTGTCTTTTTTAAAAACTGGTAAACCTTGATAGAATATGTCAATAGCGATTAATGTTTCATTTAATTGAAACTTAAATATGGAAAAAAAATTTCAACAAAAACGAGGCTATCATATCAAAAACAACCAAGTTCACCGTCAGAACGAGTTATTTGTTTGCATATACAGATAATGAAACGAGTCCTACTTGAAAAGCGGGATCACATGTAGCCACCCGAAATTTTTTATACGAATTCAATTTGTGTGGAACGAGCACGTGATTTTGGATATTATCGTTGCTCTCTAGTGCGAGTCGTGTGCTGTTGTATGTTTACTAGACTTTAGCCTCGTCACTGACGAGCCCTGTTCAGGGTTGGCATTGTTTTACCAAACACCCTTTATATTACTCCCTACTGCCAACATACACACAAACAATATTTTTTTAAGAAGAAAATTTGTTTAATAACTTTGGGCAAATGAAGACAAAGAGAAGAAATTTTGTATGCAGTTTAAGTGGTTGAAGTGCAAAAATAAAACGATTTTCCAGTTTAACGAACAACTCTGACAAGTTCTAGATCTGTGACAGTGGCTGTACTGGGATAAAATTGCCAGGCGTCCGGCTTTTTACAGTTTCATTTGGCTAAAATAGTATGTCCAGCCTGTCCGGAGTTTTGCCTAAGACTCTAAAAAGGAATAAAAATTTGTTAAAATACCGTGAAATACGAATAAATAACTCAATGCCTTGTCTTCGTTGATTGTCCTTGATCGACTCCCCACGTGCCCACGCCCCACCCCAATAGCATATGTTGCAGAATCAAACCAACATAAAGTACGTCAGTCGCCAGCAGAACATAATTCTTGGCAGATTAGTATTTGCTTCGTGCCGTGCCTGTTGATTCGGCAGATTATGTAATATGCTCGTATATTTCATAGCGTAATAATTAGGGATAAGCGAATAACTACAGAGTAAATAATTGATAAGTTCATTAAAATTTTATACAATTAGTGGAATAGTGCTGACGATTGATTATATATATGTATATTATGTCAGATTCTGCAATGTCAAAGAGAAAATATGTATTTTCTGAGGGTTTAAAGCAGCAACATCAGATATTTAAATCAGAAAAGAAACCATGGGAAGCAGAATGTGATCTTGTGGCCTGGTAATATCCATAGCAAATAAAGGTAACGCTGACTTAGAAAAACATTTAGTTAGTGAGAAACACAAAAACAAACTTTAAAGCGCAACATCTACATCGAAATTGGATACTGTTGCAAACAGATACCAATAAGGCACATTATCAAAAAGTTCGGGCTACAGAAGCTACTTTGGCCTATCATACAATTAAGCATCACCAATCTTTTAATTCATTAGATTGTACAGCACCACTAAGTAAATGTATCTCTACACATTCCCAAATTGCACGAGATATATCCTGTTCCCGAACAAAAGCCGAAGCAATTTTGAAAAAAGTATTAGGTCCGTATGCACTTGCTGTTAAAAACAAAGTCTACAAAGTCAGATTTATTAGCATATCCAGAGATGCCAGTAACCACAGTGCAACAATGTGTTTCCTTTGCTGATTCAGTATTTCAATCCTGAGAAGGAGGGTACTCAAGTACATTTATTGGACATGCAGGCTCAACCCAACAAGACCTCCGAAACTATATCGAATTCTGTGTACAATATTCTTAATGACAGTCTTATTAAATAAATTAATTGATTTCTCTGCCACAAACTTTTGAGGCAAAGATTGTGCTGGTGTTAATAACGTTTACACCAAATTGAAATCCATTACTAAAAATGAAAATATTGTTGGGGTTGGCTGTATAGGTCATATTTTTAGCAATTTAGTACATCATGCCATCGACTTGCTGCCAATTTGTCTTGAAAATATAGTGATGCGAATCCATAATCACCGTGTTACATTGATCGTGTGAACCGAAGCTCTAAAGGATGTATGTGAACAATTAGAAATTCATTTTAAGCAGATGCTCTACCATTCGAAAACACGATGGTTAACTCTTTATCCAACTATGAGAGAATTCTGTTGATGAACTTTTGAAAACATATTTTCTTTCTTTACCAAATACACCTAAAGCACTTTTTGAGAACGAGTTAAGTGAATGCTATTTATGGATTTCACACTCCTCTATGGCCATATACCTGAGCAGAATAAAGCACATAGAAAAAAATATTTCTGACAATGAAGTGATGGTACAATTCGCACATATAGTAATCTAAATTAAAAGATGCAACAAAATTTTTGTGCATTAAAAGTGCTCGGGATTTTACGGAGACTAGTTTCAAGAAAAATATGAAGAGTATGTACAAAGTTGCCAAAGATTATGTAGAGTCCTGGACGCGTCATGTAAGCACAGAATTGAAAGATGACTTTGAACAACGTCCCTATATGAGAAAATTTGCGATTTTTTTTCATAGGTTGTCGCATTATCTTTCTAAAGAACGACAAGACTGTTTAATTTGAAAACCAAGAACTGCAAGGCATACAATAACAAGACAAACCCTTATTAATTTGTCACCAGAGAATATGCTGTTTTATCTATTTCCAACTTTTTGATGCATAAATATTTCCATAATTTTAACAAACAAAAAAAAACAAAAAAGTATAAAATAAACATACATAAACATAAAACATTTTAATAAAATAAATATATGTTCTTAAGCTATGCTTAACATAACTTAACATTTCTGCATAGGTTTGTCCTTAGTGTGATGAAGTGGAAGCGAGAAGCTTCCTGTAGTTCTTCTGCATCAGCAGTAACTAGTCGTAATTAAAAAATCATGACTAGTTGAACAGAAGTTCCCTGAAAACAAAGTAATAAAATTGTAAGTTATCAAAACATATGTACATTTTGTGAGATTGAATTGTGCACCACCAAGAAAAATCAGAAACAATATCATACAAAACCAAATGAAAACCAGGGTAGCTTTTTGCTTTGTCAGTTAGCTTTTAAAAACTGTGATGCCAATATAAAAAATCAATAAATATTGTCAAGTAAATCAACAACTTAGTTACTAATACTTAATACAAAGTTCCATGAAATCTAGTTTAAAAAACAAAATTTATAAGAGTACATTCGGGCAACTTATTACAATTAGGTAATGGTTTTAGGATGTGTGGGAGCGATTAAAAAATGTTAAGAAATTAATGAAACTTTGGGAAACTGTTCAGTCTTCATAAATCACTCAATAAAGGGCCCTGCTCATTTCTTATGGAAAGTGGCTCCGATGAAATTGGCTGAATTTGATATATGCTGTTCTACTCGACCTCCGGATTAAAAGTTCTCATGGACACAAAGTCGGAAAATGGACAGTTTTCCAGATATCGGGGGTCGACTTTGCACCCTTGTGCCCATGAGGAGTTTTGATCAGGAGATCGAGAGGAATAACATATATCGATTTTAGCGAATTTCACTGGGGGCCACTGTAACGCTCACGTTTTGAAACAAGCTATAAGTTAATTTTTATGTGGGCCAATGCGATGAAGCACACGATTATTCTATATATTATTTAAACTTAAATTATAAGATACCGATCCTTGCTTTATATGAATTTAAATCCTATCGGTTAGGCATGACAAATAATGCTTGACCAATAGCGTAGTAGCTAGTACGACAAAGTTTAGCCAATAGTAGACGAGCATAAGCATACGCCGGCTCGGGAAGAAGGGTAATGGCATAGCAAGTGAGCAGGCAGTTTGGCCCGTCTAGGCTGGAACAATTAAAGCCGCCATATATTTGTAAATATCTGTATATAATGATTAATAATTGCTAACAGAATCAGTAAAGTAGTTATGTTATATGTTTTGTGTTTTATTGGGTACCCTTGCCAATAGATACAACAAAGCAATGTTTTCGTCGAATTAACTATAAGTACAGACTTTTCTATTACGTCTCTTGTGGTACAAATATTGCTGTTTGAAGCTGCTTGCAACCATGCAGAATTATTGATGGTTTCATTTACTTCATTCTACGTTTGGCCAGTATTATTTCCTATTGTATCCAGTGTTATCGTTCGATTAAGACTTCTCATACCCCATGAGAAGATTATAGTGTGTGAATAATTTTGTTTGAACGTTATGGTGGCATAGCTATATCGTCCCATTTTTTAGTGTTCAACTACCTTCAACAAGTTTATGTCGAAATTACTAATTGTCGGGCATTTTTTTGTCATTAATATTACATACAGTTTGTATTTCTTTTCTTTCGTGTGTTTAGTTGAGCTTATTTATGTTATCGTAAGAATTATTTGTCTCTAACGCCCTGGCCAGACTGCGTTTAGTTTAGATTCCTTTTTAGTGATTGTACACCGATTTTTATTATGTAATATTTTACTTGTGTTTTACTATGTCACATGCACTTTCGGTGATTTTCCATAGTTATTCTGACGAAAGTTTTTTGTAGTTTACCCGCACCCAGAGAGGTCTCCTGCTCTATCATTGTTTGTATCTTTTTATGTAGATAGATAGATAGATAGTTTATTCAGTCAATACAATATTCAAATTGTGTACACTCATCAAATCACATAGGTATTTAAAAATAACATTTACAGAAAAACTTTAAAATATTAAAATGTCACTTAAAAATTCAACTATATCATAGTATGCTTTTTTTAATAAAATTTGTTTCACTTTATACTTAAATGTTTTCGAATCTAGCTGTTTGATTTCCTCAGATGATTTATTAAAAAATGTCGGTCCAAAGTGATTTACACCATTCATTGCTTTTGTGAGTTTATATGTTTTTTTGATATATTAGTTTTATTTCTGGTATTATAAGAGTGTATATCTGTGTGACATTTATAGTTCTGAAAATTCGTTTTCACATAAGCAAGACATTCGTAAATGTACATGCAAGGTAAGGCAAGTATTTGATATTGTATAAAGTAATTGTAAATTATTAAAGTTAAATTCGAATTGTTTCGTTTTATTTCTCTCAAGTAAAGTTAAGAAAAAATTAAGTTTCACCACTGTCTATAAGAAATGAGCACCCCCATATATCTGGAAAACTGCCAATTTTGCGACCTCGTAGCCATGAGAACTTTTGATTAGGAGCTTGACAGGAATAACATATATCGATTCCAGTGAATTTCACGAAATATTTCGAAAAATTTTAAATCCACAATTTGGATTTTTTCCAATATCTTAAAAACCAAAAGGAGTATTGTTCAAACACCTCTTTTTTACTGCTAGAAATTGCATCTGTGTTTTTTTTCGAAAAGAAGTAAATGCTGCTTTATCAACAGGATTTAGTGTCATATTGTAGACTTGTTTAATGGGGCAGAGCATATCTCTCTTCTTGCATAAGCTGTTATTGAACCAACATACCGGATTTTTCCCTAGGGAACATTTTTTTAATGCAAAATGCCTATGTATTAATGATTTATAGGTATTTACTAAAAAATCTGATAAAAAGGTTATGTCATGGTTTGTATTCATAAAAATGTGCCAGTTTATGTTAGCTAAAGACGTTCTTAGTTTTTTAATGTCTTGTTCAGTTACATTTCTTCTCCAGATGGTCCTCATGGTAGGTATAATATAGTCCTTTATTGTTATAAATTGACCATAATGATCTGATAGGCTTGAATCCAGAACTCCTGTCTTAAAACCGTTATTATCAATATTTGTTAAAATATTGTCTATGCAACCTGTTGATCTAGTAAAGTGAGATATAGTTATTTTTAATCCAAAAGATATGATCAGAGACACAAAGTCCGTTAAGTGTGCCGAGTTACCTTCAAAGTGTATATTAAAATCACCTACTAGTACCTACAATCTTTTTATATTTTTTAGATAAGTTTATAAGTAACTCTTCAAATGTTATTTAAAAAAACATTAAAACTTGCCAAGCAGGATCTGTAAACTGTTTCAAATATAACTTTAAAATCTGTTAGTTTTATACCGCAGAACTCAGCATTAAATTCGCTACAATATTGAGCTAATTTAAGAGATTTAAATTTTATATAGTTTTTAACAAATGTGGCTACACCACCTTGAATACCTGGGAGCAATACCCCATATCTTATGTGCTTTTTTGCTGCCGTCTATTGAGTAACTTTAATAAGGTAAGTTAGAACAAGTAAAGATCATACCAAACTTATGGCATTCTAAGTCGGGTCAAGTGGCAGAATTGGGGTCAAGTGGCAGAATAGCCTATGCTAAGCTTCGCCCATGAAACATTGTATATTTCTTTGTTTCAATAAAGTCGTTTATTATTATTATTATTATTATTATTATTATTAAAACAGTGAAGCGCTCGATCTAATAAAGACATGATGGCATGTACACTTGCCTGTAAACAAAATAGTACATTATTATTTATTATCTAAATTGCCGGCTACTACGCAAACAAAAAACCACAAGTAAAATTGGATGCCGGAACTTTTGACTCGAAACGCTGCCAATACCTTTAGAATTATGAAATAAATGGACAGACAATTTTATGGAAAATTAAATTTTCTATAAAAAAGTCAGTGGTAGCATACATTCAATACTTTAGGCGTAAGAGTGATTGAAAGTTGAATACAAAATTTACAATTGTCCAGTACGCAACTTTCAACAACTCTCTCGACAAAAGTATTTAAGATAGACTTATGCTACCAGTGACTTTTGTGTAGAAAATTAAATTTTCTATAAAAAATTTTTACGTCCATTTTTTTCGTAACTAACGGTTTTGGCAGCGTTTCGACTCAAACGTGCCAGCATCCAATTTTTCGGAGAGGCTCGCTCATTGAAAAACAGTCACTGAAGAAACCGTGGTGGAAAGACAGTTTCTCCAAAAGTGGAAGCCAAACATTCGACAGTGTTGTACTTCTCTATCTTCGTCATATAGCTGCACTAAAATGAAACGGAAAAAGGTACACAGTTTAATGACAGACGCCATTGTAATTGCCTGCATATCGATAGTGTAGAAGAAAAGGATTCAATTGTTGATGGCATTTCGTAGCTCGGCTGGACACTTTTACAACTTAGAATGCTATGTTTGATATGATGTATAATATGCCAGTTGTTAAGGATGAACCTACGCTCTAAATAAGTAAAGTCTCATGCTCTGACTAATAAATAGGACAACTAAAAATCAGGGTAACGTAAAGTATATGTTATATATTTAATTTAGGATATTAACATTATTATTTTGAACAACTTGGCACAAGACACTCCTTAAACGTTATGTTTTAACTAGTAAACACAATCCTAACTAACCTTCTGACATTTGATATAAAATGACAATTGACAAATAGAGCAGTGAGAAATTAGCAGTCAAGACTGCAATTTCGTAAAAATAAATCCAAATCGGTCTATGAAGGGCACGCTAATATCTGGTTGACTATATCCATATACAGGTATCGTCTGTAATATTGAAGCACGGTTTACGTGTTATTCTGACACAAGCAGGCTTTGTAATGATTTATCCTGGTAGCAATGCTTTAGACTGAATTTCTTAATTGAGAATAGCAATACTATACTACTATCTGGTCTGAAAATAGTGTATTTTTAAAAAATATTTAATTTAAGAAAAACCGTTGGAGTAGAGCAAACATAAGTAAGTAAGTAAGTAAATACTTTATTTCAACAGATTTGAATACAAAATATTTTTATCTGTGAAATACGTCATATTTCACCAAATATGGTGACACACACGGAAGTTATACAATATAATAAACACAATTATACAAGCATATCAAAATAAAGACGGAAAAAACATAAAAAATACAGAAACAACATGAATTAAAAACAGGCCTAATCTTATTGTACCAAAAAAATTAAATATTGTCCTCATTATAATTAAAATATTCATCTAAGGAATAAGGTTCTAGTTTTCATAAAAAATCACTAACTAATTTTAAAAATGTTTTATCACATTGATTATTTTTTATGTTGTATGGCAGGTGGTTATATAACTTTAAGCAGCGGTAGTATGTTCCTTTCTCAAATAATGTTTTCTTATGCGATGGATAAGCAAAGTCACCTCGAAACCTAGTATGGTACTCATGAGTTCTCAAGCATGAGTCAAATGTTCTACGATTGTTTGTTAAAAAAATTATACACTCATAAATGTAAATATCTGTAACGGTTAGAAATCGATTGGATTTAAATTTGCCTCTACAGGATTCTCTACAATTCATATTAAGTATAAGTCTAATAACCCGCTTCTGACATATTATAAGACTGTTTAACTTCTGTATATTGCTACAAATATTTCTGAATATTTCATTGCCAACTAAATTTATGATTTTATTTAGTTCAAAGACATGTATCAATTGATTGGGAAGTTAAATAATAATTATTAAATAACACAAAGCATTTTTTTAAAGACTTAGATTTAAAAAATTGTTTCTCCCAAAATTTGGTTAGGCTTCATAAGTAACAAAATTTCTTAAGTGTTATAATCATCTTCAACTACTTACCTACAAACCTTGAGCGCAGGCCTGTATACCGAAGCCAATAGTTTGGCATTATTCCACACATCTGGCATTGTTCGTTTGCAGGAGCAGTTTAACACATACATTTTGCAGAATGGACATTTAATTTTTTCAGATGTATCAATGATAGTATTAAATACTTCTTGCCATGTCATCTCAATAGATACCGTGATACTTACTAATTCGGACTGAAAAATTGACTGAATTGTATCTAAGCTTAATAAAGTTGTCATCCCCTTGTCAGTATCATCAGTAGATGAAGAGGCCTTTGGACCATTATGTTTTTCAAAAGTGCATTCATCTATATAACAATTAACACAATGCCTTTTATTATTATAAGTGGTTATATCTTGTTCACCTATCAAAAGTTCTCTTGAAAATGGTATAGATAAAGTCAATTTATATTTTTTGGTAGTAGCATTGTGTATGGAATGCAAGCTAACTCTCATTCTTATTTCGCAGTTATAAATAATTAATATATATGGTATCTGGTTATGAATCAGTAGACCCACAAATAAATAGCTTGGATCGTTCAAATACCAATTTACATTAAAAGAATTAATTACTATCTTTTCTTCATGATACTCGTAGAAATGTGTAACCACATTCATAGCTTCTATCTCTTCTGTACAGTCAGGTACTGGGCATATCATTGTCTTATGAGGACACACTAATTCGTGTTGCTCGACATTCTTCCACTTTGCTTTCACAGTACAATTTGCATAAATGCACGGGAATGTCATATGTTGTGCCAAATGTTCATAAGCGAAATTCCTGATATTGACAGTGGGATCATCAGTTATGCACCTGCCACAATGGTATATTGTGCCATCGGCATTATTCCTTACAGGACCTCTCGATAGGTATCCTTTGCAAAGTGCACATATTGGGTATGTCACATCATTTCCTGATTTAACAGAAGCCATTTTACCTAAAATATGAGAAATACTTTTTAATTCTATATTATAATTTTAATATTAAAAAATTAAAAACATTTTATCAAATAGGTTCTTATAAACAATCAATACCTTGAGGTTTCTGTTAATGAAACTTTCATATACAGGGTGTCCCGTAATAACGTGCAAAATATTTAACTACCAATGCCTTATCGAAAATGAAGCTGAGTTCTTCATATAAAATTTTTCAAAATGAGCCTTTCCTGTTCATCTACACCCCATCTTAAAGGGGCGTTGAAGAAAACGGTTCTTAATTTCTATCTGAAAATAATGTAATAGGAAAAAGACAAAATTTAGCACATCTAAGTTACTAATACTGTCAAATTATAATTTGACACTAGTCTACTTAGTGTTTCAACAAACATAATCATTTTCGTCGCTTTTGTTTGATCACTTAGGTAGGTGTAATTTAATTTTTCTTTCTCAAAAACGGTCAATTTACGAAATTTCTTTAAGAGGTCAAAAAGTTTCTAGATGAATCATAGTGTTCAGTTGTTTTTCTTCATTGATAGAAACCATAGCAGGTAGAAAGATATTGACAAAATTATAAGAATGGTAATTAATATCATGCTAGGTAAATGAAATCGTTAGATGCCCTTTCATTAATAACAGAGATGTGTCAAATTTCGTCTTTCTTCGATTACGTTATTTTCAGATAGTAATTAAAAACCGTTTTCCGCACACACCCTTGTAGGGGGTGTAGCTGGACAGGGGAGGCTTATTTTGGAAAATTTTATATGAAGAACTCATCTTGATTTTCGATAAAGAATTGATAGTTAAATTTTTTGCACGTTATTACGGAACACCCTGTATATTGAAAATAATACAACAAAAACCAAAAACATATTACACAGTGTTAATTCCATATTATTATGTATATGGAGTATCTGAAAAGCTACACTGTATAGGTGACAATTTTGATCTCAGTAAAGTCTTTGATCCCATTAATCACAATTCACTTTTGCAAAAATTAGAAAGACAAGGCATTCGAGGTGTATCATTAGAATGGCTCAGGCAAGAAACACTATATGTACAATGTACAAATAGATAAATCTTGGCAAATGGAATTTACAGTAGATGTGCCACAAGGGTCTGCCCTATGATCACAACTCTACACAATTGATGTTAACAACTTAGTAGTAAAAATTCAATTCTTTTTGGGGATGATAATTCTGTTTATCACTGTCCAAAAATCTAGTGAAGACAAAACAATATGTGATCACTATGTGTTGCCTGGAAACATTCTTGGTTTGTAAAAACCTCGGTAAAAACTACATTATTTCAAAAAATATTTTTATGCATTGTATGTTTTGTATTATACTTGAAGATTGCTTATCGTTTCCGTTATTTTATCTGGATAATTTACATGCTTTAGGTGTGGTGCTTTATAGTCTAGTAATTGTACATCCCTACTAAAAGTTGTTATTAGTTTTTTGAGGTAGGGACCATTTTATTATTTTAGGTATATCATTGAAGTACTTAATTTTTAGATTAATTTTCTCCTTGTTGCATTCGCTACATCATAGTGATTTTGAAGCTTTTATATTCCTCAACTTGCTTTGGAGTTTTGTCTCTGCTTAACGATATTTTAGGGTAGGTTGGGTTTTCTCTTAAATTTTTGGCCCGATACATGATCGTGTTTACATCTGCTGCTGATGATAATATTACACAGATAAGTCTGGGCCTATCCGGATTAAGTCGTCCTATGCGATGTACTTTACTTCCTTTCAATTTAAAATCTGAACATGCATTTTTTTATGATTTATTCCGCTATCATCTTGTCTGACTCGCTATTAATTTCCGTTTGGTTTATATCTTCATTGCAACCAAAGATTATTACATTTCTTTTCCGTCCCTCTCGGTTGCTTGCTTCTAGAAATGTGGCTATTGTATTAGATGTATTGTTACACAGAGAGAAATCGCTTTGGAACATTTTGCACAATGTTTTGGAACAACGTCTTGTTGCATTTTTTTAAACAATTGTAAAATTTTAAGGCACAACGTTATATAGTTTTACACATTTTAATTGTGCATAATTCTTGTGCGTTTTATTTATCCAATATAAAGATTTAGTTACGATGAATTTTTGAAAACTTCTACCAACAAATTGGCGAAATTTAGAGTTAATTTTTTTTTTTTTTTTCAACAAATCATAGCCAATTTAACTAAATTAATTGTTAATAGTATCCTCAAACTATATATTTTGTTGCCATTCTATTTACAATTAGTTTTAAGTAATTGTTTAAAGGATTTGCACAACTTGTGTAACATAAAAGTGTGATTTTATTTTATAAACGGTTGTTGACAAACTTGTGAAAGTAGGAGTCCCAATATATTTATTTCCGCTGAACAATAATAGTAATCTATGCCCGCACAAATTGCACAATTTAATGACATACTGTTCACAATCAGTTTGGTGATATTGTTTTAAATTTTTTTATAATTGTTTCATTTGTTTCACGTAAAGTTTATTGGTTAAAAATTGCATGTACTGACTGCGCCGGCCATGCTACGCATATACGCGCAAGCAATTACGCATCAGATCCAGGTGACATTTCATTAAGTGAAGACGTACACTTCCGAATTATACAAGTACTCACATTTGTGATGGAATTTGTTGGAAACTTATTAACCGAGTGGGGTTTCCTAGATGTCTAGATGTAGGTAATTCCATGCAGCATTCACAGAGGTAAGTACTTCACACAGAGTTACAGATTTGCATACATGTTCTCTTAAATTAACTTCGTCAACATATAAATATAAAAATGGTTTCTTGTTTATATGCGAAGAATGCATGATACCTATCTTCTAATACTTGATTTCGTTTACAGCTTGAGAGTAATTTCGTTTTTTTACGCGAAGCGACAGAAATCTGTTCCTAAACTACTAAACCCAAAAGGCAAACTTGTAAAAGAACTGCTTCAAAACGAAGATATTCTGATGGTAAGCAATACATTTGATTTTGGTGATAAACTGATAAACGTTATTTTTTTTTTAAGAATGTGACATGACTACGACATAAGCTTTATTACTACAAACTGCATTAATAGAAGCTAAAAAGAAGAAGCACTGGAAGCCTTCCAAATTAGAATTATTAAATGGATTTATTTTAAGCATAAATGTAAGTCACCTACTTCTTTTCAACTAGAACTCTATGCATATAAAATTTATCTGTATTTAAAAAAATAGAAATGTTTTCATTTACCATATGATAATATATAAATGCATGCTCTGTTATGTATTGTTGTTCTGTTAAAATAAAATATTTATTCTTTAATTTTTTTTATTGAAATCCTTTAGGAATACCTCCAATTTTGGAAATAATATTTCACAATTTGTGTTACAGAATAACACAATTAAAATGAAGTGGATACATACAGTGTGTGAAATAAGTGCACAGTGAACCAAAAAATATATACATAATTTGGAGATTATAGAGTAATAAATTGTGCAAAACTAACCCCGGTTCATACATTACTGAACAGCTTCTTTGAATTAAGTGTATATATTGTGCAAAATGAATTACAAAGTTGACAAAATAAACATACAATTTGAGGATTTCTCATTTAGAAATTGTGGAAAACTAAAACACATTATTTTAAAAAACTATAAACATTGTGTCACTTAAGAGCACAATTTTTTGTAAATATGTTTTACAAATGAAGAGGTTTAGATGTGAATGTTTGTTTAGGAAACCTTCAGAATATATTTAAAAATTTCACACAAATTGTAGAAACTAACTTCCACAAGTGGAATAAAATTATGTATTTTTATGCAACCATAATTCAAATTTGTAAAGAATTCAATTTATGTGATTTTTAAGTTTGTACAAAAATTTCAAACAATGTTAATGCATAAACTGTACAAAATCATTGCCCCAAAAATGTATTATTTATTTGCACAAATTGTTTCTGTCACCATTTTAAGACCAATTTGGAGCACAATTTTCTACAATTGTGGTAAAATATCACACACATTTTTCTCTGTGTACTATTCTCATTTTGTTTACTTAGATTAATTTTGGCAATCTCAGATTTTAAATCTTCATTTATTTTTAACTTATTTTCATACTTTTTTAGCAGCTCTGTATATTGATAATCCATTTTATTTAGTTTTTCCATCACATCTGCTAAGGTTATTAGTTTATTTTTATTTATTTTGTCTTCAGAAGTTTTAGGAATTTGGACCCTAACCTCACTCTCCTTACACATGTTGCAAATCCATCTACTTCCTTTGGGATTTTGTAATTCTTTCTGATAGCTGCTTATTACACTTACTGACATGTTTATACATTGGATATGATACCATTTTTGACACTTGTTGCACCAAATTACATATTTTTAGCAGATTTATCACAAGCTTTACATACGTCCGCCATTTTTATATATTGAAGGAGAACAGCTGTATGATGAATTATTTCAATTAACATCTTTATGAAAAGACACTAATTGTAAATCGCCTATTGAAGTTTTACACCATTTACATAAAAATCACTTGCACGAAAATATGCCAAATGTATGGATTAGTTTGCGCATCCTCCAAACAATTTCGGTGAGTGTGGCAAGTGGCGAACGCAGTTCCAGTAAACTAAAATTAATTAAAACTTATCTGAGATCTTCAATGACTGAAGATCGGTTACCTCAGTACCTATGATTTCCATACAAAATGAACTGTTATATTCGATAGATTTTAGTGAACTCATTAAGCAGTTTGCATTACAGAAACCTAGACGAGAGCAATTCTTACGAATAGGTCCATTTTTTAAAGTTATTTATTTTCATTTCTATAATATTAATTTTAAAGACATGTTACTAAAATCTGTATAATTTACCTAAGAAGGTATTGAACTTTGGGAAGAAGGGGTGCAAATGCTCAGAACTAGCCTAGGGCAAGAAATTTGATTGGGCCGGGCCAGCAATAGAGTACCAGTAAATCAGTAAAGATTAAAGAATAGATGCAATACAGGTTCTGTACTCTGTGGTTATACAGGTATTGATTTTTACACATTTATAATATATTTTGACAAATAAATAACAATGTCACGAATAGGTACTAAAGTTGTACACAACTATAGTCTGTTTTTAAACCAAGAGGAGTAAACATGGAAGTTCCATTCACACCATAAAAGTAACCAGAAAATACACTAAAACCTTTTTGGCGTTTTGAGCAACCAACAATACACGATTACAGTGTTTTTGACCTCCATTTGACCTCTGGGTATTTTATACAACAGCCATACTGTTTACGCAATATAAAGGCACCAAGTAATTAGCCACTTTTACCTTCAGATTTAACAAAAGGGATTAAAAACTGATAAATAATGTGCAAACGATAAAACAGAAATTATAACCAAATAATTTATGACATGAAATTAAAATGTTTACAATATGTCAAAATTTACAACTATTGCCTTGTGTAACTGGCGAGGGCGTATCCAATCACAGATGTATGATTTGGCGCGTTAAATTTAAAACGCTCCTCCTGGTTTAAAAACAGACTATATAAGTTTTATTTTAATTTTAGCAAAAATACCTAAGACTTGTCCTATTGTCTATGACAGTACATGATGTATCTATGTGTTATATATTTTATGTCTGTTTGTTTATATATTGACATTGTATAAATGTTATAGGTATTTTATTTGATATTTCAGATACTAATTTGCAGAGCTGCCCCAAAGCATTGTGCTTAATGCCGAACAAGTGGTCGGGAGCACTGTGCTTACAAACAATTTTTAAAATCCGTGCTTAGTGTTTCGAACACTCGAGATACTTGCAAACAATGCATATAGGCATGTACTATTTCCGCCTGGGACCTAAAAATTTTTTGTTCGGCTCAGAACTGTGTTTGCTATTGCTACTTAGCTTCAAATCTTCAAGGTTCTGGAGTGACTTGGGAGGACCAAAGAGCATAGACTTATGTTGTAGAATAAAAAAGTATTCCATTATTATAAAACACTCTTATAAAATTGATAGATGTATCTATAGGTATAGAGTAGTTAGAATGAGAATATGAAATAATTATTAACATTACAAAACATAATTACCTAACATGTAAATGCATGTTTTCTCGCAATTCAAAACTCGTCAAAGGATTACTCGACTTACCTGTATAAAATGTAGCAGAACGAATCTTCGAGTAAATGGGGCCTATATCCTCGAAGGGACGTACCAAGAATTGTGAACTATAAAGATAAACTTCTTTAAAACTATTTGAAACCGTGAAACCAACTATCATCAACTAATCAACTACTTTAACTACACGTGTGAAAACTGAAAATCATAAATGTCCTTGTAAACAGTACTGGTAACTTAAGAAATTTACCACTGCATCTTTTACGTCTTCTTCTTCTTACAATAATTTCAAACGTTCAGGGATGGTTCAGGCCATGTTCTAATAGAATTTAACGATTTATTTCAGTTTTTTATTTTTCGTAATTTAACATATACGAATAATAAAAAATAAACCCAATTACGTTGTGGCGAAAAGGCAATAGCTCAATACACAACCTGACCAGTTCGCATTTGTAAGATTTTTACAGACAATGCAGTGAAATGTATGTTAGGTTGCCTGCTATTATCTCCGCCTTGTACAATTAATGTACATACCAAAATGTATTCTGTTGTGCATCTATCCTCATATTTACGATAAAGTTTAGGCAAAGATTAATTCAGGATCCTATTATAATGGCGAGTATTAAATATTGTGTAAACGTAAACTCTGTAGCCCTAAGAACACAGTCTTTGTATTTGTACGGCTACAACTTAGATTTCTTTATCTAGCAGAGAACAATCCAGCTGTAATAAATTTTTCATCTATTAAATAGCATTATCTTAATAACTATTAATATATATACTGACGTCATTAGAATAATTATTTATTTATTTTCAGTACCAGTATAGGCTAAATATTTCAAATCTATTCGGATAAAACTAATTTCCCTGTAACTTCCCTTTTTAACCCTCGCCCAAAAAGGAGGGGTGTTATAAGTTTGAAGCCTTTGTCTGTTTGTGTCTGTCTCTAGCCACCTACTTAGCTCGAAGACGGCTACAGCTTACAGCTATCATCATTGGAAAAGAAAATCACAAGTGCGTCAGGGACTGCTGAAATGAACGACTATCATACTATTTATACTAGAAGTAACATAATGCATAAAATCAAATATGTAGGTATAGTTGTGTTCAAAATATAAGGAGCATTTCGGCAACCTTTGCCTTTATCGGCGTCCTTTTTATTCTTTGTAGATAAGAAACCGCCAATGCTTTTTATATTTTGGTGCCGACTTTACCTATAAAATTTCTATTCTCAATTGAAAAATTCAGTCTAAAGCGTAGCTACCAGGATAAATTATTACAAAGCCTGCTTGTGGTAGAAAAATACGGAGACCGTGCTTGAATATTATATATGATACCCTTATCAGGTATGTTATCCGCTTACCTCAAAGGAAGGTAGTCGGTTGTTTACCTGGGTCACCATTACAAGTCTGTTATCTGCTCTTGAATAATTCTCAATATTGTCGGCAGCATAGCTGTAGGTTAAATGCCATTATAGTGGTTTTAGCTGATTATCTCGGAAATAATTAAACTTTTTGAAACTTGGTTCACAAATTTGTATTTTTGTGTGGTACTCACTATATACAACTAATTTTATGCATAGGTACAGAAATGAGGGAGTTACTCTTCGTTTCCTTTTTGTCATACAAAAAATTGAAACAAAGGTTGGCTATTAGCTATCCCTCGTTTATGTATATGGATAAAATTAGTTTTGGTTAGTACTGTACGAAAATAACTCTTAATAATACAAAATTATGAACCAACTTTCGAAAAGTTGTCAGATTATTTTTGAGATAATCAGTTAAAACCTCTATTTAGGCGCCAGCCTCAGAGGGGCAGAATTCGCTTAGGAAGATTTTCTGGATACATGTGTACAAAGTTTTTTATTATTTTTGCAGATAGAATTAGTGCTAAGAGGTAAATGCTGAATTTTTGGGACACTCTATAAAAACTATATTAAAACTTTTTAATAAAATAAACATTCTTATATCTTCTATAAATTATACAAAACGAGCATCTTTTCTCTCTTCGTTATGGACTTCTATGTAAGAAAGTGGAAGTTTTCTTCGGTCTATTTGCAGTAGTAACTGGCTGCAACACTTACCCCAAACACAAAATACTAAATTTGTAAATATTCCAAACATGTAATATATATTTTGATAGATAAGACTATACACTATGGTATTACACAATCCTGGGATTCCAACCAATGTTTTAATCCTGGCAATAGCCTCCATTATGGCAGATGGAAATGTGCGCTCTTACTCTCAGCCTGACACTGCGCATGCTTTTATTTTTCGCAACTACTTACAAGTTAACATTAGTAAATAGTCGTCAATTCTCGAAGTTAGAAGTGTTGTTGCATAATTTATTAAAATTATTACTAGTTAGCTAGTGTTTAGTATTTAAAAAATCAGATGACAAAAATTCAGTATGGCATTACTTTTCCACTAAAAACGCAAAATGTAAAAAATACTGAAAAAGTAAATTTTTATTTTATTATGAAATAATTCTATTGGTTTTTTTAAATACCAGAATATAGTTCTGTTTTCTTGCCACAGAGTTGATATTTAATTGTTTATGTTTAAATGTTATATTTTTATATAGGTATACTGTGTATCCAATACATGAAGCCTCCATGTATTGCTATCTCCATTATATTAAAAGATAGAAGGTCGATCAAACGGAGTAAGTTTTTTGGGCATTTCAATTTCACTTAGTTTTTTTACTTTTAGAAATAATTCGGAAAACCACAGTGCATTTTTGAAATCCCTCATATTCCATCAACTTAAATTGTAATTTTAACGTACGCATTATACAGGCTCTTAACATCTTTCAATAGTAACAGTAAGAGAAAAAATATAATTCTTGTTTTTGATGCTTTATTGGATTTTTTTGTGTATTTGTTACTGCTTTTAATTCTACTTTCAAAAATGTATTACAATAATACTGGATTACACAAGAATGAAGTGATTTATGAATATTCTAGTACAACAAACCATAGCCTACTAATAATTTTTTTGTTATTAACTAATTAAAAAAAAACAACTTCGCCATTTGTGGAACAATGTGCAGTCTCTCAAATTTTCTCCATTTAACCAACTGTCTTTTATAATACGGAGATAACAATACATGCAGCCCCAATTTGGGACATACTGTGTGTATATGTACTTGTTTAAGCAATATCTGTATTTATTAACAAAGCTTAAAAAATAATTTTTTTAAGTCAATCCTGGGATTTGGGATTATCTATTAATATCGAAATCCTAGATTGTCTTCTCGCCCCAAGATTGTAATTCTCTATTGTATACCACCAATAAAGATTAGAAACGATATCGTTGATCAAGCTACAAAATCAAATGATGGACACGCCAACTTTTCAAAATGTAGTTGGATATATTGTCACTCAAAATACGTATGTTTTGGCTTCCTTGCAAAAGTTCAAAGACGATAGAGTTATCCCTAGAAAAAGGTAATAAATAAAATGCCTCAATTTCGCCACTAACGCGCACGTGTGCCCCCCCCCATCACGATTAGTGTTGTCAATCTCGAATAACTTCATAAGTTTAGCTGAGTCTTGTGTCTGAACCGAATGCACTACAATAAATCAATAGATTTGCTTTAATAGCAGTGGTATAAAAAAAAATATATATATAACTAGAATAAGCTGTAATGAGATGTCATTACAGCTTATCCAGCAAAGCTTTCAAAACGTTTCTCTTTTCTGTTAAAACTATATTTTTTGAGTTATGACACTTTTCTTCCGCAGTGACGATATAATTACTTATAGTTAGTTAATTAAAAACATTTTTAGTTCAGAAAGTGTAATCAATAAGATTTATTAGTTCAACATAATCCATGTAACTTGCAAATATTAAGTAATTCCTGTCAACTGCAAAATATGGCATGGAACAATGGATCAATTCCCTGTAAAGACTGCTGAAGCTACCCAGACTGCCTGGCTGCTACGGCCGTGCAACTACCAATTATATTGTTATGCATTACACCCCCTAAGAAGTGGAGACTGTTACGCCCATGACTACTACTAGCTGAAATTAAGTAGAAATAGTTATGCAATCAGTAATACACGCCATCTCTTCTGGAAGCCCATAGATGGCTCTAGAGTTGTCTCTTCAATTCCTGGTTATAATAATAGCAGTCCTTTTGAGCAAATTTCAGCCTTTGATATGTTTTTGAAGCAAAGTAATGAATTTTTGAAAAAACGTGCAAATTTAGTGTTTTTTTTGCAATTTGCGAGGCAACCACTGGGCCAATTTGAGTTCCACCTGGGCTCATTTTGTTCGTTACTTTATTGCACACACTTTTTACCTGAACATTTTATTTGTATAAATTTAAATTTTCCTTTAAGACGCAAAAAACCGTTCTTCGCGACTTTTCGCAATTTTTTCTGCAAATTTCACCAAAAATTCATTTTCCAAAATAATATCATCCAGACATTGTAAACTACACGAGAGTATTTTTTTACTGAGGCTGCAGTTAGTCTGAGGGTAGAGCCTATCTCGCCTACATTATATTTACAAGGAAGTCAAAACATACATATTTTGAGGAATGCCACTTTTCTTCTGGGGCGACGATATTATTTTATAGAAATGATACGTCTGCAACTATTTGTTAGTAAAACTTTGTTTTTATCACAGCATTGTTCGTTTACATTAATACTTTTATTCCTATCCATTGTCATCTCAACTCTTCAACCAGGGTTGGCAAAAATTGTGTTTTTTTAATTTTAATCAAAAAACACGTTTTTTTTTAATTTAAAACAATTCAATGTGTTTTAAACATGGATTTTTAATTGCTGAAAAAAAACATGTTTTAAACAATAAAAAATATGTTTTTAAACTTAAATTTATACGGGCGCGTCGACCCAATACATTGTTTTTTCTATAAGCCATGCCCATATTGCATCATAACAAGACGAGGACGATAATTGACAACAGCTCGGCCAATTAGGTGTAATAAATACGTCAAGTTGTGCAACAGTGTAATAATTGTTTGGAGAATGGGTATTGACACTACACAGGCACATAAAAAAAAGCCGAGTGGGAGAAGGCAGACCTAAGTATTCTCATGAATTCTGACCAGCTGAACATGAATCCGATGTCCGGTTTGCCCGATTGGCTCTTGCATTCTTCCTAATTTCAAAAAACACCATAAGAATGCCCGAAAAAATGAAAATGTAGCTAAATATCTGAAAAAATTCAGGGGTACATAGGATGGCGATAGAAATCGAATGGCGCAAACCAGACATCCCTGCGGTCCTTCGTTTTCGAGATAGAGCAGCTCAAATTCACCGGAAGGAAAACATTTGTTTTTTTCGCACTCCTCGAGGCTCTATATCGGGAACCAAAACAGCTATAGAATTCTAGTTTGCGCCATTCGATTTCTCTCGTACCTCTGAATTTTTTCAGATTTTTAGCTACACTTTCATTTTCTCGGACATTCTTACGGCGTTTTTTTTTTGAGGTTAGGAAAAATACAAGAGCCAATCGGGCAAAGAGGACATCGGATTCGTGTTCAGCAGGTCAAAATGCATGGGAATACATAGGTCTACCTTCCCGTACTTGACTTTTTTTTGTGTGTACCTGTGCTATTAATCGCTTTAAAATTAACACTCAAGGAAATAAATAATAACAGGTATATCTTCTATATAACAGTAATATGTTTCGTTCGTTGTACTTATGCTACGGTATTATTATAACTAGTTTTATTGCATTACATAAAAGTTCATATTTTTTTATTTTATTATATTTTTTTTACCTTATCAAATACGATATTCCAAAAATTATCCATCAAACACACTGAAAAAACGCATTGAAAAAAATCATGTTTAAAACAATTGTTTTAAACGTGTTTAAAACAGGTTAGTGTGTTTTAAACAGTTCAAAAACATTTGTTTAAAACATTTTGTTTTAAAACTGCCAACCCTGTCTTCAACTCCCCGAACAGCTGGAAGGAGTTGAAACCTTTGTTATGGCACAATGTAACTTCCACAAGCATCAAAACAGTTGAATGCTACACTCGACTCGCTTTTCGTCAATCATGTAGTCATCATCTGGAGATGATCAGTTTCAATCATCGTCAGAGAATACCAGCGCAGTTGGTTAAATTGGTGTCAAATAATGTCAAAGTGTTTCGGTATTCTTGAAACAAAGTTTTTTAAATTTGTCTTTTCCCATCTACTTAGTTTTAATTTTAAACTTACATTTTGTCTAGCACAGGTTCGAAGGGATTACAATAAAAAATAAACATTTTTATAATAGATTTATTAGACATTGCCACAAGGCATTACTTAGTATAATAATAATAATAATAATCATATGTAAACAGTTTGTATCTGATCAACCGATTATTAAATAGTTAAAGAAAAAGAACAATTTTTTTTGGTTACAAACTTGACTTTGCACGTTTTTCTGCCTCAAGAACTATATATATACAATGGAAGTGTGCACGGTACAAAGAACTAACCATCTTGATAAAATACAAACCACATGTCTAACAAACATTAGTCCATCGCTGAAAACATTTGTGTTGATCAGAAAAAAAAATCAACCAACGATTAAAACTAATATAAAATAACAGTTTTGGTAATAACTCTATATATGTACAGCAATAATAATGTAAAAGCCCATTTCCAGAACAGTTTAGTCTTTTTTTTAATTTTCTATACAAAAGCACCGTTATTTTAAAGTAGAAATAACCGCTCGTTGAACTCGGCCGATTTAGAAAAACCAACATTTAGATTAATATGTGAAAAACTACAAGGAAACTGCTTTTAGTCAGTCACTTTCAACAGTTACAATAAATATATTTTTGACTAAGTATTACAGAATTTAAATCGTAGCAAAATTTGCCTCTCAACATGTTTTTGTAATAGGGAAAGAAGAAAATAAAAACCTAACTTCACTTTCCTACTATTTTTACAAAGAACTTTTCTGAAATTATGTTTTCGAGCATGGTGAATGCAAAGAATGACCGCGAAAACATGTCAAAAATCTCCTATTTCGTGGCTCTTGAAATCGGACTTAATTTTGTACCTAAATAATATTTCATGGCGAGACATCGATCCCTTCTAAGTTTCAAATTGAGGCTACTTTTAGTTACTGAGTTAGAGATCTTCAGTTTCTGTTGTGTAGCATTAGCCTTCTAGATTGGTGAACACAAATCCGACATCAGAATTACTCCTCACATCACAATTTTTTCTAAACTAAAAGAACAGTTGTAAATGCTAAAAATTCAGGAGGCTGATGGTATACAATAGCAACTTTAAGCTCTCAACTCACCAACTAAAAGTAGCCTCAACATGAAACTTAAAAGGGATCAATATCTTACCATAAAATATCATTTAGGGCCAAAATTAAGCCCGATTTCAAGGGCCACGAAACAGGAGATTTTTGCGGTCAGTCTTTAGCTCTTTGTCTCTAAAACGTGGATTACGCTAAAATACTTTCAAAATTGTCAAAATTCCTCATCTCAGTTCGTCTGAGTTGTCATAGATGGCACTGGTTTTACGATTTTTTTCTTTTGTTACTCTAAAGTTAGACTCGTTCAACACTGTAAAAGCTTAAAAATGAATATAGCCATTGCAACTCCCAAATCAGTCAGAAACAAAATATAAATACTGGCGACCCTCATGGTAAGAAAGTGAGGTTAGGTTCTCACCCTGAAATGCCAAATTCTAATGCTTCCGTATGAACATTTGTAAGTCACTAAATTCGCCTCTGAGGTACCATTTAATTATCGATTTCTCTCTCTGGTAACCAATAACTAACCAAACTAAAACCATTAAATGTCGATACAAAATATTAAAATTTGTCTTTATTTACCATCTAAGTTACACCATGTGAACTCTTGCTTATTAAAATACTTTATTAAAATTCAAACGACCATCAAAAATAAATATTTGTTAATTTGTTATGTATAGATATATGAATATAGTGTCGGTTCGATTCACGTTGCGGCTCCTACAACTAAACGCTGCATATGTGCTTACAGCAATTTGAGGTAGTGTTTGTTTTAAGGAAGTGTCGCTAAAGGCGCTTAATGCAAACTAATCTAAGATATGGGCAGGCTTGAGCAGAAAAGGAGAAAACCACCCCACTCACTCTCTCAGAAATTTATTTTTAACATTTCACAGCAAATCTTTTCCAACATGTTTCATTTGTCGCCAAATTGATGCGAACATTTTTAGGTTAAGTTTCATTAGATGCTCAAATTTGTAGTAAACAAATGAAAAAGCATTTATATATTGCCATATTGAATTTGCTAAGATGGTGGCAAAATTTGAGATTGTAACAAATAAATGAAAGCATGATCAAACCTCATTTGTTATAGTTAGTTCCGATTATTCTCAACCAACTAAATTACATGCTTGGCAGATATCTAATAACATTGTGATTATTTATTACCAATTTTATACTTAAAATGAACACCTAAACACCAAATAATAAAATCGTCGCATATAGTTGTCATCTCTCTATGGATAGAAGTGTTGGCTCAAATCGAACTACAATTCACCAAATTTTGTTTTAACTAGAAGTTTGTCTGATATTTCCACTAAAAAATTTCTCCCTCGACCATCACTGAACGTTTTGTGGAATTTCAATGCAATTATGGGACAAAATAGTTTCAATGAGTCACTAATCCACCTTCATCTTCTGAATATTTTCTAATGCTTAGGTAATAGATCGTGCTCTTAGACTAGAGAAAGTGAGGTTAGGATCTCATTTTATTATTCAAGGCTGAAAACGGACTTGAGAAATAATTTCATTGGAGGAACAGAACTGGGCGACAACCAAAACAAGCATTAAATGATAAAACACTGTTAAGTGTTTAAAATTTCAAATCGGTTGTCTTCTAGAAAAAAAAAAAAATTAGCAGTGGTAATCTTGGATCGTTTCAGTTGTGTAGTGTTAAAAAAAGAAACATTAGGTCAAATTGGGACGAAAATTTTTGATATTTACATAAACTTAGTCATAAAATGGATTCTAAATGCATGTCTTGGGTTACATTTTATTTTCAATCAAATTCAGTCTCCAAATTTCAAAATTCCAGAACCAAAGACACCTCATTACACTTTCAAATGATTTTATGTGAAACTTGAACCGAAAGTAAGAAATTTATTCAAAATGGCACATTCTACACATAACCTCAAATTGAACTTTAACGAAAGTTCAATTTTATATATTAATTTTTGAGGTTGGTGCTATTATCCTAAAAAACTAGCAATTAGGGCAATATAGATGTATCAATAATGTTAGTTGCCAAAGTAAAAATTTTTATTGGCTAGAAACCTAATCTATAACCTTGTTGCTAACAATATTGACACATACTATGCATTGCTGTTGTTTCAGTAACACTTGCACTAATCTCAACAATGATCACAAAATAAAAACCGAGAATCTGAGGTTATGTATGAACTTTGACACACGTTTCTAAGTAGCCTCATCGTTGTTGTTTATCGCTCAATTCCACATTCCATGATTCTTCTCCATAAACAAATTTTAGCTAAAAAACTGAGGTATGTATCTCCCACGTGATCGATAACATAGCAGCGTTCAGTTACTCAGTAAGCGTGTGCTCTTCTGTGCTCGTTACGTTGGTGAATCGAACTTATATCAAGAGGAAATCGTACTACTCAGCAAACAGACAAAAATGTAACAATTCGAATTCTAAAGTACACTGAAAAGCTCAATAACAAACTGGTGAATCAAAGTAGTAATTATTGAAGTGTCTCTGTAGTCCGTTGAGGTGGTACGGCAGTACCAAAGGAAGGAATCAGCAACGAAACATGTTCCTTTGGGTGTCGACGGGCCCTCCGCAAAACCGATCTGACTAGAACGAGCGGGTCCCCGGCAAATGACTCGAATAGGCGGCTCGTCACCACCCAAGAGGGCTAACTTCTTAGCTTTATTCCTTTGGCAATGGTCACACGGTTAATCTAAGGCAACTCAATCAACACTCCCGATTTTGGCAAAGCTACGCACTCCGAGTACACGACGACACACTAACTCCGGTTTAACTCTTGCACAAAGGTGGCAACATTAAAACAAAACATCTAATAATTGATCCGGCCCAGTAAAAGTCCATATATCACTAAATATTTGCACAATAAAATAAGAAGAAACAATTAACTAATTTTAACCTGTTCCATTAGATTTCAGTCGGACGTCGACGCGCAAAGCACCTCGGTCGATAAAAAAGGAAAACAACTATTAATAACAATTAAACTAGGTTGTAAAGCAAATGTCAGCGTACTTTGCGCATCTCTGACCGACAAACGCATAAAACAAAAAAAATCTACCTCAATATTAGATTAGATTGCAGAGGCTAGGGAGCTACAGGCCCCCTCGCTCCTCGTAAATAATCGACTATATACACAATCAACAAAGAAGCTAAAATGACATATATACCTATAAATTTATTATTTGAAATAAAACTAAATGACAGAAGAATAGAATTTGAGTGGCAATTGTAATAAAGTACTACGCCACCGGGTCTTCCCGTGCACCCAGCGACGCCGGCTTGTATATTCACTTAAGTCTTTTACACTAGATTAGCACCCGATTAGTCAGCGTCCGTATTCACTTTTGTTTTAGGTGCATGGCACACTTGTGGCGGGGCTCAGATTTTTTGAATCTTTTCACCAACGACTACGGGGTTGTTACGTCTAATTTCTTGAGCCCCCATCTCTCGGTAATTAAAACTGCAGTCGTGCTTGTCACTGTACCGGTGAATCGCGCAGAATAGTCCTCCGCAGCGGCACTCAAATCCTACAACAGAAAATATGTTTATGTAAATGTTAATTGGTAAAGTAGTTAAATATTTTAGTTTTTTGCCAAGAATTTCGAAAAATTAAAATCTTTCTCTATCAAGACATGAAATAAAATTCCAAATTACCAATTTGGATGTCAAGAAAACCGTTCAAGGTGCATCCTCACACAATTTTAGTTTCCAATATACAAACAGTGAAACTCACGACAACAATTTTTTTTTTAGATATTAACAAGGCTTTCGACAATGTGGGGCATAATTCGAACAAAAAACGAGTAATTACGAAATATTTCCAGCTGGTTAAAGTATAATAAGTTGAAGCTAAATACAAAAAAATCAAAAGCAATGGTGATATCCTCGGACAGAGAATACATGAAATTAAAATGTGAAAATAAACGAATTATTATTGATGGTGAGCCCTTAGAGTGGGTTGAAGAATATAAGTACCTAGGTACTACCCTTGACAGAAAGCTAAAATTTAAAAAACATATTAACTATGTGATTGGAAAAATTGGTACTAAAATGGGCCTCATGACCCGTGTTAATAACAATCTAAATATGGAATTAAAAATTAAAATTTATAACGCAATAGTACTACCACATTTTAACTACTGTTAGACAATATTACACATGGCCAATAGCGTCGAGGTAGATAGACTGCAAGTTTTATAGAATCGAGGAACGAGATTTTAAAATGGGGTCTATGCACATATGGATACACTGAAATTGTTAAATGTGAGGCAGTTTTGTCAATATAGTGTGCTTGTCTTTATTTTTTAAGAGTGTAATAATTTAACTGGACTAGGTTTAAGGCATTTGCTAATAACAAATCGTGAAAAGCATGAACATTACACCAGAACTGGCAAACATTTTCATATACCATTAGTTAAAACAGAGCTATTAAAGAACAGCATATTTTTCAATGGTGTAAAAGATTACAATGGTTTTCTAGGGGAGACAAAACAGCTCGAAATTTACTTGTCTTCAAGAGGAAGTTAAAGGATTATCGGGCAAACTAAATGTAAAGGTGCAATTTATTTAGTTGTTGAATATCTCTACCAAAGTTACTGTTTGTTTGTTAATGTTAGGATAAAATAATGTTTACTATATGGTAATATCATTGTTTGTATTCATTTTCTTTTTGCTAAATAAAGTTTCTATATACATATACATATGAATAAACCTTTATATCCTGCGATTTGCAGACGATACCGCGTTAGTATATCACAATAGTTCAGATTACTTCAACAATGGCTAAATTTTGTAACAATTCATGGACAAAACAATAACTGCGAATAATTTATAGATTAAAAGCAAATCCATATACGTCATAGCTCATTATATTTAACCATATCCAAACTGACAATTTGCCAATAATTTTAATAAATGCACAAATATTATAAAATAAATTTGCCCCCCAATTATATTTAGATCACAAACAAAATTTCAACCACCATACAAGAATCTAAACGAAAAAATATACATTACTAGAGGAACACATTTCAGAAGTTTAATCTGCATAGTTTAGGGAATAAACAAGAAAATAGTGGCACACCCATAAATCCGTATGCAGACCAATTTTGGAATATGCACATTCGCTATATCTAAACTGCAGAAAACAACAATAAAGAACTAAAAAATTGCAGAAACATCCATCATCCGCTCAATACCAATTCGTCATCCACGAAATATGTCACACAACCCTCCAAACAGTCTTTTCTACTAAACCACAGATATTAAATCTTATAGCCCACCCGCTTCACTAAATTTGCAAAAAAAAGACACCTTGACAGGTATTCAATCATTTTGTAAGCCATGGGAACAACATTGCCTGGTCAGGTTCATAAGACAAGTTTATGAAGTAATAGCCACATCACAATATCTTTATATCGAAGTGTAATTATTTTTTAAGAAGCCTTTCTTATTTCTTCCTACATTCAAAAAGATCTACCTGCTGAATATTACAGACTCTCAGTCACTCCTACACAGTAATCAAAGTTAAAGGAATCTATTTGTAATATTCAGGGTTCGGGCATTAGAGCGCCATTTCAAGATTTATGAGGGGCAGACTCAGGCACGTTTATAAGACATTTGCGTATTTCATGTGTAAAACTGATACAATCATACTTTGTCAGTGTGATGATGCTAAAACTTGATGGAATATACACAACACTTACGACACTAAAAGTATTCATTCATAGTGGCTCAATAATAAACATTGAGAAGTTAAAGTTGCTGTAAATGTCGAATACACTATTGTATGTAATCATGACCATAGCTTACCCTTCCCGATTTCGCAGGAACGTAAACATTTATAAAAAGCAGATTGTACATTTTTTTCCACGGAATGTTACACCCGGCCATTACTTTCACCAAATCTAAGTTAAATGCAGAGCTGGGAGTAATTAATTACTAAAGTAATTAAATTACTAATTTAAATATTTAAGTAATTGTAACTGAATACTTAAAAAATATTAATTCCTCAAGGATACTCTGAAAATACCTTTGTAGAGTAATTAATTACTGATAGAAATTACTTCAAGTAACGTTGAACTTTTTACATGGAGAAAACAATACTTTCTTTGGTTATTTATTACCTAGTATTTCATCAAGTTAAGTTAGAAAAACTGAATAATAGTGGTAATAATGATACTTTAGGTCTTAAAATTAAAAAAAGCAAAATAATTCTCGATAAACTTAGCCAAACACTATAAAGACCGTTTTTATATTTATTTACCTTCAATGACAATTCAAATGAGGCTATTATTGCTGCTGTGACTTTTCCTAGCTTAAAATTGAGGTGGCTGAACGTACTTAAAGAATCAGACAATTCGGCTGACATGAAAAGGATAATACAGCTGATACTAGATAAAACAGCAAGTATGTTCTCTTCGGTCATATTAAGCAAGAGGTATCCACTGCCAAATTTGGAAAATGAAACGATGCATAACAATTTTTTTCATTTCAAAGAAGATCCATTTTAACACTAAAATATCCGCAAATTCCAGTTGCCGAAACTGAAAATTCCCAAGGATCAATTAACAATAAAATAGAATTAGAGTTACTAAAGTATTTAGAAGACCCTAAAGTTAATATTGAAATTTTGGAAGATTACCCGCTTACTAAACCAATATTCATAAGATACAACACCAGTTTACCATCCTCTGCCTCTGTTGAAAGACTATTTTCTTTCGCCACTTATATAAACTCACCTAGACGTCCCAACACTGTCAGACAAATTGTCTGGAAAATTAGTCCTATCAAAAGATTAAACATATAATATTACTGATAGAAGAAGAAGAAGAAGAAGAAGAAGATATTTTACAGTTTGTCATTTTTACATTTGCTTTTAGTTGTAGATTTTCATCCCATTGTGATAACTGATTAATAAAACATTTACATTAATCTTCCTTTTGTATTATTCAGTATTTGTATATGTTTATAATTATTTGTATACTAACAAATGGATCTTATGATTTACCAAATATCTCCCATTTCCATTTTAACAAATTTAGAAGCTGTAGAGTAATTATAAGAGTAATTTATTTATTCAAATACTACTACCAAATAATTAGTAATATTTTCAATAGTATTTTAATTACATGGTAATCAAATTACTTTTTAACATAAGTAATTTGTAATTAATTATTTTATCAAAGTAATTTGTCCAGCTCTGGTTAAATGTTGGCTTTACTTCACTTTAAGTATGTTCAAGATAACTTGTTTTATAACATGTTTTTTTTTAACAGAACATATTTATTTAGGTGTGAATGTACATCACATACATGTATGTGGATCCAGGGTACCAGTGCAAAACAGCAATGTATTTTATTATTATAATTTTAATGTTCAGTCGAGTACTAAATAAACATATTATCTATCTATCACTTTGAAATATACTGAATTTGGTAATATTGTTATATTAGAACCCATATCCCCATATCTTAGCGAAATTAAATGGTAGGTAATCGAAGAGATGGGTAAAGCGGTTCCACTCATTTCAAGTTACTTTGGAACAAGCGCCATCTAATGTTTACTTAACCTCCTGTCGTTCATCGTTCGTTACAAGTAACCAGTTATTTTAATATTAAGTAACTTGACGGTACGTTCCCTAAAAATACCACGAAAAAACAATAGTACAGAAGTAACGATCCAGCAGCACATTGTAAAAAAGGTATGATTATTTAAAATTGTGGAGCTTCAGTTATATTTATCTGTGTTCATCAAAGTGAAAATACTTGTTACAAACGTGTCTGGCTCCACATACATTGTAAATGGCACTGACATCCGAACCTTATTCATGACGTACTAAGTAAATCATGATCTCTAGATTTTAAGTAATATATTTTATATAAAGTGTCTATTTCTTGAGTGTTTGTGAAATATTGTATTTTACTACTGACTATATTTTTAGGGATAAAAAGTATGTAAATGCACCTTATTCTTTTCCTTCCCAGCTTTGTGTTCATACCAAAGTGAATCCGAATTTTACGAAGTATCTCTTCTGTCTTCAATTTATTTATTTTATCTTATATTTATGTTCTTTTATCTGTACAGTATGTACGCTGATCCTGTAAATGGACTTTGGTCTATAGAATATTATAATAATAAATAAATTAATAAGAGATCCCCTCAGCTCTCATAATCTTGCGCACATTGGGCCACACAACTCTAAAGGCAAAACATGGAGAATGACCATGTCCGGGACTACCGCCTGCCAGCAAAGTCAACCCCTAGCGTATTATTTCACATCATCGGGGATGCTTAGTTCAAATTTGTTTTGAATTAGTACAGTTCAAAATGTACATCAAGCAACATTTTTATTTTTATTGGTGTCAGAAATAAGCCTTTTGAAAAAGGATGCATTTTGACATGGAATAAATTGCAGATATTTATTTGATTTTTCAGGCATTGTTCCCAATAAATTTCAGTAGAAACATTTTAACAAGCCTATAATGTCCAATACAAGACAGACAGATACTTTATTTTATATATAACATACATCACAAAAAAGAACATATATATTTGATGAGAAATGTCAAAATTAGAAACTGAATATAAATACAGTCAGAAGATACATTTTCTTATGTCTATCCAATGTATAAAAGCTTTAATCTAACAATTTTTTAAGTTTATTTCTGAGAATGCAATGATTTAGTGATTTCGTGATTCTGTAGTCATTATATTGAATATATGGGGGGCAAGCTGAACTTCAGACTTAGAGCAAGTGTATAACGAGTAGTTTATGAGTAAATAGTTTTTCAGGTGATATCAAAATGTTAGTATAGTGTCATCAGCATATTGAACAGTTATTGGAGAGATTTCTTATATAGAAGTTCCAGTTAGGTGCAAAAATCTCAATAAGAGCGGGGCCCATAATATTTCGCATGCAAAGCTAACTTTGCCATTTTGGAACTGAGCTTTCTGAATACGCTCCTGGAAACATTGTTACGCGTTTGCGCCCCCTAGGGGCTGAAGGCTGATACGCTCTTGAGAAATAGCTGATAAATTTATAGAAGTGGATCGAGATTTCTACATTATTCTAGATTGCCATGCCAGAAGAGTATAGAAGATTTCTAGAATCCATTTTGTGGGATACATAGGTCAAATGTAAACATGTGAGGAGAAGTTTTGAATAACAAGTAAGGCTAGAAATCCGAAGTAAATTTAAAGTAGAAATATCGAGTAATAAAGGCTATTTTAGTCAGTAAAAGTGTATTTTAGTTAAAGAAAGTATTGTGAAGTTTTCAGCATGTTATTAAATAAAGTGTGTTAGCGTTTTATCTCTTGTTAATTTTTGAACCCACGGAAATTAAGGGTTTTTCCTAAGAGGAGACACGTGACAATATGATTTTAAACGAATTTAAAGTTATTTCTCTAATACCACACCTAAACAGTTTTGAAAGTAATAATTCTTGATTCACGTTATCAAATGCCATATAGCTCACAATTATAAATAAAAATCATTTTAAAAAATTGAAACACAAGATTTTAAAAACCAACTCAAACTGAAAAAATGTACTAAAAAGAAGTAAACAATGCGTAATTGTTATTGTATTTATAATCTCCAACCTCAAAAATCCCCAGATTTCAATTTTCAATAAAATCGGATATTAAATAACAATGAACTATCCGCAATCTTTGAAACGCCATGCTGGATATTTGTATAAAAAAAAAATCAAAATGTGTTGTCATGTGAACGATATACAAATGCAAAACTTCAAATCAACATGGCTTCTGGAAGTGTGCGTGAAGTCAAATTCGACTTGTAAGATTTGAACTAAACTCAATGACTGACTAACAAACGTGAACATAAATTAAAGCTTCTAAAATGATAGTTTAAATTTATTTTTCAATGCAAAAACAAATGTTACGGGTAAAAATATACATGGTAATAAAATCTGCACTCTTCCCTGTAAAATGTTTTTGTTATTGTGATCAGATGATTATTTCAAAAATTAATAAAGTTCTAGTGCCAAAATGGACAGAAAAAGGTTAATTTTGTCGTTTTGCGCGTTCGCTCGCGATCCCATAACTGTGATTCTTATTTCATGCGAAAGTAGCTTTGTATACAATTTTGTGTTCTATTTTTACATCTACGTTTTTATATGTAGGTATTTTGCGCGTTTTAAAAATTATTCCTAAAAAAAAAAAAAAAAAACTTTTGGGATTTTGACGCCATTTTGATTTATATCAATCACGGAAACCTTCAGAACTTTTTTTATATTTTTCTACCAGCAAGGACCTACCCTCTATGCAAAATTTAACTTCAGGATTATTTGACGCGGCCAGAGTAAAGCATATTAATCGTTAACAAATTTTAATAAACTCGATTCGGATATTGTAACCTAAATTTGTTTCAGTTATGGTATCGGCCGGTAATAAATACTAAAAAGGAATAATTACAAAAATTAATATAGGTATATATATTTTTAAAATATTTCCAGTACCATTTGTTACCTATCTCAACATGCACCGCAGATACTGATACTAGCAACACCAATGGCCTCTCTTATAATAATTAGACCCTACCTTCCAAATGCGTACAGTCTTCCTGATCTGATTAGCTATCAAATGTTCGGCACAAAGTACCACAAAGGCTTAGGGTATACACTGTTAGGAAATATCACAATGCATTTCTAGACATTAATTATTATTCACAGCAATAAAATAATACCTCTTTTTCATTGACAATCTTGACATTGCTATGTACAAAACCTGAGCCAACTCATATATTAATATATTGATATGACACAGTAGCATAACAGACGATTTTGTCTTGCATATATCTATCCACGGTGGTTTGGGAGAATTATTTTGTATTTATAAAGCTACTGTTAATTTATCATACTCGAGGGACGATGTTAAGTGTCGATATCCGCTCCCGAATGTAACGTGAATGAGTGTTTAAAAATGTTCATTTTTAGGTTCTTAAACGATAGGAAAAAACATTTTTCGAGACATTTTTATTGTTTAGAAAATGATGGGAATATTGCTATAACGGCCTAAATATGATTAACAAATGCTTAAATTCAGTCTGTTTCATTTCTCAAGGTAAATTTTCTCTCATTTCAGAACCCACTGGTCCAGAATTTATACAAAAAACTACTCTTACAAATCTGTAGAGAATTAAGTATAATATTCATTATCACTAAAGATGATATTTAGGACATTATAGCAATGTTATTACCATTTTTAAGAGATACAAATATTACTCATATAACCTCATTGGTTCGCCATTTATAAAAGGAAAAATTTTCTCTTAAAAGTGTAAAGAGAATCATCATAGTATGCATTTTCAATATTAATTAGATATACACAAATAACAGCATTTATTAATCCTATTTAGGCTATTGTAGTAATATTCCCATCATTTGCAAGCAATAAAAATGTTTTTTCCTGTCATCTTAGGGTCCAAAAATGAAGTTTTAATCATCCATTCATTTTACAGTCGGGTGTAGAAATCGGCACTTTTTTAACATTCTTCTTTCTGGACCTTTGAAGAAGCTAGAATGACTAATGCTAAAAAAAATTATATGTCAGGTTAAATTTGGATAGAAAATGTTGTTATTGAAACATTAGATTAACTATATAATCGAATGAAAGTTTTTACTTTCGAACCCACAACAGAACCGATTTTAATGAAATTCTTTTTTAAATGTTTGTTACATTCCATTGTTTGAAAACATTTCGACTGTTGGACTAAACCGACTAAACCATTTATATTGTTCAAACAATTGCATAACATTTATATAAACAATTATTATTTTTTGGATATCAATAAAAAGTGACCCTGCACTATCTTGCCTTGATCAGGAGGTCGAGAGGAATAACATATATCGGTTCAAGCGAATTTCACTTCACTAGGGCGGGGGCCACTTCCCACAAGAAATGAGCACCAGAGCACCCCTCTTTGCACTCCCGATATCTGGAAAACTGTCCAATTTCCGACCTTGTGCCCATGAGAACTTTTGATCAGGAAGAAATTATACACTATACGGCAATATGAGCAAATTTGGCCGAAACCCAATTTCCATAAGATTAGTGCGGGATCCTCCTTCGAGACATATTGACCTTTTTTTTTCTTTTTGTTCTTTTTCTTTCATTGACATTTCTTAATAAAATTCAATTTAGTATAACACCACAATATTTATTGTTATGTCATATCTGATGTATTAAAAAATATTTTCCTAGAAAAGCTAAGAAACAAAAAATGTTTATTGTTAGATGTCAGTCACAGGAAAATTTCATGGTTCAATTTCGTGGCCACCTGGGAGTCCTGGTCTAAGAATTGTGTATTTTTTACTTATGGTATATTGACAGCTCTAAGCTAAAGTATTTAATAACAATTTAGAGAGTTTAAAAAACAATGAAGGAGAAACTGTTTGCAGAAACGTAAATCTTTCAAAGGAACAGAAAAATAAATTTACAGTAGCAGGTCAAGATTTCATAACTATAATTAATTCACATTTTTTTAAAAATTGTTTTTAAAAATATTCACATATTCACTCTTTGTAGTTTTCCTAATTTTGTAAATACTTGGCACCCTGCACATACTTAAGTTTTGGAAGATAGGATCATTTCCGGACTTTTCTTTTTCATAAACTAACAAATAAAAATTATATAAAAAAATACTTTAAAAAAATTGTACTAAAAATTAAAAATAATTTTTTTAAATTCATACACTTGGAAACCAAAAGCTTTGGGAACGGTCATATAGCACTATTGCACAGTAGTTACTTTGCTCAATTGACAGCTCCCAAAGCTTTTGGTTTTCAGGTGAATGAATGTGAAAACATTATTTTTTAATTTTTAGTAGTTTTTTTAGAATTAAAACTTTTTCTTAAAAATATTTTTTTATATAAATTTTTTTCGGCATAAGGGGCCATCCATTAATTACGTCACACTTTTAGGGAGGAGGAGGGGGTCCATAAAGTGTGACCATCTACGTACACCACTGTTTTAATTGAAAGGGATTAAAAAAAACAAAAATCAGAAAATTCTGCCTCAAAATTTAACCTGTGACATAGGGGGAGGAAGGGGTAGAAAAACCATGAAATTTTACTTTACTCTTGAACGATTTTCATATTTTTTGCCCTACCCTGAATACTATTTAACTTTAAGCCATTCTAAGTGCTTCTGTAATGGTTATCGGACAGGCAATAACTTTTGGCGGCATTTAAACTTTGGTTGTGCAACTAAAAAAAAAAAATCCCGTTTGTTACATAATCGTCCACACTGTGGGTATATCCTGGGTGTAGAATCAAGTCATGCCTATAATAAAAATACATTGTCATCGAAACTGAATCAACGTGTAAAATTTCAACTTCGTAGGATAAGAGGAAGTGGTTCTAATTCAGCTTGCAAGATCTGACCTAAACAAACTAAGACACTAACATTGCAAGTTATATAAAAGCTTTAAAAAGTTTTCCTTCTTCTGAACTCAATCCGTGCACACACTGTATATAAATCCGTAAACAATACTCTTGAAAATTTCGACCCCAAAAATCCTCGAAATTTAATTTTCCTGAAAACAAATTTTTCAACCGTAAATTCCCCAAGAAATTTTTTTTGTAAAGTGCAAAAATTTCATATATTAATTTTATTTCTTGTAACTCAATCGTAAAAACTATTCATAATCATAGTTCCCCCTCTAGGTAATATTTTCTCATCGAAAATCGGACTTACAATATCAAATGTGGGAATTAGGTATAAAAACTTTTTTAAATTAAAAAAATTTACTACGATCGTCGAAATACTTTGTCTGATTTTAATGAATGTAGTACAACAAATGCTTTAAAACAGGTTTCGTTCAAATTGGTAGTATGTTCGTAGGTTCCTAAGTTTTGATGGATTTTTCGGCTTCATTGTGGCTCGACTACTAGTTGGTGTTCCTGCCAAACCAGTGGAACACAAATGTGCAAGAGTTTTCCACGGGAACCCACTCTCTCGACTCTTATAATAAAGAAAGTAGACTTTTCGTACCATTAGAACACTAAACGTTCTTTATAGATACGCCCCTACTACATGAATGTGTTGAAAGATTGCTTTGGGGAGTATTCTTGGATTTTTGATAAGAAACGTCAAATTTGACTTTAACACTAACTTTAACTCATTAACTTTTATTATTGTGTCACACCGTTATAAATTTTGTATTGTGTATATTCCACAAAGTTTTAGTATAACCAAATTAACAAGGTATGATTGTATCATTTTTGTACATGCACCTACAGCATAAAACCGTACTACATATTACAAGTAACGTCGTAATCACGTCGTTTTCTAATCACTATATAGAAATATAAAGTGACTATACCAAATAAAAAAACATTTGTGGTATTAATCAAACCGATTGTTTTTGAATAAAACTTTCAAACCGGTTAATAATATACAACTTCTGAGATACGTTACAAATTGCTAATGAACATTTTAGTCGAGAAATATTCAGCTCACCTGTTAACCCAACCTTCTTGCGGCAGGTGGCACATCGGTTCTTCTTCTTCTTGGCGTCCTTATCGCCATCCTTGTCGTCGCTTCCTGCATCGGCTTCGACGGAGGCGGCGGCAGCTGCGGCGATATTCTCCGCGACGCTTGCGGCCTGGGCCTGCGCCGCCTGTATTTGCGTCGGGCATTCTTCGGAGGCCTGCGGGAAATAAATTCAATGATCAGAAATGTAAATTCAAACTTCAAAATTCCACCTGCTGTTCCACATCGTCTGCTGTTAAAAAAATGTTATTTACACTGGTGGAAATAAGCGGGACGACATCGCCGCCATCCCTGTTGAGGGCGACGACACCGACGCCGGGGGAGAATAAGTTGTTCGCCTCCCCGTCGTCTGTGATACTTGCAGCGGATGACGATGATTCTTTTAATTTGTGATCAGATGATGACATTAGACTATGAATTTTGAGGTGATGTGTCAATGATGAGTGACATTTTTTAGATGTCGATAGTATGGGTGATGGCACGGAAATCGGGTCCAGGGGGATTAAGTCGGAAAGGCTGCGTCGCTACGGGGAGCAAAGAAGCAATCATTGAAAATAGAATTCGTTAAAGTATAAACAAGCCAGTTATCTCGAAAATGATGTACAAGACGAAAAACGATCGCAAAGCAAATGCATATGTTACGCCTGAGATAACAAGGCTTGTTTTAAAGATATATCCGTTAGTCGATTTGTTTATAAGTTACACAAAGTTGAGAAATTTTCGTTTGAGTTCTTATTGCTAACTGTAATAGCATACATCAACCGATTCAAATACATTCGGCATTAGGGAATTATTGGACGTGCAATAAGGATAGGCAGTATTAAAGTAAGCGTTATTTTGACATGTACGCCTGCGCAGTTTGAACCGCAAATAAGGGATCCTTTATTAAGGATAGTGCTTGTCCTTATTTGTGAAGGAATACTGCAATGTGTTAAATTTACAGTATTTTGACATTTGGCAACTTTCAACAATACATAGATAATATAACCGCTATAAGTATCTGATCCGATTCCATATTGAATTTTAATAAAACAGTACACACGCACCAGAGCACAAAAGATAGAAAAAAATGTATACAAAAATTATTTATTTATTAATTTTGTAAGGTTAGGGAATGAGTGCGCAAGCGTCGAATTGCACAGAAATAATGACACGAAAAACGAAGCAGGTGTTCCAATAACTAACATTTCGTTGATAAAATAAGGATGATGTGCTAATAAAATAAGGTAGCCCCTTAATACTGCGTGGCAGTATTTGAAATTTCCAATAATTCCCTATTTTCAGACCTCAATACGTAATATTTGCTTGCGTACGACGACGGGCGACGACAGTGGCACGAATCGCAACTTTTTCGTTCAAAATTATCTAGAGCACTTGTTTCGCAACCGATTGGGATAATTTCTTTTTTTAAATACTCGTTATTTAATTTCCAAAAAAACGTAAGGGAGTCGCTTTTTGAATTATGCTAAACAAAATTATTGAACTTAGCCGAAATGACCATGTTCTATTTAAATCTTATTAAAACTTTTTCTTATCTAATTTACATACATCGGGGGTTTTTGATGTCGCTGAATACGAATCTGATATCCAAATTGTCATAAACTAATCTGCAAGATGGCGGGGAATCAACGGCGGGTATAAAATGCGAAAAAATTATGAAAAATGAAATATCATTTTTTAGCATTTTATAACCGCTATCTTGCAGGTTGGTTTATGACAATTTGGATATCGGATTGTATTCAGCGACGTCAAAAACCCCCGAATCACAAGATTTATTTAAATTGAATAAGAAAAAAGTTTTATTAAGATTTATATAGAACATGGCAATTTCGGCTAAGCTCAATAATTTTGGTTAGTATAATTCAAAAATCGGCTCCCTTACGTTTTTTGGAAATTAAATAACGAGTATTTAAAAAAATATATCCCAATCGGATACGAAACAAGTATTCTAGATAATTTTGAACGAAAAAGTTGCAATTCGTGCCGTGCGACGTCCCAATCCTTGGCCATACATTTTAAAATAGAACAAACATTTCTATAAGAAAATGTATTCTACAAGTTTTAGTACTTACATTTAAAAACGGATATAAAAATTTCCACATTATATAAAAAAACAATCCGAATTTAAAAAACATTCTATTTAAAAAATGGCTGAATGATTGCCGCTTGTCAAAAGCGGTCCAATTGGCAGTAGCCGACTTAACATTTCTCGGCAGTTGAGCGGCCCCAATCCGAGCCTGATAGCACAGGCACACATTAAAAAAAAAGTGTGTGCTATGAACCAGACTATGGTTTTCTTATGTATTTTTGCGCTCTGAAACCGAATCCGACGTCAGTTTTGCACCTATACTTCAGGATTTTAGGTTATGTTCGCGGGGGGGGGGGGTTGCTCATTTCTTGCGGGCTCCACTCCAGGTGAAATTCGCTGGAATCGATATATGTTATTCCTCTCGAGAGCAATTCTCATGGGCACAAGGTCGGAAAATGCATAGTTTTCCAGATATCGGGGGTGCACATTTCATAAGGGAAAGTGGCCCCCGGTGAAATTTGGTGGAATCTATAAATGTTTATTTCTCTCGACCTCCTGATCAAAAGTTCCCAAGGGCACAAGGTTGGAAAATGCACTATTTTTCAGATATCGGTGGTGCACAGTTGATTTTTCTACCCCCGATATCTGAAAAACTGTCAATTTTCCGACCTTATGCCCATGACAGCTTTTGATCAGGAGCTCGAGAGGAATATAGTCGTCTTCATAATTTTAAGGCATATAAAAAATGCGGTAACTACAAAGCGGGCAGGCGGCATCTTTACCTATTCAATGATACCGCCGCGCGGACTCCTTTGACGGGAATTTTTTATGTGCCATAGAAATATGAAGGCAACTATAACCTATATCGATTCCAGCGAATTTCACCGGGAGTAGAGCCAGTTCCCATAAGAAATGAGCACTCCCCCAAAAAAATGAACATAACCTAAAATCCTGACGTATAGGGGCAAAACTGACATCGGATTCGGCTTCAAAGCGCAAAAACACATAAGAAAACCATAGTCTGGTTCATGGCGCAGACTTCTCTTTTGTGGGCCTGTGTAATTAGACATCCGATGGTGGATATACATAAGCGGATAAATAATTTGTAATCCCCAGAGTTGAAGTGAAAAGAAGTGCCATTATTTCATGTTGGCGTGGATAACCGAATCAAAAGACAAAAAGAGAAAATAATTGCAGTTGTCTCGTCATCTTCGCTTTGGAAACGTAAAATGATAGCAATGACGATTTTTTCCAGAAAAACCAGCACAAGAGGAAATTCAAATCGTCGCGTCGACATCAATGATAAAAATATAGTATAGCAATATTGCATTATTTAAATTATTACTATTTTTACAACATACTACATTATTTTTAATGATCCGTTAAAACATTTTCCTAAAATGCATTATTTTGGAAAATATTTATGAAAAGTGCAATTTGCTCCATATTATCATATTACCCCCATTATTATGACTATTTTCAAGGCGAAGCCGCAACCTTATCTCTGCAATCTTTTTTTTTTAAATTCACTGCATACCCTACACACTAGTCAACAGCAAAATTTGGTTAGATAATTCAGCTTTTCATTAATTTTATTTTTTGGAAAATGCACTATAACATACAATACACATATAATATAGGAATAAATCTACCGTGCTAAAATAATAGTGCCATGTTGAAAGGTCTTTTTTTTTTATAAATTCCGTAATTGCAAATACGCCCACAGCAAGTAAATGTTCAGAAGTTTTAGAAATTCCTTATTGGCTATTTCTTAATTAATCACATGTAAATCGTAAACAGAACCAATAAAATTCTGTGTTTACCTACCTCTTATTAGGATTTCAGCCATTTAATAAAACCGATAACGTTATAGTCCAGTCATTAGAGATATTTACTTCTACAAATCGGAGGCGGATGATTTTTTTTAAAATGAGTTCTTTGGGTGGTAAACAATAACATCACGTGCATGATATCTACAGGCAATATTAAAATTCAAAAACTCTGTTTTTCCGGTAATTTCGTCTAATGCCACGGATTTTCCATAGAAATTAGTGAAGTGGAGATATTGGATGAAGCGCTGTGCAGGGCTGCCCGCACTCGAACGCGCGTTTTGCAGTACTTGACGCGCGAGAAACCCTTTGCTTAGACAAACAAAATTTACACAAATAAAAAAAGTAAGGAATAATTTTAAAGTTGGAAGTCTCACCTTTCTTATGAACATAATTTTTTATTAATATAAGGCTAATATACCGGGTGAGTCACGAATAGCGCTCGCCCCGATATTTCCTAAAATATTTGGAATAGAAAATTGAAATTTGGAGGCCTTATTACACGACTAAAATGCCATCTTTTCAATAAAAAATCAAGTTTGGTGCACATCCAGTTTGACCGGAAATGCCTACAACTTTCGATTTTTAAATGGAACACCCTATATATTTTTACATTTTTGGAATCTAGAGGAAATTTTGAATACAGTACATCCATTTTGGTCACTTTTTGATAAACGTTAAAAATTTTATTAAAAAATCTATTTCTGAATCCAGAGTGCTGTGGTGCCCAAAATATATTTTAGTTTGTGTGCTACGTTACTATAAAAATAAAAGGAGCAATATGATTGCATTACTTAATTCTCTAGAGGCGTTTAAAATTTTTAAATGTGATTTTTACCCACTAACTCGGTTTTTTTAAATGGGAATTTAATCGTTCACCAACATTTTTAAATACCTCATTTTCATACGAATCTAATGATACCAAAATTTTGAAAATCCGCTCAGAAATATTTGAGATTTCAGCCAAAATACAATGCAACCAAGTTTTTAGAAACATGCGGCTAATAGATAATAGATTAGCGGGCTTTGGAAACTAAAATGGCACATTTCTGTGTAAATCTGGTAACCTAATAACATTGGAAAAGTCATAGTAGCCATTGAATGTAATAAAACAATATCAGCTGTCAGACAGACTCGTGTAGTTATAGGCAATCTTGAGCTATCAAACATTTAATAATTGTGAGCGCAAAGAACGTTGCAATTAAGTTTAGCATAGGTATGTGGAGGTAAACACAATTACATCCACAAGGACATTTGCAATAGAATGCGACATCAGTTCGGTTTTCAGAGTTTTATTTAAGTGAACATAAATATCGGGCCTATAAATAAATAAAAATCAATTCCGTTTGAACAATTAAACTTAAACTAGGTAACAGTAGGTATCTTTAAAATAATTAATATAATTAAACCATAAATTGACATTTATAGATATTGTTCAAAATGTCCACCATTTCTTTCTATACACAATTCGGCTCTGCGTACAGTTGCTTGAATGGCTCTACGCAATTCAGCCGGCGCACAGTGGGGCCAAGATAAGTAATTCTTGGAAAAAACTCCAAATAAAAAAATAATAAGAGACCAGCATAAATGCCTCAATTCGAAAGTTAAATGCCTACTAAGTACTATACTGTAGTAGGAAGAACAGAAAACACGAATGTATTCTTATCATGGCAGTCAAAATTTGTCCTTCCTCGCGACTAACAGAGCTTATTGTGATTTAGCTGAGATAAGACACGTGTTCTTTTTGAAATCTTATTTTAGTGTTTACAAATATTTTACTGTTTTTAACATGGCGTCATTACCTACAGGTAAGTTAATCATTTTATAATTATAGTTGTTAAATTATGTTAAGTAATAATGTTTAATCTTGATTAACAAAAACAGTTTAAAAATTCTTAAGAATCTATGTTAACAATTTTTGTTGGTAGAGTTTTAGTTGATATCATAGAATATCATGTCTGTAATTTTGAATTTATTTGCTCATTAATAGGTTGATCTTGCCGGAAAATAAAGAAAATCATGAGCATATTTGCGCCATTTTCTTTTATAAGTTTCTAAATAAATTAAAGTTAAAATCGAAAAATCACCCTCTTTCTTATACTTAATATATTTAATTTATTTTTACTGCAGGATCTGGTTCTATGGGTATATATTTAACTAGACAAACATTATTTAATAAGATGAGACAATCTGGGTACGTTAAATTAGAAGATCAAGTGTCTGAAATGAAGAAATTTGTCGATGAACGTACAAACTGTCCAATGGAGGAATGCTATGTTTTGGACCTGTTGATGCCGCCAAATGTTAGTATTACTTCGAATGTTTCGACTGTTTCTACCATTATCAGTACTGACGATTCTGAAAGTTGAGGAACCTCGTTAGAAAGTGAATAATTAAATATATTTTTATTAAATTTTACTAAATTATAAATGTATTTTATTTTTATTACACTGATAGAATATATTCATATGTTTGGCCCTAGCTCTTTTATTTTATTTTTTTTTAATGTATTTACGTTAGGTACATCCCTCAGATAAAAACCAACGCTAACGTATGTCATCAAAATCAGTTTCATTTAATTTGTAAGTCAAATTCTATATAAATCCCAAATTTTCGGATTATTACAGTTATTTTGATTTCAACCCCCAAAAACTACCTTTCCTTATAAAAGAGATTTTTTTCACTATTTTTTCATTAATTCAGAGGTCGAATTCTATAAATTCCCGAAGTTTCAAAATATTACTGAGTTATTTCGATTTCCACCTGAAAACCACCCCAACTAAAGTCTTATTTTTTAAATTAATTTTCCTGTACTCACGAGGCTATTTTGGGCCGGCTTCAGAATTTTCTGAATTTTTTCCAAAAAATATTGCTTTCGGCCCCACTGTGCGGCGTTATTTCATTAAGAGCCCGTACAACTTTATTTTGCAGCTCTTCACGGGTATTTGAAGAAGTTTTATAAACTTTATTTTTCAGAGTGCCCCATACATAATAGTCGAGGGGTGTTAAGTCAGGTGACCTAGGAGGCCACCTGATATGACCTTGATTTGCGAAGGCGTTCACCATGCAAGTTGTTTAAATATTCCATCACTCTTCTGGAATTATGTGGGGGAGCACCATCTTCTAGGAAAAACAGATTTTGTAAATAGGCAAGAGGAAGTAAGTCAAGAAATTGTGCTGTCTGATTTTGTAAAAAGAATAAATATCGTTCGCCAGTATTCCATAAAAAAATATGGGTCCAATTATTCGATCTCCAAGTACTCCAAGCCAACAGTTAAACCCAAATCTTTCCTGAATATTCCCCCACCCTACCAACCTCGGATTTTCTTGAGCCCAGTACCTAGTATTATTTCTGTTAAACATACCTTGCTTCGTAAATCTACTTTCATCTGAATATAAAATATGAAAAGGAAAACCTGGGTTTTGTTGTACTGCATTTAAGAACCAGTTGCAATATACTAGCCTTCTGTCGTTATCATCTCCATAAAGATGTTGGTGTATTTAGTATTTATAAGACCGAAACTTATGTTTCTTTAAAATTCTGCAAACCGAAGACTGACTAATGTCGCATTCCATTGACAATTCCCTTGTTGATGTTGTTGGGTGTACCATCACAAATCCTAATACATCAATTTCTTTGTCCTCACAATAAATGTTTGATGGTCATCTTGTTGATTGGGTTCGTTTCTTAATTATTGTTCCACTCTGGCAAACAAGTGTCTGCTTGGATGACGTCTGTTGGGATATCGTTGCTGATACAGTTCTGCAGCTGCAGTTGAATTTTTGAGACGCTCTCCATATATCAGTAACATATCGACCTTTTCATTTCTACTAAAATTATTCATTTTCTTTAATTTTTACTCAAAGAGATTTCCGCAACGCTTTATTTTGTATCTGTCTGACAGCTGATATTGTTTTATTACATTCAATGGCTACTATGATTTTTCCAATGTTATTAGGTTACCAGATTTACACAGAAATGTGCCATTTTAGTTTCTAAAGCTCACTAATCTCTTATCTATTAGCCGCATGTTTCTAAAAGCATTGTATTTTGGCTGAAATCTTAAATATTTCTGAGCGGATTTTCAAAATTTTGGTATCATTAGATTCGTATGAAAATGAGGTATTTAAAAATGTTGGTGAACGATTAAATTCCCATTTAAAAAAACCGAGTTAGTGGGTAAAAATCACATTTAAAAATTTTAAACGCCTCTAGAGAAATTAGGTTATGCAATCATATTGCTCTTTTTATTTTTATAGTAACGTAGCACACAAACTAAAATATATTTTAGGCACCACAGCACTCTGGATTCAGAAATAGATTTTTTAATAAAATTTTTAATGTTTATCAAAAAGTGACCAAAATGGATGTATTGTATTCAAAATTTCCTCTAGATTCCAAAAATGTAAAAATATATAGGGTGTTCCATTTAAAAATCGAAAGTTGTGGGCATTTCCGGTCAAACCGGATGTGCGCCAAACTTGATTTTTTATTGAAAAGATGGCATTATAGTCGTATAATAAGGCCTCCAAATTTCAATTTTCTATTCCAAATATTTTAGGAAATATGGGGCGAGCGCAATTCGTGACTCACCCGGTATATAAATGCAAATCATTAATATATACAGGGTGTAACACAATGGAATGTCATAAATGAAGGAGCGAATTCCTCGTACAAATTTAGGAATATTTTGTCATATAAACAATTGTCATTAGAGCCTTCGTTTACAAGATACAGGGCATTGTAGTTTTCAAAAATACAATTATTTCCCTATATATCTTTTGAACAAATGTAGATATTTACCTGAAATTTTGTGTGTAGAATACAAGATTAGTATTGTATTTAAATTTAAAAAATGAAGCCCCAGCTTTAACCAGTGACGTAGATTTGAAGTATGTAGGGTACATTTTTTCATGGAGTTATGGCACGCCACTGGGCCAAATTTTTTTTGTGTGCTTTTTTTGGATTTCAAATTTAATTTTGAAAAACAGCGTTTTTTATGTGCCTTAGAAATACGAAGTCACCTATTATTCGATTCAAAATTGTCTTTTTATTTGTTAGATATGTTTTACATGTTTTTGTAAAAACTATTACCGTTTCTAAGTTAAATTTATTACCAAAAATACAATGTAGTTGGCAATAAAAAATATTTCAGCATGTCGTCGTCTTTCTGATTGTTTCAGTAAATGTTTGCAATATAATATTACATCTATATGAGAGCCGTCTCTGGCACCGAGATAAAAATCCCGATCTCAGGTGATAAGCAAAAATACCGATATTTACAGTCTCATGAATGTAGATCGCTAAGAAATATAATATAAATTCTGATACTTACATAGTGGAAAGGCACATTTGTCCATCTGCATATAATACAAAGCACTGTATTCAGGGACCGGCGCGGGAACTTCGCTCGATTCCGGTTTGACTAGTATTATATGTTGTGTATGACTTTTTATAGAATAAATATCATTAATATTAATTATTTTCTATTATTTCTTCCAACAAATATTGTGTAATAATACAATTTTCATAATATATTTCGTACCTGGGATAATATAAGCTACACTTCAGAGAACTCACAGAAAAATTAAATCATCTGCCTCCGAGCATGTTCGAGATTCTTAGACAAAATTAGCTACACCGCCTAAGCTATTATATAATCCAAATTTTCTTATTAGTCGAGATATTAATATAATAGATCAAGTACGTACTTCATTTTAACGACACAAAAAAAAACAACAAAATTGTATATAATTTAGTGAAAATACGTAATTAAATGTCACATCTCGCCATTTACACGGTTTAAAGTATCGAGAAAAAAATTTCTCAAATTCATACCTTTACAGGTAACCTAGAAACAAAGGACGTGCGATTACGACAAACGAGGAAAATACTTACATCGATAGGAAGATCCGTGACGGGTGAAGATGGAAGATGACTAATGGTGGGATGTGCCGTCGTCGTATCTCTTAGAGCGCTCAGACTTGTGGGAGTTGTTGGTAGCTGTTGTTTTTTCTTGAGGTTTTCCTGCGAACAAAAGAGAAACATTTATCAACGGCTTTAATTAATGAAGGAGGGAAAGATAAAATAAAGAAAATTTCTTCATAATCCACAGTATTGTAATGACACAATTCATTGTACATTAAAGCAAAATGATGAATTGAAAAGAGTACAATATGATTTCTGATAGGGCACATGCTGAATTTTTCTTAATATAGATTCTATAAAATGTTCATTATGTCTATTAATGTACGTTTCAGGGTTGTATACTACCATGGCCATGGCCAGATTAGATCTAAGTATACAGAACAAGTACCGCTAATTTTTATTTGCTTCATTTAAAATAATATATTTGGTAACTAATCGAGATAAAACTTGCAATTTTTTTAAATGTTCTTATTTATAAAAAAAATGGCCGAAGTACTTAAAACCAAAATGACTGATTATTCGTAGAAATATTAAATAGTAAATTATATAGAATCGGCAATTGGAGTAATATTCTACAATGGCTGATCTCCTTATATGGAAAATATATCGGTAAACAAAGTTAATGACCAAAAATCGAATACATTTGATATTACACTTGGGAGTTCCTCAGGGTTCAATGTTAGGCCCGTTATTGTTTATGCTCTATGTAATTGATTTACCAAGTTCCATAAAGCATGGCCATGTAACAATGTTTGCGGACGACACAACTATTACCTTGTCAGCTGATACACAGAATAAATAATATAATAGAATCAGTAAGTATATGGTGTCAAAGAGAAATACATTGATTGTAAATGAAAAAAAATCGGTAAAGGTATTTACACAGAACTTCCCTCTTTATTTGTGCATTGAGCAAAAAGGAAAGTTTCCTTCTATTCTATAGTAGTGGTAATTTTTTTTTTTTTTTTTTTTGAAATAGGTTTGGAATGTCATGAAACGTAGAAATTTTAAATTTGGACAAAAAAAATGTTTTTCAGCTATTCCATAGTAAGTAAGTAGAGACATAAATATATTTTTTTATTTTTCAAAAAAATTTTTAGATTTGTTTGAATAGGTTTAGAATGCCATGGAAACGTGAAAATTTTAAAGTTAAACAAAGAAAAAAAATTTCCATCTGTTTTAGTGGTAAAAAAATTTTCAAAAATGTTAGTAAAAAAAACCTTTTTTTTTTAAATAGGTTTCCAATGCCATGAAACGTGTAAATTTTAAATTTGAGCAAAGAAAAAAAAATTTCATCTATTTTAGAGGTAAATTTTTTTTTTTAAATGTTGGTGAAATCATTTTTTTTCTGAAATAGGTTTAGTGTGCCATGAAACGTGGAAATTTTAAATTTGAGCAAACATTTTTTTTTTCATTATTTATTCCCTTTAGACGGTCCACCCTATATATTTTCCAGTGAAAGTTTAACCATTTCTTCGCTGACAGTAGCGTCAGCTACCTACCAAATTCGACTGTTCTTCGTCAAGTAGTTTTTTAGTTAATGCACCAACAGACAGACAGACGACAGACTGACGGAATTGAAAAACCTATAATTTCGTAATCTACGTAATCTGAAACGTGAAAATCCGCAAAAATCTCGGAAGGTGATTTTTTCTCGAATACAATACTTCCCTTCGGTATACAAGGGAATTAAAAACAGCTTGTTTAAACTTTCTGCGTCAAAAACCTTTATGAATAGTGATTATTTTACCCGTTTCTGCAAAATAACATTATCCTGGGACAGACATGGTGATCTTTTGAGTGGGAATTGCCCTAGTCACTATACGAGTGTTTTTGTGAGATCATCCGTCTACAATTGTGTTATTGTATATAACATTCTCCCTAAAGATTTCGTAATAGTTCGAATTACCTATCAAATAAGTGCTATGATAATACATCAGAATTTATTGAAAAAAAAATATAATAATAAAGATTATGCTACCTTTCCTATATTTTAAATTTATGTTCTGTGTGAAAATTAACACATTAGGTAGTACAGCACAGCATACTCTTCGCGACATAAACGTTGTAAGGATATACATTCTTCTTATTCATTTATAATAATGTTTGTCTTTTATTTGGCTTGTCATGTGTACATAATAAGCCTACTTAATATATTAACTAATTTTGGAAGGCAGAGGTGCAAAATTAATGTAGCTAATGACTCTTTTAGCAACATCGCATCATTTCTCCCAGGTTTTTCCTTAGTTTGTCTTTATTGTAGGGACCCCTCTTACTAAATGGCCTACTACATAAGAGGTGGCAAAAATTAATAGGCGATTTGTTTTATTTACTCCAAAGACCACGCGTCACGTCGAAGCAGATATGTGTATTTTCTTTTTTCGATACTTTTCTTTCTGGTTCCGAGGTAAAATTTCATTAAACAAACAACCATATCAGGAAGTCTCAATTTTAATAACGAGAGGCGCTCATCCATTCATTATATTAAAATCCAATTATTTTTAATCAAAAGTATAAGTAACAGTTGTAAACGGCATTCGATCATCAAGAATTCCTTTCAAATGTAACAAAACGCAACGTTGCATAACTATTTCAATCACAAGTAGACTAACAGACCGCTGCCATTGGAGTTGTGCGAAGACGAAAAACGAATACAATTTAACAAAATTCTATACATTTTATTGTATAAGACGGTGCCACGCTCGGTAGCACGTTGTGACCGCTTACTTTCAATTAAACTTTAATAAAACCAAGCAAGGTAAAACAAATGAAAGTCAATCGTTTTGTCTGCAATACTTTTAATGGCATCTATCTGCGATTTTCGATATACCTTTTAGTTTCAGTTTTACTAGGAAAAAGTTATTTTTTTTCCCGATGTAAGCATGAGTACACTAAGAAGGGTTGTAGCATTTTCCCTTTATTCTCGTGTCACACATAAATTTCTCGGTTCAGGTCAGCTGAATATAAAGCACTAGAAAGTAGGATGAGGTTGCTGTGTTTCTCTGGACATCAACCATTCAATCAAATGCTAGGCCGCGGCTAAGATTATTTAAACGTTTAAAAGGACAGGTTGCCTAGTAATTCCGAAAGAGATAAATAGAAATACGTCACATGAACAGGACCGGATTTACATAAGGGCACTTGGGGCACGTGCCCAGGGCCACCTAATTGGGGCCTTCAAATGTATAAAAATGTTTTTAAAAAATGAGGAACAAATGAAGAGAATCAGACGAAAACGCAAGGGTTTTAATGCTTACACATTTATATTTTAATCCTGTTAAAATTGGAAAGTGCCCAGGGGTCTCTCAAAAGTAAATGCGACCCTGCACATGAAGCCTTATTCCGCTGAATTTGCTTTAGTTTATGGACGTTAAAGGCGGATTTGGGCTCTCTGCCGTTTATTATCGTGGTTGTTTGTTGTGTTTCGTTGAAGTTTGGTTGTTTTAATAATTTTGTACGAGTTAAGCTATTAAGCCATCAAGTTAATTTAGACTTTAGGGAAACCATTTTTTCTTTTATGGAACCCAGTTATTTTACAAATATGTTTTATATAAAAAAATAGACTTGTTTTTAAAAGAGGGGGTACACTATTAATAGAAAAACGACCCAATTATGAGCAAAAGTTAATAACTTAGTTTTTCGATATGTTGTGAATTTTACCTCCTAATACAATAATATAATAAAAACGGGCTATACTAACATTTGCTGAAATGAGCGAAAATCGTTCATATTTCACCATATGTTTATGATTTTCATACACAGCGAAGGATAGTAGGACTTCTTTAATTGTATTATTTTGAATTAACAACATATCGCAAAACTAAGTTGCTAGGTTGCTATTAGCTTTTGCTTTGATAATTGGAAAGCGTACCCCCTCCTTTGAACTAAACACCCTGAAAATTTCATAATATAGTAATATTATAGTCCCTTGCGCTCACTTATAGGGCAACCTGGCGCTCCCCCAGTAGCACAAACATATTGGAAAAATATTGTTTCCACATATCGGCCCGACATGTAAACGACAGATTTTTTTATATTGGTGAAATATAGTTTTATAATATCGGCATAATAAATAACTATGATATTTCCCCAATATTGTGTTGAGATATAGGTCCAACGTTGAAACACATCAATGGGCCAGTGTTGGTAAATTGATATTGGTACAATATAGTTTTATAATATCGGCACAATAAATAACTATGATATTTCCCCAATATTGTGTTGAGATATAGGTCCAACGTTGAAACACATCAATGGGCCAGTGTTAGTAAATTGATATTGGTACAATATAATTTTATAATATTGGCAGTATGTAATGAAAACGATGCTGGTTACATGTGCTATCAACATATTGTGCCAATACTCTATAAGTATATTCTACCAATATCAATTGCACAATACTGACACACACTAGTGTTTTTAGGGGTAAAACTATATTTCAATATATTGTATATTCCAAATATTTACTACAATATATTACATATATAATTATACCTTAAACAATCATACACTTCAAACATAAAAAAATAGTTGACCTAAAAAGATATTCTTCTAAACAAAGAGGGCGATATGTTTCGTAAAAAATGACCCTAAGAGATAGTTTGCTTTTGAGGGACAGATATTGATTGTAATAAGTGTATGGACTATGTCTTAGACACATTCAGATAATATATGAAATGTCAACAGATAGAACAGTCAAATATATAGAATAAATTAAACCAGTCAACACTGCTTATGCCAGCATTGCCAGACCGAACTTAAAAATTCCTACTTTTATATTTTGTCCGCCATTTTCAAAGTGTTCTTTAAGAGTTACGACGTGCAACCAGAGGTTCCCTATCTTACTTTTTGATGCTCTATCCAAATCCGAAGTCGAAATTTTAAAATTCCTAAACACAAAACATTAACACACACATACAGACTTATAGAATTCATATACCTAAGTTTTAAATTTCGGTGATAAAATATTAAACAATACAAAAGCTTCGACCCTTGGGGCGATAAAATGTCCTTGGCATAGACAAAAATAAAATACAATATTTGATAAAAAAATATTTTATTATTATTAATGAGGGTGTACATCAGCGACCTTCTTTTTAAATTCTGATTTTCAAACTACTGGTGGGATTATAGGTCGATGGAAAAAACAACAACGCACTTATTGAATTTTATGTCGACGTTTCGAAAAATTTATTTCTTCACCCTCAAGGCTCACTGTAATTTATAAAACACAATTATTTTATTGTATATTAAACAAGGTTGTACTTAAATTACTTTTACATTCATAATGCTGTTTATGTCTACAATACAAGAGTTAGTTACGAAACACGATATAATAATTATTTTTTCTTCAAACGTCAAAAAAACATGACATTTCTTACTGACTTCATGACATAAAAGTTTGACATTTCAGTCGGCTGTGCTTTGCCATTAGCAACGGAGTAAAAGTACTTTTTCTTCCGCTCACAGCTACTTTTACTTACAGTTTCCATAGCAACGCATATATTGTTAAATACGCCGGCCTTGCCATATTAATACAATACGTTTTTGGTAGTGAAATTCGAAGATATTTATCTTTATTTTTTTAATAGTTAATCGAAGTTTGAAGAAAAAATAGCATGTCTTATTCGGTGTAAAAGCCACTTGTTGTGATTCGTCTGTAATTGCAGGCTCATCACAAAAGTATCATTTTTACACCTAATAAAACAATATACTATTAAGTAAACTTAAAATAAATTATTATACTATACAGGATTTTTTGTAAAATAAGAAAATTTTTAAAGTTTTAACTCGAATTTTATAGTTTGTCCATATAATAGATGAATTTGCTGCAAAACTTTATTCATACCCAATTTTAATAAAATTGTTACTATATTTGTGTATATTTTGGTAAAAAAATTAGATTTTCACCGCAATAATGTACTTATCAAAATAACACAAATTCATTACTTTTTGCACATTATATAAATTGGGCATGGATAAATATAACAGAAAAAACCACAACATTGTACGTTGTGTATATGTCGCACACTTCAGTAGAAAGTGTTCAGCAAAATTATATGCCAAATAGGAAATGTTTGGCACAATTTTCTAAATATAAGTAGAGTTAATCGTTTAATTGAGCTTGTCTCTCTAGGATTTTCTAGTTAATTAGATAAAAGAGACTCCGATTTAAATAAAATTGCAGGATATTTCGTATTTGGGTTATAGTAATTTATTATATTGGCAGCATATTGGCTCAATAAGGACAACCATCATAAAAAACTGACTACACCTTCATTGAACGAAAACTAAACATTTATTAGGTAAATAATAAATTGCTTACCAAAATTGTAGGCAATTCTGTAGATTACTGGAAAACTGGAATTTTCACGAACTGATTTTTGGAAAACCCTATTTTGGGATCATAAAACACGAATCTACATTATAATTTTGCTTGCACACAAATAAAACTAATTGCAGAATCGTGTTCTACGCCCCCAATAAACTTTCCTAATAAAAAGTTTCGCGAAAATTCTAATTTTCCAGTAATTTAATTTTACAGCCTCCTCAAATATACTTTCTCAATTAATAATTAAGGTGCATTTGTACCATTAACCTTACCACATTTTGTCAATACTTACAGTTTATCAAACGAGTCCTTCACTCTTTCACCACAAGTCACAATAATCGAATAAAAACGTAAGCGTCAGCGGTAATGCATTAATGGCCGCCAAACCAACATCAAGCGTGTATAATGGAAACGGAAACCAAAATGAAACGGCAGAAGTCAGATAAAGGCGCAAGCGCGATGTATTCCAGAACAATATGTGTCCAATATTGGTTATAAATATTCTGACGATATATGGATTGCAGTGGTAGGTCCTATATTGGTGAAATATCGATTTTTATATATTGGGATAAAATTTCAGAACAATATGTGTCCAATATTGGCTATACATATTCTCAAGATATATGGATTTCAGTGATAGGTCCTATATTGGCGAAATATAGATTTTTACATATTGGGATAAAATTTCAGAACAATATGTGCTTAATATTGGTTATAAATATTCTGAAGATATATGGATTGCAGTGATAGGTCCTATATTGGTGAAATATATATTTTTACATATTGGGATAAAATTTCAGAACAACATGTGCCCAATATAGGTTATAAATATTCTGAATATATGTGGATTATACTGATAGGTCCTATATTGGTAAAATAAAGATCTGTACATATTGGGCTAAAATTGCAGAACAATATATGGCCAATATTGGTTAAAGATATATTAACATATATGGGTTACGCTGATAGGTCCTATATTGGTAAAATATAGATCTGTACATATTGGGCTAAAATTGCAGAACAATATATAGCCAATATTGGTTAAAGATATATTAACATATATGGGTTACGCTGATAGGTCCTATATTGGTAAAATATAGATCTGTACATATTGGGCTAAAATTGCAGAACAATATATGGCCAATATTGGTTAAAGATATATTAACATATATAGGTTACACTGATAGGTCCTATATTGGAGAAATATAGATTGTGCACGTTGGGACAAAATGCCAGAACAATATGCTCCCAATATTGGCTATAGATGTCCAATATTGGGCCACTATTACATATTGGGCCAAGATGGGTTGCACATTGGTCCAATATTGTGTGCTACTGGGGTCACTATCGCATGGATTAAAACGATCACATAACAATATCCGCCTCCCTCGCAAGTTTATTTATATAACGTAGGTATGCATACACGTAATAACAGTACATATGACTTAAACACATGTGAATGTTCTATAAATATCTTACATTGCACAATACAAGTCATCAAAACGATTTATATCGTCTGCATATTTGTTTTGCACTTTCTACTGCATTATTTATTGAAAATATTTACAAACCGAGTAAAAATTCTAGCTAGAATTGCGAATTCCTATCTAATTAAATAATAAAACGCTCGCGCGTACACAATATCCTGTACATTAAGATTGGGTCAAAAAAATTTAACGCCAACATGTTTGGCACTCTGTTCACAAAAAACAAAATATTTCTTTAAATGATTTCATGTATGTTTCTTTTCATTCGATTTTTAACCGACTTCAAACATCTTTGAAAAGGAGTACGTAGGTTCTCAATTCGACCTGGACATATGTTCTTAGGGTTCCGTAGGAACAGTTATAGTTTTGAAATGTTCGTCCGTATATTACAGCCCTCCCATTCTCTCATTTTTATACCTATCAGAAATGAAGAGATTTAAAAAAAAAAAATTTGGAGCCTTCCCGTACAGTCAAAAGTGAACCCCAAAAAACAAAATTTACATCGTGTGGGGTAACGTTGAGTAGGTCTCCTAAAGTACAACAGAACATAATTTGCGACCTTATGATTTTAACTCGAGATATTCGCTTTCAAAATAGTTATCAACGTGGCCCCCGTCTCCCTGCCGGCATTGATGCAAAAATTCCTGAATGTAGCCTCAGGGACGCCGAGAGAAAATCGGGGCCCGGGGGTAGTAACATACGGCCCCCCCCGCTGTTCGATATAATTTATTCCTTTGTGCCACACAATTACCAATTTGTCATAGAATAGAATGTCTCGATAGAAATTAAGTTGATCGTTGTAGAAATTATACATAGAAATATCGAATGTAAACATTTATTAGGTATCTATTCATATCGAACATCCTGAACGAAATATCATTTCATTTTTTACATAAAAAGTTTTTATATTGCCTCTTACAATTTACATTATACGAATCTGAGCCCCCTCAAAAACTCCGAGTCCGCGGGAAAACACCCCCCCCCCCCCCCTCCTCTCGTCGGGCCTTTATTTTGGGCTTTCAATGAGTTATAATGGACAGGGTAGCAAAAAGCACTTTCTGAACAAGTGTTTATATTGCCTCTTAAAATTTACATTATACGAATCTGGGCCCCCTCAAAAACTCCGAGTCCGCGGGAAAACACCCCCCCCCCCATCTCGTCGGGCCTTTATTTAGCTTTTATTTTGGGCTTTCAATGATTTATAATGGACAGGGTAGCAAAAAGCACTTTCTGAACAATTTTGAAATCACTGTTTTTAGAGAATGAGCAAACCTGTCAAGGTGAAATAGCTCTTAATACGTAGGAGACGGTAATCTGTGGAAGTAATTAAATAAAACCATTATTTTAAATTAGAATGGCCATATCGGTGCACTGCACATCGCTCATCGTACAGGAATATTAAATAAAACCATGAGAGTGACCAAATCAACAACTTGAGCCTTGCACGTCGTACAGCCCTTTAGCACGGGCGATACCGTGTTTGTGAATCCCTATTTGCAACAAGAGATAAAAATAACTACAGCATGATTTTAATTAAAACTGCTAGCCGGGCTAGGGCGCTGGGCGATGTGCGGTGCGCCGACGTGGCCATGAACTAAGAAATTTTCTGTCGTGCATCCAGCGACACACCCCTCTTTTAAATAAGCTTTAAAGCTTATTTAACTTTCCGAAGGTTCTTAAGAACCTTCGAAAAGTTTTTGCAGAAAATTTAAGTGCATTTATGAAAAGGAAAATTAAGTTACGAATTTTGTTCAAATAAATATCTTAATTTTACTGTACTTCAATACAGCAATGCCTGATAGTACGAAAATTAAAGTTTGCGTCACATTGTCCCTTCATGAATTTTGTTAAATTTGATAAGAGTTCTAATCGAAGTTCCCGCACATTGATAACACGTCTAAAAATAATTATTACAAATCTTTATATACACATGTTATCTCTTATCTCGTTCTTAGCACCCTAATTCCGTCTAATTCCCCAGCAATCATTAAATAAGTATAACCAAACAAAAGATAACAATTATCCACAGAAACAATGAACCTCGACTTCCCAACACGACTGTTTCTTTTAAATTAATGTGTTTACCTTGTAGCAAAGTGAACAGAGACCATCTGTGGCTGGGCTGCCGTAAAAACCACATCCTGACCGACACAAGGCCTGCATGGGGTTGGACTCACGCTCCATGGCGCAGCAGATGTTGAAGAGACGCCACTCAAAAATTTCTTTTTTTATTCAGTTGGACTGAATGGGACAGAAACACGTAGTCGGAGTGGATTCCCTGTCACGAAATCAATTCGGATGGATTAACCTGAAATAAAAATTTACCAATTAATAATAGTTATAATAATAATACGTGTTTATTGAAAAAATCATAAACACATTAATTGCTTTCATGGCGCTAAGGTTATTCTTATACCTAAACCCGGAGTAGATGAGACAAATTGAATACAAGTTTAAAAAAAATCGGCAGCTACTGGAAGCGGCTGGAACCTCCCCACCCGGTGGTTGAAATTAGTGATGGGTTGCTAAGCAGTCTGCTACTTTTTAACTGTAATTTGATTCGCAGCAGTAGCAAATGCTACGAGCTCTGATAGTCAATTCAAATCAGCCGTCGTGACATGCCTTTAAATCAAATATATTATTGTAATATGATCCACCTATATTTATCTAATTTACGACGTCGTATGTGTTCACCGCCAAAACAGCAATAGAATTATTTATATTTCATTTAAAACTAGTGACCAATCCTCAAACTCTGAATAATTATAAACACCTAATATATGATGATATTTAATCATGTAACATTTTCCGCAATTATTAATAAAGTTTATAATGAAAAAAGAAAAAAAAAAAGCAGCACTGTGTTGGGATCGAACCGTCGATCTCTTCATTTGTAAGTTGACGCTTTAGCCCACTGAGCCACTACAACTTATGACGTAATTTTACATATGTAGATATTATATAGACGATGAATTTTGTTTGTTCTCTATACAATAATTTGTATAAAAAAACTGTAGGTATATAAAAAAAAGGTGCAAGTGTGATATATCGTTGAAATCGGAATTTTAACTGCTTTCCAATGGTTAGATTACAAATTGTAAATAATAATAAAATAAACAAGTTATTGTGCTAAAATGGCACTAAACGTAATCCGATCTCAACCAAAACCTTTTCAGATCTTCTAGAGCACTAAAGAAACCCTCATGCAAAGTTTCATCCAAATCCGTCCAGTAATTTCGCCGCTATCGTGCTAACACACATACACACATACACACATACATACACACAGACATTTTTCAAAAACCACTTTTTTGGACTCCTGGGACCTCAAAACGTATAGATTTGATGTTATCTCAATTTTCGATTTTGGACCAATTTTAGTAACCTCCCACAATTTTATTGTGGGGAGGTTAATAAAGCAGAGGAACCGTTATATATTCTTCGTTAATTTATTGACTTTTTAATACAATTGCTGTACACTCTGGATACATTTCGCAGTTTTTCGTAAATAATGTCTATTTTTCCGGCATTTTTAATTTTATGGTTAGCTTAGTTGGTAAACTCTTCAGTATAAAAAATAGGAACTTGTATTCAACTTGTTTCTATCTGGGAAATAGATATAAACTCAAACTTATACAGTCGTTGGGTTCGGAACCCAAGCAGGATGGATACCAATTAATACCGTCGTTCGTTTCTTAAGTGGATGTTAATGGTTAAGTATATGATATTAATGTTTATGGTATATTTCGATGGTTGCATGTTATAACATATTATGAAATGCACATTGTATATAAGATTGCAATTCAGTTAGGTACTAAACATAACAATTAAGATGATTAATAACTTTTTATTCGCTAATCAATTTTGTCCAAAAATAGGGTTTTTCCCCTCCTGGACTACAACTTATTGTCCGCATTTCAATACAACATGACTACTTTTCAAGTTGTCGTGCTTATCAGAAATGGGACGGACAGGCGGAAATTTTGAAAATTTAACCAATTTGCATTGCAAGAATATGCCCATAATCCGAATAACAAATTGAATCATGTTTTGTTGACTATAAACTACATTTTTATACACTTTTGAATTTCCAATTCAGTGATTCGGACGCATCACGTAACAAATAAATGGCAGCAATAAATTAATACGCAAAAGATAACAAATTCCGGCTAAAAATGAAATCACACTATTTTAACTGCAGCAAACAAATTTTGCAAGCATGAATCATATCGTATCAACGAGGATGATTTCAAATATCAACTATAATTTTATTCGAGGCGTTTTCACTTGATAAACTTTTGTTTTATTTTAAGTGTACATCTACAATGGACGCGTAAATAAAATTCCATAGAAAAATAAACGGATCTGTGCTCATTATCATATCAAGCCAGACTTCAGAGCCAAAGATCGGAATAGGGAAGAGCGGGAAGGATTGCCACAGTGTGTGTCCCTTGCATAAATCTTTGTAGTTACTGCAATCATAATTCTCTATCAATTCAATCATAGATAGCATTATCTTCTTTCTTATGCATTCACCGGCAGAAGCGTCACCTCTAACTTAAGTTCCAATTAGCACTTTGAATTTGAAAAATCGCCACCAACACCAGATAATGCAGGCAGCGAGGAACGTAGTAGGCTAATTTTATTTTTACTTCCGAAAAGCAGACTGGGTTCGCAGGAATCACCACATTAGACGGAGAATGCGGAGGGGTTATTGACACGAGCCTTCATTTTAAAGTTGGTTTAATGAATACGCGTACCACGTGCACTCATCGAGCTATTCCTAACGGATTCCAATTACTTAATGTAATTTGCCAAAACCTACAAAATTTTATAACGCCGTTTTCTTATCTGCTGGAACACTGCTTGGTTAAACAGACCTTGGTAGTGGTGTGCAATGTTTGAATTAAAAAAAAGTAATAACAATAAACAGACTTGTGCACACCAACCGCGACGGGGAACTATTATTAGGCATTGACCTAATTCTGCTCGTTTCTAGGACAGATGCCAATAGATATCTTCCAAAGACAGTAGAATACCTTTAAGGTTAGGATTTCGCGCAGTAAGGCGTTTATCTTTAGTTTATTTTAAATACTGAACGTAAACAAACATAGTGAGTATGATCTTTAAAACGGTTTTGGCACATGCTATTGTTACGAATAGAACTGTATAGATTTTTCATTGTAAATGTATATTATACTTAAATGTCATGCTCTGACAATGAAAATAAAGTGTAATTTTTCTAAGATGAGACTATCGGCAATAAAACGCCAATAAAACAATTGTTTCAAACGAAAAACAACATCGTGATACGATGAAGCTGTAGTGCGAAGAAGCACGTTTTAATTATGCCGTGAAAATGATCGAGTGTCTTAAAGCACGGAAGTAGGCCGTGCGCGACATTTTCGTTTCGTTCGGCACTGTCGAGCAATTAATTAATTGATTGATTTGCCAGCGTAAGGTGAGCATTGCTACCGATTGCGGGCATCCAGTCTGGAGGTTCGGTCGAACACGCAGCTCGGTCGACGGCCAAACCGTGGATGTTTTATATATCGCCGGGCCGGCTGCATACGTTGGGTTGGACATGGGACATACTTGTTGTCAGCAGCGAGAGCCACATGACGCATGGGGTAAGAATATAGGATGCGAAGTGTAGGTGTTCGTGAGATGCATCTTTTAAGTTTCCATGCTTCTTTTTTAGTTTCGATCTGCCATCATCGGATGGGGAGTGTAGGCATTTGCAAGATGCTTCTTTTTAGTTTCCATGCTTCTTTTAAGCTTCCATCCCTAGTAGCACACAATATTGGACCAATATTGAACCAATATTCTATATATTGGTCCTATATAGGACCAATATTCGGTCGGTCCTATATAGGACGAATATTCCTATATTGGTCCTATATTCATAAATTGGTCCTATATGGATTGTACATTGGTGCAATATTGATGCTACTAGGGATATATATATCATCATCGTTTTATTCTGTCTTCTTCTAAGTTTTCTGTTTCTTCTGTTTCTGAATCTAGCAGTATGCACCTCCTTCTACCTGCGTTCACTTCGTTTGTTTGTCAAGACATACATACATTCGCTCGTCGCAGGGGTTTTTTATTTATTAACCGTTCCACAGGTAAATATCCATTTACGGTGAAAGCGCAAGGAAGAGCCTGTCTTAAGGTAGAAAGAGCTTTTTACAGCGGGTTATGAGAAAGAGGCTCGAGAAAATATTTTGCACACCCTGTATATTACTTTGTTTTTTGTTGTAATTACTTTCAACTGCCGCTTCCCAATTCCGGGTATTTTCCTATTTCATTACTTATACCTTTCGATTTTACTTTTAATTTTTTTTTCAATTTTAATAAAGAAATAAACAAATAAATAAACTAATACACTAATAAACTGTATAAAAATTGTAACACGTTCGACAGACAGTTTAGGTATTAGGAAATGTTCAATGCAAACTTTAAGTCACAATGTCTCTTGTTTGTTTATAAACGGCCATAACTCACAAAATGTCATATCTCGGCTCCCAATTGGTGTAAATAAAAATGCTTTTTTATTAGTATATACACCAAGTCCCAAATTTCTGTAGTCTTACCAAGCTTGTTTTACTTATTTCCTCCTATTTACTCCCCAAACCTGCACCGGATACGTTAAAAAAAACAATCCAGTTCCAGATCTCGTTATAATACATACGTGTACCAATATCTAAAACCGTTCCAGAGAAAACGTGCGCACAATAAAAGTTACAGACAGACAGACATTCTTTCGCTCAAATTTGAAATCTCGACGTTTCATGACAGTTCCAGATCTCGTTATAGTACATACGTGTGCCAAATTTCAAGTCAATATCTTAAACCGTTCCAGAGAAAACGTGCGCACAATAAAAGTTACAGACAGACCGACAGACAGACATTTTTTTGGCTAAACTTGGAAATCTCGACGTTTCACGACATTTTAAGCCAATTTCAACAATAAAATTTTTTTACGATTATTATATTTCCACTACTACGTGGATGTGGAAGTAAAATAAGTCTAAGGCGTTGTTACCAGGATAAGTCATTCATTACAAACCCTGTTTGAGTTAGATTAACACCTGAGAGCGCGTACTTGAATATTGCAAACGCATACGAACATAGTTAACCAGATATGTTATGCGCTTATCTCCAACGAGAGTAGCCGATTGTTTACCTGGCCCACCAGTACAAGTTCCTTATAAACTCTTGGTTCACTCTTAATAATGCCGGTAGCATAGCCGTAGGTTAAGTGATATTTATTTTTATTGAATCATTTATGGAGTTGTTCATTAAACTAACATTATTCATTATAAGTTAACAATTTAAATCAAGCCTATCAATTAATATAAAGTAGTAAAACAACATTTACAATAATTAAAAAGTGATCTAAAAATTGTCGCTCGTCTTTCGTGACATCGCTCGTTATATCAACTATTCCTTTGCCGGTCTTTTTTTATGATTTGCAAACTGACTTTAAAACACCTATACATCACTGTGATTTCTCCCAAACGGAGAAAATAAGTCTTAAAAGCGAATTAACTCCGACCTTTAAAATCTGTTAGCTTTGATTGTCAGTTTCGTTCGTTCATCCACAGACAATAATGAGCCTCATATTGTGCTCTGTCCATAATATGCTAATAAACTAATATTAATAATATGAAATCGATAAAAAATTAATTATGCTACACAATTTGTAAATGTCTCCTGAGGTGTACATGACCACGTTAATACCAAGAATATAAAGAACTGACGACTGTGGTTTACAATATTTGTGTTTATTGAATGTTTATCCATTGACTTTCAAGTGGATCGATCTAGTAGAGCGTTTCTTAATTTACATTGTAATACGTGTTGAGACGGCTTCTTCCCTAACAGTATTGGGTAGATTTCGGTTTCAGATCTGCTCCATTCCAATCACATCGCCCAGGTAAACTAGTTTTCATATAAGCGTCTCGCTGAATCCACCTTACCTTAACGGTTCTTATCCGTCTCGTATTTACAATCTCCATTTGCATTAAAACGAATGGGAATGGCCCGTTATGCATTATTGCGGAGGTCGACTTAGTACCACGAACGATAAAAAAAGACACAAAGGCCGGGGCATAGAGAACGAACCACGAGAGAATGTGAATCTGTTTGTGAAATGAAAAGTTGGTCAGTGTAACACTTGCCATGAAATGTATATGTGGAGTAGTTCAGGCTTGGACGGAATTGATTTGCAGCGGAGATTGGTCATACGTCGTGTCGTTACGCAATCGATAACGAAAGCTGCTGGCTTCGCTGGGGAATTAGGTGAGATGGAGATTACATTTTTCTTACAAGGATTTCAGGAGAATGAGGTCAAGTGGATTGTGTCTGCGAATTTATAAAATAAGTCTGCTTGCAGCGACGGGCGTCAAAACAGTCAAAATGAAACAAGTGAGGACGTAGAGAAACAAAGATTGGAAGCGACATATTTATTATTTTTGGGTACAGTTTTTTCCGAATAAATATATTACAAGAAACAAGTGAGAAACTAAAAGACTTAGGTAACCAAGTAGACTTTGTGTTATGAGTTTTCACTAAATAATTTCAGTAATTGCAAAATCTGTAATGTAAATTCCAAAAAACATATTACCTATCTAATATCTAATTTGAAGTCGAGTAAAATTCGTTGGATTTGTTATTCGTTAATTTTTACACCGATATCAAAATTGATACTAATATACGATTCAAATAAATGTATTGACCACTCACTTTAACCGCGAATATCTTAGAAACGAAGGAGCGGTAAAAATTATGTGTTCATTATGTGTCTATTTTAAACCATTCACTGAAATTTGAATCATGTACATTGGACTGTTTTGAAGTTCTGCTAAGTTATATTGAAAAATGTCCTATTTTTTAAGGAAATTTTGACCATACCAGTTTTAAATCCATTATATCTATTGTTACGTATTTCCACCTTTTTAGGAAACACCCTGTATGAATCCGTGGGTTCTAAATAATTTTAACAAGGGGTGGGTAAACCACTAACACTTTATTTAATAATTTACTGACTACACAATACTTCAAAATAACTTTTACACTTTATTTACTTGATATTTAACCTCACTTTTTCGCTATTAATTTCACTTTAATAAACTTCCTCAATTTTATAAAACTTCCCTTTCTGCGCCGGTAATCGCGCCTTACATATATACTCTGAAATTGCCTCTAGATCAATCAAGAATCTTCTCCCATCAAACTCTAGAAAAATCTATCTCTTTCTACAAGTTTCCAGTCACTCACTATTAGGCATAGGCGTATCAATCTCTAGTTTCAAGGGGATGTAATACATAACACTATGTAAATAATATTTTAGGCATTTCTTGTACGAGGAAACTTGTTCATAATTTTTTATTTTAAAATTTTGCAGTTATTCTCAAGAACGTGACCTCATGTTTATTGGGTTATTATCAACGTATTTAAAACATTTTTAATTTCATTTGAATTTAATTCACCATTTTGAATCTTTAATTCAGTACCTGCTACTCCCAAAATGAATGACTATTTACCTACAACGCACCTCCACCATAACTTCTAATATTTTCTAATACAAAATATTTTTTATATCTTGCACCTCCGCCATAACTACGAATATTATCTTATAAAATTTTGTTAAGCACTTCTTTCTAAGTTTTGCTCGCCTTAATACTACACTTAGCTTGGATTTTAGAAGCGAAACTAGCAGCGAAAAAAAAAAATTTGGCGACCAACGTGTATTTTTCCAGGTAAAATTCGTATTAAAAAAGAAATAGTAACCTGGCCCTTTTCGGACCCCTTTTAAAGGTGGGTGGGCTCTTTAGCTTAGATTTTAAAAAAGTTGGTCGCGAAATGGACGTTGACAGCGATTTCGCTGCTAGATCAGGTTATAGACCTCTTTTTATTTTAATTTAAAACAAAAAATGTGCTAGCAGCGAAAACGCTGTCAACGTCTGTTTCGCGGCTAACTTCTATGCTAGATGTAATTTTCTTTAATCAAAGCTAAAGAGCCCACCTTCAGATCAAATGAGTCCGAAAAGGGCCAGTTAATATTTTTTTAATACGAGTTTTACCTTTATACGCATTGGTCGTCAAAACTACTTAGAGAATTTGAGAAATAAATGTTTTGTAATCAAACTAAAAATGTCTAAAACTAAAATTATTTACAAAAAAAACTGTGAAGAGTATTCTATAGAATGTGCAACAATTATATAATATAAAAAGTGCAGTAAATCGGCGAAGAGTATAATGGTTAGCTTGTTAGAACAGTAACCAACGGAGGGCACTGCAAAGCTGAAAATTTTTATTTCATTTACGAGAAACGGTCTACACATACAAAGATTTTTAATTGGATATTTAGATTGAGCGTGTTATGAAACAGATTTCTGTAAAAAATCATCGATCAAACGTCCTTTCTACCTTTTCGTTTGGGTAGTTTTCTTTGAGACACAATGTATAAAACACACATCGAAAGTTTATCAATTGAGAAACCTTTTAACAATCTAATGTTCAGATATCCTCTGACATTCCTGTATAAATACGGTACATAAGGTCATCAAATGATGTAAACACTTGCAATAAACGATAAAATTGTATTCTATTCATCATTTCATCAGCAGATAATTACCATTTACTTCAGACGCTAGTGATGGACACGAGGCAATTCCAAAGTGTTTAATGAATCTGCGTCGCGTTGTTAACGATTATTTGTTGCTAACCGCTTCTAACCGGATTTCGATGATTACGAATTTACAGGTGCCGTGTTTACAAACACTGCAGATGCCAATTAACTACCAATAACTACACTTTCTACAGTTAAACCAACGACGCAATAAACCGATCGTCCATGATTGCGTTTCGCATTTTTTCTTTATGTGATAAAACGATAAGTCGTATCTGGTATCTGGTGAAGCGTTTGTAATAAAAAGTAATGTAGAATTTATCTCGTTTACAAGGATAATGTGAGCAAGAGTTGCGTCAGCCGAAAAAAATTGTACCTACCTATGAAACCTACGCTGTGGTTCGTTGTTCGTACAAATTAACGACAGACGATAATAAACATTGTTGTCAAATATACTTTAGTAGGTATGGGTAACTTATTTATATAGTACAAGGTAATAAATCAAACACAGATGATTTCTTTATTGCTATTGTTGCATCTTTAGACTGCTATTTTTCATGAACATAAAGTTGGCACCCAGAGTTAGCACCCCAGATTCACACTAGGTCTGAAACGGCAAAGTAAAGAGCGGCCGCGCTGGCGGAGATTATCTTATTTCGAGGAGTAGAAGAGGCCTGTCGGGGGTGGAAAGCGGCAGCTCGTAGCCGGACCGAATTTTCCGATGTAAACAAATTTTTCGGCTCTGAAATGCACATGCAAAGAGCTGCCGCGATTCAGGTTGTGGCAATCATCATGATTCAGTGTAAACTAACCGCCTTCCAATTCTCAGCGCGGCAGCTCCACGTCAAGTCGAGTTTTCCGACCGTGGAAGGGAAGGGCCACGACAAGTACCCTTTGGCCTACTTACGCGGCAGCTCTTGGCCCTTCCCTTCCCCGGTCGGAAAACTCGACTTGGCTGCCGCGCTGAAAGTGGGTCAAAGGGTACTTTTGTTAAAAGAAAAGCATCCACAGAGAAAATCGCAGCAGCTCGTGGTCCTTCCCTTCCACGGTCGGAAACCCCTTTTCCCCCGGAAAACTCGACTTGGCGTTGAGCTGTCGCGCTGAAAATACGTCAAAAGGTACCTGTTGTTAAAAGAAAAGCATTCACAGAGAGAAAATCGCGGCAGCACGTGGCCCTTCCCTTCCACGGTCGGAAAACTCTTTTTCTCGCGAAGAACTCGACTTGGCATTGAGCTGCCGCACTGAAAGTGGGTAATAGGGTTCACATTGGTAAAAGAAAACCATCCACAAAAAGAAAGTCGCGGCAGCTCTTGGCCGTTCTCTTCCACGGTCGGAAAACTCATTTTCCCGCGGAAAACTCGACTTGGCATTGGGCTGCCGCGCTGAAAATAGGTCATAAGGTACCTATCGGTAATAGAGAAGCATCTACAGAGAGAAAATCGCAGCAGCTCTTGGCCCTTTCCTTCCACGGTCGAAAAACTCTTTCCCCCGGAAAACTCGACTTGGCATGGAGTTGCCACACTGAAAATTGGAGGGCGGTGAGTTTACACTGAATCATGCTGATTGCCATAACCTGAATCGCGGCAGCTCTTTGCATGTGCATTTTAGAGCCGGAAAATTTGTTTACATCGGAAAATTCGGTCCGACTACGAGCTGCCGCTTTTCATCCCCGACAGGCCTCTTCTACTCTTCGAAACAAGATAATCCCCGCCAGCGGCAGCGCGGCTGCTCTTTACTTTGCCGTTTCAGACCTAGTGTGAACCTGGGGTGCCAACTTTATGTTTATCTATTTTTCTATGGACGAAAAAGGGAACAAAGACTTTATAGCACACACATATCAGTTTCACCATGTTGTCAACATGTGTCAACATGAGCGATCCTAAACCTGCTAATTCTGGAGTAGTTTGCTTAAACCCCCTGGGTGTTAACACTTGCCGGAAACGGCGGAAACAGAACAATTCATTGAAGAAGGTTTCGGCTTCCTTTCCATCCCACAATAGCAGCTCTAAGCGCAAGAAAAATTGAAAAAACTGTGTGAAACAAAATATGAATGTTCCAGTGTTAATGTGCCCAAAGTTCGCTTTCCAAAGAGGGCTCTTACGATCTGTATAAGGTTAATTAAGGCATTAAGGAGTTCTTAGTTTTGCTCTAGGTACTTAATTTGACAATGTTGTAAAACGTGATTTGTCAATCTATGTACCAACATTAAAGTTAATGTACAAATAAATGAATCAACATACATTTTTGGCCTTTTGTTAATCTGAAATAATATATCTATTACCGTCATAAACTAATAATACAGTACTGGATAATGGCGTCAAATAAAAATGTCGCCAATATTTTTACGAAACAAACATACTTGCATAAATGAAAGAGAAAAATCCATTTTCTTGGTACCTACTTTGTGGACTAAAAACTTTCAAAATACATGTATTTTTATATGAAATTAGTGTGTTGTTTAATCGCTTTAAAAATCTGTTTTGCGTCAAGATGTAGCTGGACAGGAAAGGCTTATTTTGAAAAATTTTATATGAAAAACCTACCATCATTTTCGATAAGGAATTGGTAGTTAAATTATTTGCACGTTATTACGTATTTTTATAAAATTTGCATTTAAATGAACTTTTATTGCTATCTTTCATTTCCAAATAGACTATAATAGAAAATGAATCTCCTTGGGGTATATAGTATCCCGTGAGGTTGAACGGCAAAAAAAAATCTCGTACCGCACCCGCTATTATATAAAATATGTTATAAGTAGAAAGCCGGCTCCACAGATTTCCTATGAATAAGATACATGAAAAACTTTGTATGAGTGAGTAAGTACTACCACAGACCTACAGGTAGCCACTTTTCATATAAGCAATTTTGCCCGCGCCTTGGAATTTTACCGGAAGTGACGTCAAAATGGAAGGATGCGGGCAAACAAGCCTATTTTTTTACTTAACTTAACTTTAACTTTAAAAAAAAATCATTCATTTATTCGATGACTTAAGAAAACACAAAAAAAATTACTTTAAACGAGGGTGTCTCAGGCAAATTAAGCCTGCCATCCTACTACAATCTCATTCTATACCTCAAAATATACATTTTGACGTAAATTTTTTATGTATTCGATGACACAAAAAATTCTGACCGGAAGTAACGTCAAAATTCCATGACGCGGACAAAATTTGCTTATATGAAAAGTGGCTCCCTGTAGGTCTGTGGTAGTACTTACTCACTTACACAAAGTTTTTCATGTATCTTATTTATAGAAAATCTATACAGCCGGCTCTCCAGCTATTACAGCCCTAACAATTGTATAAAGTAAGGTCAGGGCCGTCGAGAGAAAATAGGGGCCCAGGTGGTAGTAATATACGACTCCCACCAATCTTCAATATAAATTTCAAAGAGCAGGGGGGTGGCATTCATAATAACAAACTTACAAAAATTTCGAAGAGCGGGGGGAAGTATTCCCTAGAATTGATTTTTCTGGATCGAAATTTATTTCTCTCGATCAACATTTTGAAAATCAGGGGGTAATATTCCTCAAAATTGAATATCTATCTCAATCTAGAAATTTAAAAAAACGGGAGCGGGAATATTCCTTTGCCTAACAATTTCTTATTTAACTCGTTATTCTCACTAATCGTTTAAAAGTATACCTCTCTCGTTTTACCCAATGCAAATACTAATCTTCAACTTCGAGTGAAACCCAGGCCCCCTCAAAACCCCCGGGCCCGATAAGGTATATGTGTACAGGGCAGGGATAAATATTCTAGTTAATATCTTTAGTAAGATTGGTGTACGCACATTTCCAATTTTAAAATAATGATTCATACAGTATTAATGTCTTATCTGCTGCAGACTGCGACTAATTACCTCCTAGCAACATAATTAAACTGCGCGGATCCAGTTTTGTTTGAACGACCAAAACTCCGAAAATACCGCTTTCACCTTTTCCCCTCTCCCGAACATTGCGAGATATCAGGCACTTTGCGACAGAGCCACCGAAAGTGGGTCCTCATCATTAATATTTTAACCGTTGTTCACTTCCAAACATGACCGTTCCACTTTAAACCATTGACTCACACACCCTTTCCCGTTTCTCTGTTTTGTTTACGTTTTGTTGGTGCGTTTATTAGGGTGGCCCAAAATACCTGTCAAAAATAAATTTCGATTTTTCGTCTCACGCCCCAAATTTGTTCGAAATCACTAACAAAGATCTCCAAATTCATGCAATATCGGTTGGTATAACACGTGCCTCCAAACCATGGAGATTTCTTATGTATTGCTTTCGAGACAGAAAGCAGTTTTTCGAAATTTTGCAATAGAATCGTGAAAATATAGTGAAATAAAAATCGCACACAAATGTCCTCTTCAATAATTGTTTAAATAAATAACAATTATTTAAACAATTTAAAAAACATTAACACAAACTAGAATGTGACTAATATAATAATAATTTGCATACAAAAATTGCAAATAAATGATAAACGTCAAAAATACGCGATAGCCTATTTTTACCTCCACGTAGTCATTTTGATGTCCAATATAAGGGTCTTATGTATTCTAAGAGTCAGTAACTCCCAAAAGTTTGTTGCATGCAAACTAACAGCCATTCTTATAGGCCGATTCAGAAAGGTATCGAGGTATCCGGTTGAAAATTACAATCAGAGTTTCCTTGTAGTGGGGTTTATTTAAAAGTCTACTTTTTATACAAACCCCACCTGACAGGTATTTGTGAAATATCTTCAAATGAGAAAATATAAGAATTTCTGTAAAATCAGACCACCTCGGTGCCGAGAGGGGGGGGGTCTATTAGGGCAATAGGGGTTTGATTCAGTTTAGGAGTCAGAGTGATGCTAATGTGGGGGTTATGGGTAAGGCACTTGAAAATTTTCGTTGTCCAACATGTATCCAAATTTTGGAGTCTTAATGTGCATGTTTACATAATTTTTCAAATATTTCAAAAATCTTAAACATGACTTTTTCATCGCATAATATGTTGAATAAATAAATAGAGTTAACCGATCGAGCAGGCGCTTGATTTGACGTAAGAGGATGATAAATCCGACAAAATGACACCAATTTCAAGTGATTGGGGTATGACATAATTTCTAACCTCGTTTCTAACTTTTTTTTACATGGAATCACTCCTGTATAGCAAGCAGGCAATTTTACAGAAATTCTTATATTTCCCATTTGAAGATATTTCACAAATGCCTTTCAGTTAGGGCTTGTATAAAGAGTATTAAATAGTCCCCACAAGGAAACGCTGATAGGGACCAATTTATAATTTTCAACGGAGTACCTTGATATACCTCGTATAATTTAAAAAGAAATTATTATTATTATCATTAAATTCGTATTCTCTGGACAATTTCGCGGGATGTGTGCGATTTTTATTCAATCGCAAATTTACAAAAAAAAACTGTTTTACCCATAAGAATTATATAGGAAACTTCATGGTCTCGGGGACACGTTTTTAATATTAATCGATTTTGCTCAAATTTGTAAATATTTTTTTAGGATTTGGGATATATCTGGCTTAAAAAAAAACGTTTAGACAAAAACCGAATTTGGCCGCTTCTCTTCTTCGTTTTAGGACAAAGTGTACCTTAATGTTGACGCAAACAGCACAACTAAAATCAAAACAGTCCCTTATCTATGAGCACAAATAACATTTGTTTTGACAGTTCCATTTACACCCAGCACAGTGGCGAGATCTAGTGACGACAAAAATAGGTAAATGTGTCTGACATTAACATGACATAACATAAACCCAACACTTAGTAGACAACCCCCAAATCCAAAGCTTCTCATAGGCTGTGCGGAAGGGGGTTACACATTTAAAAAAACGCAGAAAGCATCCATTACCCACCAACATTGCAAATTCCGGGGCTGGGGTTCGAACCCAGTTAGGCAGGCTGACCAAGCGCGCTCGCCACTAAGGCGCTTAGCCGACTGAGCTACCGTGCCAGTATTATTTATTTTGGTGTTAACGGCAAGAAATCTCGTCATCAAGTAACGTCATTATTATGCAGGCTGGGAACTTGGCAAAACGGCTTTATGCTTGTACACTTGCGACATTATAAACGCAAACCGGCGAAGCACCGTTACTGGCGCGTTTACGTCACGGCAAAATCCTCCTTGGCTTGGGCAAATTGGGGCCAATGCAATTAACGCTTTAATGCACGCTGACGCCATGCAGTGAGCTTATATTCAGATACCGTTTGTTCTGCCTTTGAACGACACTTTGCCGGTAGCTTCAGCTTTTTAATATCGTATGGCATCGATTCCGCCTACTGTTAAGATCTTTTACGTTTTTGGTGTCACTCTCTTAGAAAATAGTATGGTCAATGAAGCCGTAAAGACGGCGGAACCTTGGAATTCTTATCAGGTGAATGAATTGACCTGAAAACTTCTATAATGGCTTTTAAAGACAATGTAGAATACTAGGGTCGATACTAGGCATTTAAAAAAAAAACAAAATGTCGGCTTTTGCCTAAAAGGGGTTCACCCCGCTACACCCCTCTAAATGCTAAAAAATAAATAGTAGGTAAAATATTGAGAAGTAATCGATGAAAGTTTTTTCTCTACAACCGATCCAGTAGATTTAGAAATGTGCCGATCAAAAAATACAATATACTCTTCGTATTGTATTTGCGAAAAGTATAATAAGGATGCAACTTCATCTCTTTCTAGGTCTTGGTATCACACCCTCTTTTTATAAGCTACATCCATTACTATTATTATTCTAAATCCAGCATGCATTGTGCGTACTTCCTACTAGGCCATTGCTCCTATGATTCATATAATTGGAGGTTCAATGACTACTTAATATGATCATATTTTCGTTAATTTCAGTGTGCAATATAATCTTTTGGGAGGTTGCAGTCTTGGAAAAATGGCGATCAAATGTGGTTACTGGTAATCTTCCTCGGAAAAAATGTCGTATTATTGACACATCTAGCGCGCAAAAAGGTGCACCCTGAAACAAAATTGTTTAAAACCTTTTCCGCAGAGAAATTAGCAGAGTAAAATATGCAACATCACTGTTGATTGATTGATTTACTCAGCGTACGGCATGCATTGCTGCCACTTTCGGATCTACCGCCGGGATGGCTAAGTCTTGCTCTAAAATGCTAAGTGAAACCTAAGTGAAAAATCTACAAAACACATGTTGGGTGCCATTTCTCCAAGATGGCGACTGCGACCGGGTTGGATTAGAGGTGCAAAATTAACATATTCAGAACACTTTAAAGAACATAAGATTTGTTACAGCTTTTTTCATTTTTTTCCAACCTTCTCAGTATCCCTTATTGACTTGCCGTGTACATACACACAAGTGGATTAAATTATGCGTTAGAACAATTCCTGAATGAATGGAGACTACATTGATGAACGTTACACCCACATGAAAACTGATCCAATCTTTTACATTTAACAATCTTTCAACTGCACCAACGCTAAACTATATTAGCCATCTCGAATATGCTACATAGTTTCACGTTTCTATATTACGCAATTTATCGGGTACACATTTTTATGTGCACCTGATGGAACATAAAATTTTTTCCCATGAGCGCAAATGGCCCCCGGATCGCGTCATAATTTATCAAATACGATTTACGATAAACATTAAAAACTGGTTTACATGCACAGTTGTACGAAGAAGAATGGTGAAATGGAATGGCTGAGACCGCCATCGAAGGTCAACGTGAATCTCTCACGCGCTTCTTCCTTCCTGCATTGGCGGTGGTAAAAGCCACATTCATGGCGAGTATTCGACGTGCGTATATAATACTTTTCACCGTTATCGAAGAAGCGAATGATTTGAACTTGCCAGTTTCTTCAGAATTATATTGTTATTCATACCAAGTGAAATTAATTAATTCAAAGTGTAAACTGCGAATCCCCATTTGATTAACGATTTGCTCTAAACGGCACAATTCACCTTTATGTGGTGCCACTATGTACAAATCTGATATCTATAAGTAGGTGCAAATGCAACTTTCCGAAACTGAAAATGCTCTATTAAATAGAATCAACTAAATATACTTATTAGGTACGAGTAATTATTTTATTTTATACAAAACGCTGATAAGTATAAAATATATACCATATATTTGCTAGAATATTTTTCAGTTTGTTTTAAGTTTTAGAAGTAGCCACACTGACGAAACACGTGTCTGCGGATGTTTTAAAGTTTGTCGTAACTACTATTTTGGTAAGTGTTTTTGTTTCATTTGTCTTTGGTCTCATTGATCAGGATAATTTAGATTAAAAATAACAGTTATGATATACAACTGGTGTCATAATGTAGGTACATATTTTCTTTCTTATAATAGTATAAGAATGATATATATGTTTTATACTTATCTGTGAAGTTTTTTATAAAAGTTAACAATAACTAATATTTGCTAGTAATATATTTAGTTGATTCTAAGCCAATATCTATTTTATCTTATCATCCACTAGGTATTCGGAGTGGATGAAACAATATCCTATTATATTACTCTTCATAGTTTTTTAAAACAAGTTAACTTTTTGGGAACACTGTTGTACTTACAACTTAATCATTTCCTGAATATTGCGAAACAATTGTCAGAATACTCATAGGCGAGTCTGGATGGGGCAAAAAAGAGGTGATTTTACAAATTTTGTATACTTATCATTTGAGTTAGCAGCGGATTATTATTGGAAAAATGCCGCTGAACAAGATTTTCTTATGAAAAATTTTCCTAAACCACGAGCTTTATGGTCAAATAATAGTTTAAACAAAGTTTTTTTCGTTTTTATTTAATGATATGAAAACGGTTCGATGCATTCGAAAAAATCTTGATTCAATCGAAAGATATTTTCAATACGCGTCGTTTGGCACCAGGCACACTCATTTTCCCAACCCGTTCATTTGTTATAGCCAAAATAAATTTCTTAATTAACAAATTGATTACTCCGAAACTAATGAGGTCAGGATATTGTTTTTCTTCAAAAAACATGCCTTTTATACCAAAGAATATGCCATATTTTGTTTGGCTGCTTATTTTTTTATCGACAAAAGAATTTTGGAAAATAGTTTTTTTTTCACATTCTTCCCGAAATAATAGCTACTAAAACTGGTACATACATACGTATGAAAGAAAGATAGAGATAATAAAACATATCTATCGTTCCGTTCAAACTCGACGTCAAACAAATTGAGTAAATTTAACCTCAAAAACCAAAGAATTTTTTTAACCCAAAATTTGTTTCGAAAAATATGCAACTGAAATGTTAGCCAATTATGGCTAAAACTGGCCTTAAACAGATGATTTTGATTGGTTGATTCTGAAAAATATTAATTTTTGGGTGACAATCTCTAGAGTGAAAATGAAAATCGGTATAAATTTTGAGATCGAGCATTTATATGTTTATGGAAAGCTTTAGAAAATTTATGGTGTAGAATCTATACTAAGGCCAAGAAGTGTAGTCAGTAGAGCAAAAAATCAGCGGCATTCTGGTCAAAGGATAGTAGCTGTTATGCAATACTTAAGCGGCACCTCGTTCTACTATATAATGTCACATAATTCAGAGAAATGTATTAAGTTTTATCCACCTACCTAAATTGGTACAATCGACCAAATAGAATAAATGTTTGAATGTGGTGCCTGTATACCTAATAATTTGTTCAACTACCTACTGTGCAATTTGCGGAATAACTCTCATAAACGAACTTCACGAGCCCATCCTACACATTCAGTGGCGCCACATATAACAGTTTTAATGCAATGGATAAATATTTGCGACTGCGCTGCTATAATACTTAGAGATAATGTTGCCAGATTTAAGTAAAATATTTTAAATTTAAGGCATACGGTAGCTCATGCATAAGTAATACAATCCGAGTGCTTTCATTTCTTCGAATTACGTACGTGAGAATTTACGAAATTCGTAAATCCGCACGCCCCTGGCTCTACTGACTAGACTTATTGGCCCTACTATAACTTCGACTAACATCTAAATATGGATGTCTTGGCCCCAAACTCTATTGTTTGTATCCCCCATTTTATTCCTAAAATTTGAATACATTCATGTTTGTTGTTTTTCGGTTATCCGCACGACATCAATAATTTAGTATGCAGAATTAATTAAGCGCCCTTGAATATTCAATTTCCTTCTTTTGTTTTCATCCGCTCATGAACTGATGACGCCAACTATCGATTTTGCTTGTAACGTTAATTTTTCATGAACAGTGCTTTTGTTAACGACCAGCAGCGCTATAGACCATTTTCGGTTGACGTTTCGGTGGCGTAGAGGGCACACAACTCATTGTTTTGTTTTTTTGAGATGGATTTTTTTAGATTAGATTTAGATTTTAGTTAGAGGAGCTGGCGATTGGCCTTGCCTACTGCGACCAGTAGAGGTCTATTGTAGTACTCCTACTTTGTACCTTAGGGCTCCTTATCCAGACATGTTCTTACTAGACTTTTAGTCTGCTTGATAAGGAGTTCCTTGGTGAAGTTATCAGCCCTTCGTTTCTATTTTCTCGCCAAGCCGTCTCAGTCCAGTCAAGGCTATTACAGCTCATGACATAGACTGACGTACATGATCGAGAACTCACCCATCCATGCGCTGGACCCGACCGACGTAGCTTAACTTCGCCGATCGAGTGCCGGCATCATCATCATCATCAACATATTTATTTGCTTTTTTAATACAATTAATGCTTCCCCGGATCATGACCCGGAGCCAACCGTACAACCACGTCGCGCAGCGTCGTGGTGTTAGTGCGGTTGGACGGGTCGTGACCGGTTTGGCTCAATAAAATTATTAATGTGAGATAAAACTCCTGCCGCCTGTAGCGGCTTAAAATTATCAATGGATTTGAACATATTAAAAACTTAATTATAAACAATGAATAAAAACCTTAATCTATTTTATGGAAAAACACTTTTAAAAATTTTGTTGCTTAGATGGAGACGACCTCAATTGGAAAAGCTCCATTTAAACAAGTTACCCCAACAGTCTGCTCGCCGCTGGGAATTTTTGGTTTTAGGAAAGGAAAATTGAGTTTAAAATAGTTAGAATTTTTACAAAGGTTTATCGGTCAAATTGAATTTTTCAACAAAAAAGTACAGAATAACAAAAATTACAAAAATACAAACATATGACAAACAAGAAGAAGGAAAGAGATAGATACAGAATAAAAGATATGGTGGTGAAAAGTGTATGATAGTTGGAAGTTTTGGTAGGAAGTGCCGGCACCTGAACTGGTGACCGTACGAGGAACTGTAAAGTTTAGAGATGGATAAAAGCTGTTATTTTTTAATAGCAAACTTAAACTGCTTCTGCTAGCAACTCATCTCTAATTGTTTACATTTGTATTCCTTTGTGATTGGATGAGATTTGTGTGCCCTCCAGACTGTGTCAAAATCAGGCGACCGAAAATGGTCAATTCTTGACTGCACGCAGGTTACTCGCATTTCACTAAAATTCGAATAAAAATTTATCCTAGACATTCTTGACCGTTCGCAAAGTATTCGAGTGCTCGCATAGACCACTGATGTCACGCTGGTGGCGTGGAGGGCACACAACTCATTGTTTTGTTTTTTAGAGATGGGGAAGAGCTGTTATTTTTTAATAACAAGCTTAAACTGCTTCTGCTAGCAACTCATCTCTGTTTACATTTGCATTTCTTTGTGATTGGATGAGGCTTGTGTGCCCTCCAGACTGTTTCAAAATTAGGTGACCTAAAATGGTCAATTAAACAACGAGCGGTTTTTGGCAGTCGGTAAGTATGCGAATAATGATACATAACCTAATATTTTATTTGGTATGTTTTTAAAGTCTTCAAATTGCCATTATGCCAAGTGCATTTTAATGAGTGATTGCTGTCCTTCGTGTACATAAACGAAATGCAGTCAAGAATATCATATATAGAAAACATGCCGTTCGCATCAATACGTATACGTGCACCGCGAAGTATGTCAAGAATAAGGCTGCTGCAGCCTTCTACGTAACCATCCACATTTGTTACAATTGGTGTTTCTATAGGTTTAAGGGTACGGCTAGAGCTCGTTTTTCGGTCAGTCTCATCCTATGTAGCGACTACACTATATCGATTTCCATTCATTTATTTTCTATTATAAACATATTGCCATTTCTACTATTTTATTTACACTTTCTATTTGTGCCGTGCTGTTAAGGTACAGCGATATAAGCAAGTTTCTGCAAACTAACATCACTTTATAGATATCATTTACTTTTTAACTGCGATTACAATCACTATTTAAAATTATCATGAGTCAAAGATAGCAATCGGCGATCGCGGTCTGATTGTAAAATCGCCATATCGCCCATCTCTATGTTGATTGTATCCTAGTGAAGGTTGCGTACCAATACCAGTGTCTGTGTCGCCACAGCGGCAAAAGTAACTGTAAATTGTGTGATTCGATTGGAGGGGACAGGAAGAAAATCGAAAAAATTTGTATATTTTACAAGTATTGTTACGCGATTACACCTGGAAAATACCCCCAAAATGACTTCTCCGCCGCTGACTTAGTCCTTATATACCTCACAGACGGCTTTTCAAACATTTTGGTCCCTTCTCTAATATAACCTCGAATTTTTTAACTTCTTTACAATAATTCTCGATTCTGCTTAGAAAACTACTCCTAGCGACATCTTTGATAGGAGGGCTGAACTTCAATGCAGCTTCTAATACAAAATAAAAACTTTCTTACAAAGGCGTCTGGGTCCGCCCCTCGTAAATCGTTAAATAGCGCTCCGTCATCCGAACTGTATTAACCACACACAAGTACCTACTCTTAACATCTCCATTGTTTGACAGTTTTACATGTCCTGTTATGTGTATGTGGTTTGTGTGAAAATATACAAGCAAATAAAAAACTTGTGGTTTTGGAGGTTTGATCTATATTAGGCATTGATTTATAATAATTGTGGGTTGACCTTTCCTGTGACACCAGCAGGAAGCGGTGCCTGTCACAAAGACCGATGCAAATCGATTCAGTGTAAAGAGTGAAAGAAACAAAAAACATTCCCAACAAAAGCTTAGCCTACAACTAGACAGATATGGGGCTTGAGAGGTCGATAACACATTACCGGTTTGCGTTTCTGACTTTTACTTCCTGCCAGTTCGTTTAGATGGCAGGTATAATTTTTAAAATAATTTAATTGCAAATGTCCTTTTTGGCAAGGTTAGACTGATTTAAACAGTTTTTTTTTTAATTTAAAGTTGGTTTCTTGAATTTTACTAAACTTTTCTTACTCAAATATGTCTCTATAGGTACACTTATATCTTATTACTAACTTCAGATTTAATGTTTCCCTACAGTTTTTAGTGCCGACAATACCTATCTATCATGTAAATAATCTTAAAATGTTATGAAGACTAGTAAAAAAATTAGTGAAAGTTGGATCCGGGCGTTGCCAAATGAGGATATCTATTTAAGCCGCGTATAGACCAAGTTCCAACGCAAACCAACGGGAACGAAGGCACATGTGGCGTTAGCCTGTGTAGTTCGAAGCCAGACGAGACGTTAAATTCCGAAATGTATTCCAATCAGTGCGCATGAGCGAAGGGGCTGTCAAATTGTCAATATTAAAAAGAAAACTAATGAGGTTATATTTATATGTTCTTTTTACTTTTATCTTCTCGTCCCGAAACATAAAATGCCGATTGCGATAAGATATCATGGCTAGCACTCAATTTATAATTTAAACAAGAATTTTATCGAGGTACCTATCTATTTCTTTGTGAGCGTACATGAAATAATTTACAGTTTATTAAACAATTCACTATATTTGCACAGTGTGACCAAGGTTTCATACAGCTTTAACATTTATCAAACGCAATAAACTATGAATTAGAATTACAAATATTTAAATTTCTAGAAAAACTACCTGTTAGAACATAAATATGTGGAATAACCTAAATCTAGTTGTTCGTTAAGTAAATGTATATTATCTTATGCATAAAGTATTGCTTCTAGACTTGCTAATTTAAACAAACATTGTAGTTAATAGCACAGCAAACAAAAACTGTCCTGAGGATGGATGTGTGACAGAAAAGAGAATTAATTGGAGGATCGATTGTGGAAGCCGTTACTTTACGATGATTAATCATGACGATATGAGAAAGGACACTACTTTGTTTTCTATCACTGGATTTATTGTAACATACACGTTACTGCAGTTTTGGTACCTTAACGTACCATTTTCAAACGTTGATACATTTGGATCAAAGTTTAAAAATGATATGTTAAGGTGTATGTTACAATAATTCAGTGATAGAAAACAAAGTAGTATTCTTTCTCATAGGAGGATGTTATGGTAGTTAAAAATTAAAAAAAAACATTATTTACCAAATAAATATTATATTAATAAAAATTAAAAATTCACTTTTACAATGGTAAATTACCTACCTACCAAAATTATTTGTTTATTAAATAACATAAGTGCTTACTTATAGGCACCAGACAATAATTTTTCCTTCAAAGTAAAATAAGTTGTACTTAATTCCTAAAATAAGGAAAGAAAACAAAGCTGCATTTTTAATATTATGAATAGGAGCACTTGCAGTCCAGACATTTAAAATTAAAGATAGTTTCGTTGTAAGAACAGTCCTGCCTTTGTTTGCCGTGCTTATTACGACAATGTTTGTTTAGATTAAATTGAGTGCTATATAATTTATTGCAAATTTTACATATAATCGGCATTTTTTTATAAGTGTCGGAGCGAAATATCACAAAATACAACAAGAAACTTAACCAATCTCTTCTTTACTGTTGTCGAAGATGACCACTGCTTGACCACAGAGCATAGATAAAATACAACAATAGAGTAGTAATAACTACTGACTTAACCACAGAGTAGAAATATACTTGACAGCTCCCGTCGCTCATGCGCATTCGTTGGAATGCATTTCAGAATTTAACGTCTCGTCGAAGCCAGGGTTCTGAATGTATGGACCACATGTGCCTTCGGTTGCGTTGGCTCTTTGGTCTGTACGCGGCTTTAAGCACGATAACATATTTTAAATTTAAAATATTTGTAAAATAACATTGACATTGGGCCCTATCAGTCATACAGTCAGAGGTGCGTAAACGATTCTGTATTATATAAACTTGAAAAAAAAAAAGTCTCTAGAAAAGGCCAATCGAAATATGAACTGATATTCAGAGTAATCATTGAAAAACAACATAGGTACATACGGTCGGATTGAGAGCGTCTTTTAAAAAAAAATGAATTCGGCTAAAAAAACATCTAGCAGTGAGAGACATCCCCATTAATATGACATTTGCATCGTAAGACATAAGCTTTTAAAAAAGCTCTTACGTCAAACTAAGTTCATTAGTATTTTCCCCTTCACGTGCACCAACGAGTGCTTATTATGACGGTAAGAAGTCTGGAGGGTTGTTTACAATATTCATATTCGAGGTCAGCTGCCTGAATCCACAGGGCCAGGTGTTAGACCTGAAAAGGCATTGTTGAACTCCTCGCTTAAACCAACTCTGCACCTTGCATTTTAATAGCAGTGGTACACCTGATGTGTAGACGTAGGTAGCAGCTTTTTCCTTACATACTGCTGGTTATATAATGACAATTTTTAATCTAGGAAAAACGGTTATGCGATTATAAAAGTACGTCTTTGTTTCATTGTTCCTACTAATATTAGTGCTTAAGATACAAGACGAAGAGAGATCGGGAAGGCTCCATACTGCTATAATAAGAAAATAATATTACTTAATTGCATTTTAAAGTGCATTGGAAAGTGTTATACAATTTTTGTCTTACTCCAACTTTTTAAAATAAATATTTTGAGTCCAGATAGTACATAATAATACTGACTAGGTTCGTAACACTGACCAAATCGGACCAAGTTCAAAATCTGTTTGCAACCTCCTCGTTTTATTAAGTTTATTATAGTGTTTGAAACTGGTCAGTGTTAAAGCACAGGACCGTGCGCACTTAACTTGATATTATGATATAAAAAAACCGTAAATCGTTTCTTGGCAGTCAACGTGGACTTGTGAGATGTGCCTAGTTTTTTATAACATTTTTCCAGTGCAGTGCAAAAATACCTATTATAATATCAAGTGTGGTTCAGTTTATACTTATTGTTCATATTTATAAATATTTATTACAACTTATATAAAAGGTAAGATATTTTATTATTTACTAATTTACCATGGCTTTCTGGAGGCCATTTGAAACAGAGGATAATATAATAACGCCCGAAAATCCCGAAATAGTTGAACCGGTTATTGTTGAAGAAGCCGAAATAAATTTAGAGTTTAAAAATCAAGATTTACACGTACAAAGTCAACGCATTATTTTAAATATATATGAACGTTTAAAAAGCGAAAATCTTGAACAATGTGAGAAAGAAATAATAGAACGTATTAACGAATTAACTAAAATATCGAAATCAACAATTTATCGCGTAATTTAAAAAGGAGATGTTATAGATCACGGTACAAATAGGAAACGGAAAAATACGAAATTAAAAAATATTGATGATGCTACCAAAAATGTAATACGGCGTATAATTTATAATATGTATGAAGAAAATACAGTTCCTACGTTAAAAATGATTCGAGAAAAATTAAGCGATTATCCTGATTATAATTATAGTTCTTTAGATACACTACAAAATGTTTTATTAGAATGCGGTTTTAAACATAAAAAACTTGACAGTCGTATCGTAATTATGGAATCACGGCGTATAGTAGAACTTCGGGTAGATTATTTGGAAAAAATCAGAGAATATCGTAAACTAAACAGGCATATAGTGTATCTAGACGAGACGTGGTTTGACACTCATGATGTTGTTCAGTATGGTTGGGTAGACGGTTCAAATAATTGTTTTATATACTCCGTGTTCTAGAGGAAAACGCGTTATCATACTTCATGCGGGAAGTGAAAACGGGTTTGTACCTAATGCGTTGCTCTTGTCGGCCAAAAAAATATCGCAGTCTTCTGCAGACTATCATGAAGATATGACAGCCGCTCTATTCGATAATTGCATTAGAAAATGCTTCTTATCAAAACATGGAAATTCCTGTAATTTTGTTTTTATTTATGTTTTATCTATACAAATATTTATTTTTGTTGCACTAATTCTTTGCTTTGGTTAAGAAACTTACATTTTTATTTAGGAAGAAACTTAAATTTTACCTCTGTCCATGTACAACAAAGGGTTGCCGACTGTTTTTGCCGGCTTTTGGTTTTTATACGTTTCAATTCTGCTCGTATAAAGTATACGTATACAACAAATAAAAAACATAAAAAACGCCCAGATAAGTGTCGCCCTATATGAATGTTGGTAGCAGTATTTTATAAAAAATGCCGCCAGCTTAAAGAAAGCTTCATTTCGGCCTTGCATTATTTAGTTATGCGCTATACTTCCGCTTACTAATCATACAGTGTTGTCAGTGTGCTGGATTCGATTAGTATTTAGGTATTTTTTATAAATTTGTAGTCAAAATGACCTAACTGGGTGGTGACAGATACTTTGCGAATTGGGTATTATTTAAATTAAATTAATCGCTATTAACTTAATTACTGACAGTGGTTAAATAAATTTGCATTACTTACAATAAACAAAAAGTTCGTTTTATTCTCATCATTAAAATACACATTTTGTAGTTAGACAGAAATATGTCGTAATTAGGTGTCATGCACTGGTACTATTGCTTCGTAGTTTAAGGCTCTCGGGAGATTCTTGGTTGTGGAAGTAGGTACTTAATTACAAATTAACAATAAATATCAGTTCGTGTTTTGAATTAAAAACTGATTGAACAAGGGATAAGTCTCGGTGTAAGTAAATGTTTTATTGTTTTTAAGTAACAGAGTGACAACACAGTAATATCCGGATCATTGACATGATCAGGAAGCGCAATTTTCTTGACTTCTTTTTGGCAACATACCATCTCGCAAAATATGTGTGTATATAAAATTCAGACACCCAGTATATCTAATATCTTGATATTTACATAAATATTTGGATATTTTGCATCCTTGTCATGTATAAATATATTTCTATATTTTATCTAAAATCAAAACAGTATTTTAATGTTGAATTATGTGCTCTATCTATAAACTTCATCGCAGGTAATGCACTTGGATTGCACACGTGTCGGCAATCGCGTCTCAATCCACGTGCCCATCGAGTAAATGCGAGGATGCAAACGCAAAGTAAATGGGTAGGTATTCATTGGTGAGTAAAAACATTTTTAAACTGTACAGTCCACCAAACGTGGTGCAACGATTGTCAAAATATGCACGTTGAAGTAATTATATTATTTAAGTAGGTATGAGACTTTTGCACAACTGATTTTTTGAGGAGTTGCCAACCAGACGTGATAAATGGCACATGCAATTCAACAAAATAATAACGCCTTGAAATTCATGTTCGGTAGCTCATTAGCCCATCATTTTGAAAAAAAATGCAAACATTATTTTTTTGTGAAATACCCCTGAAGCAGTTTGTTGATTAGGAACTGAAACTCATTTTTTTAAATTCTAATCATCTGATGATGCCAATATGGTTGCCGTTGGCGTACATACATATAAGGAACACTCAAGTTTTCAATGGAGAACAATACAATGCAATGTGTGGACACTAACAACGTCAAATACTTGCAACGCGACAATGTAATAATTACTGCACTTAAGACGCTCAGTGAGGACAATTTAAACATCGTTTTCGTGAAATTTTTGAAAATTTCTGTACGATTAAATTTATTAGGTACCTACCTACATTCACAACCGAAATTCGCTATTATTTATAATCTTCCTAGAATCACATGAATTTTCAACCTCCAAAGTATATTGACCCGAACACCACTTTGTTTAATATTGGGCAATAAATGAATCCTTAAAATTTCCTTACGCATCGTCAGTATCATTTTAACTAGAGAGCAATATCCCCTCCAGCGTCCCTATGTAACTAACCTTAGCAAGGTCACTCCCCATCGATCGATTTATCTCGCGGGTTATTGCCCTCCAAATATAATTTCTCCTTTTGCGTGGGGAAAACTTTCCGCTTGGAAAAGCGAAGGCGCGGTTTACTAAAATAACATCAACTCTTGCAATATGTGCCCAAAATTATAATTTACTCGGCAACATTTTGATAGAATAAATTATAGTAAAATTACCATTAAAAAAATTCAAAATATAACGTTCTTCGTTTGCTCTTTTGGTGCGTGTTTTCCATGTAAATTCTGTGAATAAATATCACTCGATAAAAGATCTTGAAAAAAAAAAAACAAATGAAATACCTAAATATAAATTCTCTCAACATTAGGGTGGTCCTTAGACAGAGATTTTTTTTTTAATTCGGTTCTCTCTAGCCGCTCATTGTATTACAATATAAGAAAATAAAATAACTAAAATTTTAAGTGGTTAGCTCAACCCCCTCCTAGTGCCTCTAAATGGGTAAATTTTAACGAAATTCAGAATTCTAAAAAGTAAAATATGTGTCGAATATATATATACTCCCTAATTAATGATCTATAAAAATGGTTTAATGCATTTTTGTTGTGAAAAAGTAAAATATATGTAGAATACATACTCCCTAATTAATGATCTATAAAAATGGTTCCATGCATTTTTGTTGTAAAAATTACCGATTCTTAGACTTTATTCAATTTCTTCATTCAAGGAATCTTCACTTCATTTATAAAAATACCTTTAATAATCATTTTATTTAGCACAAAAATGCATCTTGGATACATTTTAGGGATTAAAATAAATAAAGGAAACTGAATATTAGGGATTTTTTTTTAAATTACCCCTTTACAGGCACGGGAATGGGTTTAGCTAGCCACCCTAAACTTGGTGTAAATATTTTATCTTATAATAAATTGAGCAGATGGAATAATCAGATTTTAAGTAATAAAAACCACCCCAAAAAACATACATGTTGCCTAGTTGTATAATTTTTCAGAGAAAACAACTTCTATTGGCTTGCATAAAATTCTCAATGAATAAAAACAATTTAGTTGCAAGCAAGAATAAAAATATATTAAAATAAATGCGCTTTTCCCTATTTCTTAAAATTCCATGACTTTTCCCTGATTTCCCTGGCCAACATGAAATTCCCTGACTTTTCCCGGTTTTCCCTGTTTTCCAGAAAAGTGACCACCCTGAAGAATTGCGGAAAAACACGATTCTGAACATTATTTTATTTAAACAAAAGGTTTCCATTAAATTCAAAACTTTTTACTACACTTCTTGAAATATTTTCAACACGTTCCGGCAAATAAATTGCTATACTTAGCAAGACAATTCTTTTCTAGACAATTTAGACCCTTAGATTTACTCCACTACTCGCTCCACTAATAATACTTATTTGGGAACAAATTATTGTAAAAGGGTAAAATGGCGTCGTTCCTTAAATCCTGACAGGTAGGTAAATATTATAAGGTAAACTGTGTTCAATGCATTAAATCTTAATAAAGATGATTTATTATTATTATTACATTCTTAGAAACATTATAATTTTCATATAAAATCGGTTTAATAACTCAAGGCAGTATCGAAAACCAACTAAAACCAACAGACTTAGCACAAGCAGGTGTAATATTCTTGTAGGTATAAAAGAACTTTCCATTTTAATGCATTTATTGGTAGGTATTTCTTAAAAATGCAACGATTTCTCGAAAGTAGGGCCGTCGTCGGTCATGCAATCGACGAAAACGAGCACAGAGAAGAATTAAAATTGCCCCACTGGAAAGGGGCAAACATAAGGCCGCCATTCGAATGTCGAAACGCATTCGAATGTCGAAACGCATTCGTAACGTAATCCGCTGAATGAATAAAGAGCGTTTTGCTGCAGAGAAATCGACTGGTAAAATGTGACGCAATAAAAGAATGTTTACGCATTGGGGATTTTTACATGATTAGACCAAGCGCCAGAGACAGAATGGACCAAAATGCTTGAAATTCCTGTAGAAGGTCGATGTTTTTCTAAAAATTTGTAGGTCGACGCTCATGACCATCTGGTGTTATGAAGTGAAGCATTTGTCGGTCTTTTTTTATGATTTTCAAACGGACTCTGCATATCCTATAAAAACAAAAGTGTAATTTAATTCGTTCGATAGGTATCTATGTGCTATAATATGCTAATAAAATTAGTTCATTGCTCAGTTCACATAATATGATTTTCTTGGGAACTGCTACTACTTACTAGAAGAAAAAAGTTTCAAATAAAAAAGTTGCCTCTGTCCTTGATCTTTATTCGTTCCCGATGTACTTTGTATCGATTTCGAAAGATAACAACTTCTCGGTTACTACATACTACATTTAAAAGTCTGCAAATTATGGACAGCTTAGATAAAAAATCTATATCTTTTACACCTAAAAACGTAACCGTAAAATTTAACCCTCACATTAACAACACATTTTCTTGACAAATATAAATAATGATAAATCGGTGAAAAGGGACCAATTCATCGTTCGGTTTTTGAGTCAAGAGCGAGTCAAACGGAAAAAGAAGTACAACGTACTTACCTATGTATATTTTAAAAAGGTAGATAAATGAAAAAAAAACTTCTAGCAATAAACCAAACCTCTGCAAAATGTTATTAGCTTATCTCGCTATTTCTCGAAAATATCGATATCTCGCGTTCTATTAGTCAAATTTTAAAAATCCAAAGATTAGAAAGTCTTCCTCATAGAAATTCAATAATTTACTGGAAAAGAAACTGAATTTTGAAAAAAATTATATGAACTTTAGGAAATTTAAAATTTAAAAAAATGGTAAAAAGCTCACATTAAACAACTTTCCTTTGTATTATGAAAGTACAGATTAGCCCAATCAATATAGGTAGAAGGGTATACCAAAATTCATACCAGGAAACAAAAAAATATGATTGTATAGAAAAAAATTTCTAATATTTATGATTTAATGGACGCGATCTGAAGTGGCGAACTTAACCTAAAAAATTCGAAAAGTTGAAAAAAAAGTTTTTCGTAAATAAAAAAAAACTATCACTCTAATCGAAAAAAGTTGAATGAGAAAGTTGTAGGTGTTAAAAAGATCTTTCGATTGCTATTTCTTTAAGGATTAGTTGCCACAACACTTTTTGAGATATCGGTATAGAGAAAACCGTCAAAAATCGGCTTTTATTGTTTACACTGTATCTTTTTCAAATTTACGTTTACATACTCATACCTCATTCAGTCAGTCTGAAGCTCATAAAAAAAAAGACCGACAAAGGAATACTTCCAACCGATGGACATGAACGTAGACCCATCATTTTTAATTATTGAATTTTAGAATCACTTTATAATATTATGAAAATATTGTCAGTACTTTATATTAATTGATAGGCATGATGTAAAAATGATTTTCTTATAAGTAAGTACATTATTTATTTATAGTAAATAATGTTAGTTTAATGAACAACTCCATAAATGTATAATAAAGAGCACGTTTTTGAAAAATTTATTTTAAAAGTAAATAAATGGCTTTAAAATACATAATTGCATTTTTCAGGTTAGTTTTTTTTTAAAATAATTTTGCAAATTTCAATTTTACAGAAATTACTTATACGGGAAACGATTACCGATGTTTTAATGAATTTACAAAAAAAAAATTGTCCTACGACTTTCTGGAGCCCTGAAATTGGCAAAATTATTTTTTAAAAAACCCTAACCTGAATATTGCTATTATTTTAAAGCTATTTATTTACCCTTAAGATTAATAAAACTGTTACAATTCTTTCACAGCACGATAGTACAACTCTTTATATAGAAAATGAGCCCAAGATCGTTACTGTAAACCCCTCCATGGAGCAATGAAACATTTTCTTTACAGGATTTTGCAAACAGCGGAAAGAAAAACTATCTATGAGAACTAAAAGAAAAAAACTATATGTAAAAATATTAATGAAATCTTTGCATTCTTTCGATAACCTGACTTCTGGAGCAAGTCTATCCGATTTTCGAGAACGCCTTTTTTTTTTCGAAAAATCGATATACCTACCTATATCTTGAAAAATAAAAGATACTTTTAAATTTTCCAAAAACGTGCCTTTTCGGCTTGCCGTGTGAACTAGCCTTACGGTCGATAGAAGTATTTAAATGTAAATTTGAAAAAATATAGCGAAAACAAGAAAAGCCGATTTTGGACGGTTTTTTCGATATATTTCGAAAAGTGTTATCGCAACTGATACTTAAAGAAATAGCAATCGAAAGATCTTTTTAGCACCTACAATTTTTTCATTCAACTTTTTTCTATTAGAATCAGTTTTTCAACTTTCAAAATTTTTTTAGGTTACGTCCATCGAATCACAAATCTTAGATTTTTTTCTATACAACCGGATTTTTTGTTTCCTGGTATGAATTTTGACAAATTTAACAATAGGCCGTAGCAGGTTGATTGGGCTAGACAGAAACCTACAATTTAAGCCTGAAAATGTCTACAAAAGTTGTAGCCTCAATTTTTTCGATTTTCACTATTTCCAAATTAAAGTCACGCAAAAATCAATATTTTCAAAATCTGTCCACTCACCTTACTGAAGACATAGTAGAGGCAATGAAGGCAAAATGTTGTAAAAACCTCGCAAAAATTAATAAAAGAATGTAGAGGCAATGAAGGCAAAATGTTGTAAAAACCTCGCAAAAATTAATAAAAGAATCATCACTGGGATTTAAGTATCTAGTTAATAACCTGTAAAATGGAATGATGCATTCTTTACACTTCCAAGTTCCGGGAAAATTCAAAAAAATTTGGAAAAACTTTTTGATTTTCGTTCTTTTTTTTGCTCTAACGGCTAAAATAACGAAAATACAAAAAAAGTTTTCAACAAACTTTGTAGCTCGCCTCTTTCTCTACAAAATAGGTCTTTGCCAATTTTTGTCTTATTTAAGCAGTTTAGGAGATAAATCCAGTTTTCCACTTACAGTTTTGAGCCGCTCCGAAATGCGCGGAAAATGAGAAATCTCTGGGAGTTTCGTACGACCGGACATATCGATCGATAATTATTACTATTCAGAGCCGCTAAAAAAAAAAATGAAGGCAACGTAAAATGTAGAGAAAAGTCTCAGCTTTAATGTGGAACTAATCACAAAATTCATACAAATTTTTATCATAGAGAAAAAAGTGTTAGAAGATGGCTTAGTAAACTTTATACAGTTGATTTATTTATTCACACCTTTGAGTTTTATGCATCCTGCCTATTTCTCCCGTAACAATGGGTGCTTTTTCACTGCATGGATTCGATTCCACGCACTTTAATCTATATTTCGTGAAGATTTCATCGAAGAATGGTAAGAAACAAATAAGTTTTATATGTTTTACTGTATAATTGTGCATTTTCTGAACGTGGATGAATAATGTAGACAAATTCAAAAAGTACTGCGCGCATTTAAAAAACTCTAAGGTTATTCGAAAGAATATATTTTATTGTACTTATAATCCAAAAATTAAGACTGTGCTATTATTATTACTTAAGATATAGCGAATTGAACTCCAAAATTTGGAGGTGATTGATCGATGAGAATTATACCCTCTACTTTGATCGCAAGGCATATTTTTCCAACAAAAGTAATTGCAATAAAATGCTAATTGGATTAATATATCATTATATAAGAACATATAAGCAAAATGAATTATCATTCTAACGACCCCCGGCAAAGATATGAATAAATCTGTGGATCAACTGTACAAAGTTCACTAAGCCATCTTCTGACACTTTCTCTCCTTGATAAAATTTTTTATGAATTTTGTAATTAGTTCCACACTAAAGCTGAGACTTTTCTCTACATTTTATGTTATTTTCATTTTTTTAGGGGCTCTGAATAGTAATAATTATCGATCGATGAGCCCGGTCGTATGAAACTCCTGGAGAGTTCTCATTTTTCGCGCATTTAGAAGCGGCTTAAAACTATAAGTGGAAAACTCGATTTATCTTCTAAACGACTAAATACCAAAATTTGTAAAGACCTTATTTGTAGAGAAAAAGACGAGCTACAACTTTTGTCGGGAACTTCTTTCTCTATTTTCATTATTTTGACCCCTAGAGCAAAAAAAAACGAAAATCAAAAAGTTTTTCCAAATTTTTTTGAATTTTCCCGGAACTTGGAAATGCAAAGAATGCATCATCTCATTCTCCAGGTTATTACCTACTTAAATCCCAGAGATGATCCTTTTATTAATTTTTGTTACCCTAAATTTTTAATTTGCCTGTACTATTAGTAGTGATTGACGAAATTTTTAACCCAATCATGTATTTTTTCGAAAAAAAATTGGGAAATAAAGAAGAGGTCGGTTTTCTGGTCTATTTAGTGAAGTTTTGAGGTTATAGGTACCTATGTCATTATTTTGACAGCGGATTTCAACACGTCAACAAAGATTTTCATTGTCTACAACTTTTATTTGAAACATGTTTTTAAGTATATCTTTTGAACACAAAAAGTTTACGTGAAAAACCTGTTCTTTCAAAAATTATTTTGGTTGTAGAAAATTACGCAGAAGAGACTTATAGTCGCCATAAAACCTAACAACATTCTAGATATCTCACTTTAACGTTTGGTCTTGGTATGTAAGTATATACCTAGGTATGCACAATGAAATTCAAAGTACTTATGTATAGAAACTTCCAACAAATGAACTTAATGATTGTGGTGAATACGAAAATTTTATTTTAAGATAGTGTAGGATGGAAAACTGCGTAAGTATTTTTTAGATAACGTTTTATGTATTTACATTGACGTCAACCTTTTTTTTCGAATCGTATTTTTTTAAATGCCAAAATTAAGAAAATTTTAATACTGACAAATGTATATAGGTACCTATCTATGTGTCATAACACCATCTTAATTCCATCGCATTATTCCAAGTAAAATATCAAGTTACGTAACAGTTTAAATAAAACACGTGTAGGATTTAGGTATGTACCTACCTATCAACAGTAATGCTCGATAAATTATAAATGAATAAACATTTCAATTCACATTTACAATTAAAATTCGCACTTTACCTTTTGACAGTTTCCCCTCCACCTCTCTAACCAGGAAATAGTTTTCACACAACATACCACACATATGTTAAAAACGATATTGCGTAGGCAGATAAAAGATTTGACAGACATTAAAAAAAGTCTTATCATTATTATCACCTTGCGAAAAAGCTTCGGTAAAAACCTTGAATATTTCTATCGAAGTTTCATTTATTATTTATAACAAGGGTATAAAATTGATGAATTAAGGATTAAGAGGCAGTGTGCGGTTCAAGGCTCACAAAACCTATTAAAATAAAAATAAACACACGTGTAATATCCAACTTCAAGGTTTACATTTAAAAGTAGTAAGTAACCAACTAACTGAAAATTTAAACTACCTGTTACAATTATATAAAAATTAAGAGTAACGGTGAGAAATTTGAAAGTCATTCTAGGCTAGTACGTTGTTTAGTAGGTATCTTAAAAAGAATAAAATAAAACAGCTGCTATGCTACAATACGTAAATATGCTGTTTGCATTCTAATAAAGGTATTTATTTACTTTCCTACTCGAAGTGTAGCACGTCATTGCAACTACGAATATTCTTATTTTAAATGTTAATGGGTACCTACCTACCCATTGTTCGTTGTAAAATGCGCAGAAAAGCAACTAATTTGCCTTCGCAATCGTGGTATTATAAAAAAAAGTAGAGATAACAAAAAGACAAATTACACGAATTAACTTTGTACCTCTCAAGGGCGTTCAAAACGGGGACAATACGGCCCAGATTTTACCAAGAAGCGTGACTAACTGGCTACGATAATGGTATTTCCGCTGAACCAAAGCTGACGCCAACATACGTTACCATTGTATGGTGCAGCTCGAATAGTACGTCATCGACAGGGTCATTACTCAAGTCCAGAACAATGAAGCAGCGCGATATAAAAACAATAAAATACCACACCATTACCTTATCTCGAACAATTGAAGTAACAATCGTGCGCAATAGTCATTTTAAACTTACGAAATAACAACTTATATTGTTAAAGACACTTACAGTTACTTTTCAAACAGACGAGTGACTTTATTCTGAACTTCTGGAGCTGTCAGCTGTCAGGCGGGATGATTTTCAAGAACAAAAAACAACACTAAAACGCACCAGACCCGAACACTGACCACTAAAACACAGCTATTCTTTCACAGAAACTATTCGGATTTGTTCAAAGTGTCCAAAAAATTAAAGCGGGCTGATCGAGCTGGCCAGCAGCTTGTATGCCAGCGTTAGGTTTCACGGGATTCTTGATATTTTCCTGCCAAACAAAATATGCCTTCTTTGACTGCGACAACCAAATCACACGAACTTCAACTGGACGATAGGGCACTTATAAACAAATTAAATTTAAAACAGAACACTCTGGGTTTCGCGACATGAAACACCGACCCGCTCCAACGGGTCACGCATACAGACTGATACCGAGCAATCGCGATCTGATGATCGTAGGAAATTTCACGCAGGCGCAACAATAACCGACAAGGAGGGCAAGTGCTATCCGTCGTGTGAAAGATAAAGATAATAGGCCCGAAAACTGTACAGTAATCATCATGGCGGCCGAACTTGGAAAGTTGCCTCATGACCGTAGAGGCGTAGAAACTGCTTTTGTTGTTGAAATATAAACACGATCTTCTCAGGAAAAATATTTATTTCGACCGAAAAATCACAGGTTTTGTGCTTAAAAGTTGTTTATTTGTAATTTTGAGGATAAAGAAACTGACCTTTGGATTCTACACGCAGAAGAAACGTTTAGGTTGGAGTTTTCAAGCACGTTCATTTCAAATAAAACAAAAATGCCTACCTGCCTGCCTACAAAGAAAACACATTTTCATTACTTATACCTACATAGACAACAATTCATTTAATTGAGTGTTGGAGGTTTACCATTATTTTAGGTTTAATCGCAACATACAAATACACGTTCTCTTTACGTGATTGGAATACTACATTGGAAATTAAAATAGAAGCGTCTAGAGAGACCGAAATGCGAAAGCTTAGACACGCCCAACACGTGATATCACTAGTTTGGACTATTTCTTCTTTGCTCTAGCGTTTGCTTTCAGCGAGATGGTTAGCGCATAGGTTACGCTTTTGCTTATGGCGCGAGGGGTCCCGGGTTCAAATTCGTATGCCCGCACAATTTTTTTTTAAATTCTGTAACGATTAATATATTTTTTTACAAATTCTTTTCTGATTTCTTTAGGTTTTCCTTCTTTTTATATAATAATTTCATTCTTTCGTGTGATTTCTTTGGGTTAGGTTAGTAGGTTTTTATTTTGATATCTAATTGTTAATAATTATTAGCGCCGCAGGCAGTATTAGCGTCGCAGACAAAAAAATGGGGGGTGCGGGGGGTGTCCCCCCGCCTTTTTTCCACAAAATAACAGGAAATATTTCAATTTCTCCACTTGCACGAATTTATTATACATTTACAAGGTAATGCGCATGCTCGAAGCTTTCGCATTTCGGTCTCTCTAGACTCTTGTAATTAAAATAGATTATTATGTTATCAAAAAAAGTGTATACTCATAGTCAACGACTTAAAAAACCGCGTAATTTATATATGCAGTTAATTTAAAACTTTAACTTATAAGTTGGATAGTTAGGTATTTATTTTAATCGATGTGAATTTAAAATCTGGCAGGAGTACCTACATAAAAATGAAATAAATTAGGTTGTATGTACAACATCATATTTTATACCTTAGGTACCTAACCTAAGGTAAGTAGGTATAAAATATAATGTATAAAATATAATGTAAAAAAACACAAAACAATGAATTTATTTATGTTTGGTCTGAATGTTTCATTGAGTAGTTTAATTATAAGGAACTATTTAACACCGATTTGAGGACCATTTCTTGCGTTCTCGACGGTTATTAGGTAAATAATAATAATCATTAATATTAAAATAAGAAAACAATTATTTCTTAATTTAACTCACTGTATCTCAAAAATGGAACAATTAAATATTTGTTAACAAAATGTGTTAATATGAAGGTCAAATTATAATAAGTGTAGAAAATATTAAATTTGTTCTAAGGCTATGTCGATAAAATGTGAAAATTTGCAGACGCATAGCAAGCGGGAAAGTGTTTTATCTTTCGAAATGGATGCTAAGTAGGTACATTGGGAAAAAAATAAAGATAAAAGGATGCAGACAACTTTTTTTACTTGAAACTTTTTTCTAGAAAATCGCATGTGAATAAATTTGATCAATGGCCTAATAGTGTACACTTGATTTAAAAAAAAACTGGTACGCTTTCTTTTAGCTATGTAAATCATTCTAGTGCCTGGGCCACCAATGAAATGGACTTCGTGATTATAACCCTTTTAAAACCTATTCGGGGGGATTCCTTTTGACGAGTCTACCACGAATATTCATATCGCCCTATATGGAAGCGGCGCTTTAACCCTTACGCACCCCTCAAACGCGTCATTTTGCTGCCTTTAGGGTTTGTGATAAGAACCCGTTTGCTTTTGATTTTAATGAGAAGATTATATATAAAAACCCCTATACGGAAGCTATTGTCCGACAAAAAAAGTGACGCGTTCGCCCAGTCCAACACCCGAAACATGTCAATTTTGAGCCTTATGGTTTCGTCACTATAACCCTTACCATTTTTGGCACAAAGTTTAAAAATTAAATGTAAAACATCGTGGTAAACTTGTCCGACAAAAAAAATGACGCGTTCGCCCAGTCCGACACCCGAAACATGTCAATTTTGAGCCTTATGGTTTCGTGACTATAGCCCTTACCATTTTTGGCACAGTTTTTAAAAATTGTATGTAAAACACCATGGTAAACTTGTCCGACAAAAAAAGTGACGCAAAATCTAGAAAAACTGAAAAAGAGACTTTTTTTATGCAAAAATGTTTTTTAATGCGTTTTATTATAATCTTTACTTTAAGATCATAGGAGGTTCTAAATTAACGATCAGTTTTTATTCAAATTATGAGAATTGATTAATCAATGTCCTAAAAGTACTCAGTACAATTTTTGTAGCCCAAGCGTGTGTTTAATTTGAGTTATAAGTATGTCTATTTTTACGTGTTTGATACGGTCTTAAATGGAATTTAACGGAGGGAAAAATCGAGATTTATTCATGTTTAATTAAACATATCTTAGTAATTAATGTTCAGTTTTCATTTAAATTTGATAAATGAGCAACGAATAAACAACTTTCTATGCGAAAAACTGTACTAGCATGTTTCTAAAGGTAGAAATCAAAAAAGTAATGTCATAATTTAGAATAATCTAGATGAATTAATATTCATTAATCAAATAATTATATCTTTATAGTTAAAAGACACACAATCACACAATCAGATTAGGTGTTTTTGGAAATTATTGGGCAATTAAAGGAGTCAAAAGAGTGTCATGATTACGAAAATTATTTATAAAATAATTTATTTTGAAGTACAATTAATGTATATTTTTGATTTTTTATAAAAACAAATTATCCAACCACAAAACCGATTAGATGCTAAAAACCAATCACCCAAAAACCAGACTTCCTGCTATTTTATTTCTTGACATTGATATTTATAAATATTGACTTATTAATCCATATTTCAAATAGCCGGTAATTTTATAATTTTTTTATGCTACAGATTTATTGAAGGGTAGAAAACAGTTATTATTTTGCAAATTATTTTGCACTTGTTCAGTAAAGAGTGAGATAGTAAGATCTTATGTAAAATTTAATTACAAAACTTTTATCTCTTTTGAACTTTTCACTAAAACTAGAAAAAAATAGTCAAAAAGTCATTTTTTCGGAATTTTACACAAAATTAATCACCAAAAATTTAGCTAAACTTTTTCAGGCTGCGAATTTCTCAGTTACTGTTCTTTATGTTATTTTTAAGGATTTTTCACAAAAAAATTACGTGCCCTTCATAACAGCCAACTGAAAACAGATGCTTCCTAGTCTATAATTATTCTGAAAAAAAGCACCACTAATAAAACAACTTTTTTGCATTTTTCTTGTCGGACCGTCCATATTTTTGTCGGACATAGATATAAATGATTTAAGAAAGTGTTAATGAATCACGTGGTGCCTTTGTCCGACAGGTTATAGTCACGAAACCATAAGGCTCAAAATTGACATGTTTCGGGTGTCGGACTGGGCGAACGCGTCATTTTTTTTGTCGGACAAGTTTACCACGATGTTCTACATTCAATTTTTAAACTTTGTGCCAAAAATGGTAAGGGTTATAGTCACGAAACCATAAGGCTCAAAATTGACATGTTTCGGGTGTCGGACTGGGTGAACGCGTCACTTATTTTGTCGGACAATAGCTTCCGTATAGGGGTTTTTATATATAATCTTCTCATTAAAATCAAAAACAAACGGGTTCTTATCACAAACCCTAAAGGCTGAAAAATGACGTGTTTGAGGGGTGCGTAAGGGTTAAAGCGCCGCTTCCATATAGGGCGATATGAATATTCGTGGTAGACTCGTCAAAAGGAACCCCCCCGAATAGGTTTTAAAAGGGTTATAATCATGAAGTCCATTTCATTGCTGGCCCAGGCACTATTCGTTCTTTGATTGATATTAATAATCTTACAAATGTCACTTTGACGTTAATCAGTGGCGTCATTATTAAAAATGGTTCGACATCTAACAGATATTCAAAAATTTCGAATTGTTTCTAAAATTGAAGATGGTTGGTTCATAAGAAGACTTGCTGCTGAATACAATGTGAGTAAAACCACGATAATGAGTGTTGAAAAACAATGGGAAACCAACCAAACGGTATCCCGTAAAGTAGGTTCCGGTAGGTCCAGAAAGAGCAATAATCAAGAAGATGAAAATCTTATAAATTACCTAAGAGAAAACCCTTTTCAGGCTGCAGTAAATGCAATTTCAGAGACAAATTTCCCTGCTTCGGTACCTACTGCTTGCAGAAGAATAAAACTGCAAAGCGACTTGAAGAGTTGTTCAGCGGCTAAAAAATACGAACTTTCAGAGGAAAAGAAGCAGGATAGGATTATTTTTGCACTCAACTATATAATCAATGATTAAAACTTCTGGGGACAAGTTGTCTTTTCTGACGAAAAGGTTTTTAAATCCTGTAACGATGGACATGTTCGCGTATATAGGCCTCCTTCCACTAGATACGACGAAAAATATACTTTCGATCCACAAATATCAGGAAGGTTTTCGGTCAATGTTTGGGCTTGGATGGGCCTAAATGGGTTAGGTGTGTGTTGGAACAGTGGTGGTCATCTCAATTCCATTAAATATATTGAAATATTAGACAATATTATGTTGCCGTCAGTAATAGAGGTGTTTCCGGAAAATAATTTTATTTTCCAACAAGACAACTTGCTCCATACATACGGCGTGTCAGGCAATGGTTTCTTAATAAAAACATAGAGTTGTTACCGTGGCCATCTAAAAGTCCGGATTTAAATCCAGTTGAAAATGTTTGGGGACTAATGGTGAAACATATAAGAAAATTAAATAACCATCCAAACAATGCCCAAGAATTGAAAGGGATAATTGAAGACGCTTGGGAGAACTTGCCGCAAGAAGTTGACCTTGCAAGAAATCTGATTTTGGCTATGCCTGCAAGACTTCAGGCAGTTTTAGACGCTAATAGAGCAATGACAAAATATTAGTTAATTCTGTATTACGTAGTTGAAGTTCATTTATTTTATTTTTTTATTGTATTTTTATGGTCAGTTTGTATTGTTTACATTTTTTTTAATCTCAAGTGGTATTACTGTGTTTTTATTTCAAAAATAGATTTATCATTATTCACTTAGTATTTTAATTACAACCATTAGTAGAATTATCCGTAACAATTTTTTTTTTTAAACAATAATATGGCAGGCTTGAAAATGTTTTGAAAAAGCTATTTTCTAATTATTTTTTAAAATTCTATTTGAATAAAATAAAATAGAAAGGTTTAATAAGTTTAAAAACGCTACGAAAACCGGTCTCCTCCAAAAAACCCAGGTCCGGGGGAAATCACTTCTCCACCCCCCTCTCGACATGCCTGGCCAGCCCTGTTTACAGACATATGCACACAACTAAACTATTAAGATTTTCGATTACAAGAGTTGTACCAGTTATTTTTTTAATCAAGTGTACGCATAGCACTTATTGGATAACTTGAGGGGTGTGCACTTTTGGTTTTGTCAATAATTGAGAAACTCCTTTTTAAGTTTAAAAAATCACATTGTCATATTTTATGATAATTCTTAAAAGCCCTGAGAAGTGGCAGGACACTAGCATTTTATTTAGTAAGAATAGCTCAATCGAAGGTTAAATGTGTGCTAATGAACGTAGTAATTACAAAGACCAATTTTCAGTAATTTCCGTAATAATGGACCACTTAGCGTTATAGGTACCTAAGCCATCTGTGCTGTGTTAAAATAAACGGTTCAAGTTTGAATGCCGTCCGTGCACACAATGAGGGCGCCAACACTAATCGTTTTGGTATCTTAAATTATGAATGTTAATTTGAAAATAATCGTATTCCGAAGGCCTAGGTAATCGCTTTTAAATTGTGTTTATTATTATGCTGATAATTTACAAGAAACATATTTTTCTTATGTACAAGGAATTGCCTCGATTTAATTGTTATCTGCAACGAGATACAATATTTTCTTGTTTGTTTAAAAGGAAGTTTTGCTTGTGATTGTCTCTAAACGTATTATTACTGACCTTTGTTTCGTACAGAACCAAGAACGTACACACAACAAAGCATCTTTGTCTGGAGAATGATTTGTAAATGTGAAGAGAATCAAAACATATCCTCATAACACATTTCAGAACCTGGTAGACCAGGGCGCCAGAGAACAAAAAAGGTAAATTAAAATTTTTAAAAAACTCCGACCCAAGAAATAAACCTCTAAAAAGGAACAAATAATTTATATTCATTGGCTTGAAACACTGGCTATTTCTTTTCCTGTAAATTTATTGTTGCACCGTGGATTAATAGCACAGGACCACATAAAAAAATGTGCGCCATTAACTAGACTATGGTTTTCTGATGTATTTTTGCGCTCTGAAACCGAACGTCAGTTTTGCCCCTATACGTCAGGATTTTAGGTTACGTTCATTTATTTTGTCAAAAATTGTCGGGTTTTTGACAAGTGTGAGTTCATTAGATGACATAAGTTTTTAATATTTTTCAAGGTGCTAAATCAAATTTTCAACGTTATCCAACTCAAATGTGTCCCGATTTTATGGTTATGTTCACTTTGTTGTCAGTTTTATGGAACAATTGACCATTCTCGATCACCTGATTTTGATACTTGATTTTGACACAGTCTGGAGGGCACACAAACCTCATCTAATCACAGAGGAATGCAAATGAAAACAATTAGAGATAAGTTACTAGCAGAAGCAATTTAAACCTGTTATTAAAAAATAACAACTTTTACACATCTCTAGAAAATAAAACAATGAGTTGTGTACCCTCCACGCCACCAGCATGACGTAAACCGAAAATGGTCTATTCCGAGCTTATCTCATGACATGATGTTCTTATATATTTTCGAGGTGCTGATACAATATTTTGAAGTTATCGGCTCCAAATGTTCACCAATTTTAGGTTATGTTCATTTTTTGGTTAAAATTGGTAGGTCTTTTGGAATAATTCTGAGATTGCTAGACGACATAATGTTTATATATGTTTTTCGAGATGCTCAATCGATTTCTCGAGGTTACCAAGTCCGAAAGCTGAAATTCAAGAAGGGAACGCACATTTTTGAGGCTTTTAACCTTGAAAAATCGATCTAAATTAACATAGAGGTGAAGGCCTATGACTGCATAACCCAATGAAGTTGGAAAATTTTCGGACAACGAATCTCATGACCGTGTGTTTTCTTACTACCTTATCTTCAAATGATCTGTGTAGCGAATTCCGCTTACGCTTTCTACCTCCTACAATACTTTCTCTCTTCAGCGTCCAATACAAATTACTCATATTTATATTCCATCTACCCTGGTATGGCTGGTAACGACGTTATATCTCTCTAAAATCTTGACGGAATCGTTCTCCGTGCTCTTCGCTATAATGTCCAAGATTTTCTGAAAGGCGATCAAGATGTGAATGAAGGAAGTGTAACTTATAATTCATCAGACAACCCAATCTCTTGTATTTTTTTATCATATCATCATATAAGCTCACTTCCTTCATTCACATCTTGATTACTTCTCAGAAAATCTTAGACATTACAGCAAAGAGCAAGGAGGACGATTCCATCAAGATTTTAGAGAGGTGGAACGTCGTTGCCAGGGTAATTTATATTAGAGAGTGCACAGCCAACAGATATATAGCAATACATAAGCTTGAAGATAAACAACAATATATTCATAAAAATTATATTGACTGACAACTATTTCATAATACAACAACTAGATATTCAAATTAATATATGTACACTAATAACATAATAGATGTCACTAGCTTACAATAACAAGTCAATTTAACATATTATTAACATTCCCCCTTAAGCTAGAGACACTTCAAAAACAAATTATGTACCAGTTAAACTTAAAGTTCAATACCATCATTCCAGAATTTGATCATCTAAACCAAGATCTCGAACGCACTTGTTGTGTTTGACATTACAAAGTGCTTTTGTTAAAACGTCAGCAATCATGTCATTTGTAGGCATATATAGCAATGTAATTTTGCCACATTCAACAGCTTCACGAGTGAAATGATATCGCACTGAAATATGTTTAGTACGGTTATGGAAGATTGCATTTTCAGACAACTTAATCGCACTTTGATTATCGTTGTAAATTATAATTGGCCTTTGAATACATTGTAGTTCACATATCAAATTTTGGAGATAAATAGCTTCCTTTACTCCTTCAGATAAGGCCATGTACTCCGATTCTGTACTGGACAGTGCAACTGATTTCTGCTTTCTACTACCCCAGGAAATTGGTGTACCAGCAAACTTGAAAACAAATCCACTATAAGAATGCCTATCGGTTGCATCACTGCCCCAGTCTGCATCCACAAAACCAGTCATAGAATCTTCGGTTGATTTAAATGACAAACATTTATTCATTGTTCCCTTTAAATATCTTAAAACGCGTTTAGCGTGCTTCCAATGTTCTATCGTGAAACATGAATTAAACTGACTTAACATACTGACCGGATAAGCTATATCTGGACGTGTGCAAGTTGCAAGATACATCAACGATCCTATGAGACATTGATAAGGTACATCAGGTTTAACTGAAACATCAGATTTAGACAACTTTAAATTTGCTTCCATAGGAGTTCTTGCTATCTTCGACTCTGACATTTTGAATCTGTCTAATAATTCCATGATATAATGATTCTGACTCACATAAATCGTTCCTGTTAACTTATCCCTAGATATTTTCATACCCAAGCAGAATTTGGCTTCACCTAGATCTTGCATTTTAAATGTTTTCATTAGTTCTTGCTTTAAAAAATTTGCTTCTTCATTATTATTGGAGAATACTAGAAAATCATCTACATACAATCCTACAATTAGAACTTTATCTTGTGATATTTTGAAATAGACACATGGTTCATGTTCTGACTGTTGCAAACCCAATTCGACTAAGACATTATGAATTCTTTTGTTCCACATCCTTGAAGCTTGCTTTAAACCATAAATTGCCTTTTTTAAAAGACAAACTTTATTTTCGGAACCTTTTTGAACAAATGCTTCAGGTTGAGACATATATACGGTTTCCTCCAAGAAACCATTCAAGAAAGCAGTTTTTACGTCAAGATGACTAATATCTAAGTTCATTTTTGCAGCCAGCCCCAACAGTAATCTGACTGTTTCTCGTCTAACCACCGGTGAAAACGTCTCATCATAATCTACACCTGCTTGCTGTGTAAATCCTCTTGCTACAAGTCTAGCCTTATATCGGTTTGATTTTCCATCAACTCCTCTTTTTAGCTTAAAAACCCACTTTGAAGACACTATATTTTGATCATTAGGTTTATCAACTAATACCCAGACTTTATTTTCTAGAAGAGAATCGTACTCCTCTAACATGGCTTCATGCCATTGTTTATGATCACTTCTCGACATAGCATCGTAAACAGAAGTAGGATCACTATAAACATTGTAAGCATCACTGATAGTATGATATGACAAAAGACCTTGATAATCTGTCTTCTTTCTGTCACGCAACGGATACCTTCTGGTAGCTGTCACATTTTCAACTTCTTCAGTTTTTTTTCGAGACCAATTCAATTTCAGAAACCATTTTATCTTCGATTAATTTTTCTTTTTTACTTTGGACATTATCATTTGAACTACCTTGTACCAACTCCTCAGATAACAAATGATCTATAGGTGTTACAGAAGTACATGCATTTGATTTTGATGCTTCTTTACTGTAATCTTCGAGAAATATAACATCACGTGCTTTGATAATATTATTACGTTTATCCAACAAACGATAACCCTTTGATTTGTGTCTTGTATTCAAGGAAAGCATGCTAGACTATCTTCACCAATTTGCTGTGGTGTGTGAGGAATAGTGGTTTGATGTTTGATACCATGTTTAAGAAGAAATTCTCTGAACTGATTATTAATGTACTCTCCGCCATTGTCCGACCTCAGTACTTTAATTGACTTATCAATTTCATTTTCAACAGCAGCTTTAAATTCAACAAATTTCTTAAAAACCTCATTCTTTTCTTTGAGAAAATACACAAAGATTTTTCTTGAAAAATCGTCAATGAAAATAAGCATATATCGACATCCGCCAAATGATTTTTCCTCCATAGGTCCACAAAGATCAGTATGTACCAATTGAAGCAAATCAGTAGCTCGCTTACCACTTCGTTTAAAAGATAGTCTAGCATGCTTTCCTTGAATACAAGACACACATGGGGTAGTATTCGAATTACTGAAATTCACACCAGTTACAATCATTTTAATTTGATCCATAGCTTTTCGATTCAAATGACCTAAACGTTTATGCCATAATTCTTGCGATGAATACGTTGTAGATGCACACGCAGCAATTTCAGGTTCATTGATCTGCACTTTACTTTGAATATTTTTCTTCTTTAGTTCGTCTAATTTGTAAACACCATTTACATTTGTAGCTGTAAATCTGACGTCACCATTTACATTAAAATCATTTTTGTAATATACTTTACAACCGCTATCAGAAAAAACGACTACATGACCCTTTTCAACCATTTTTGACACTGACAAAAGATTCGTTGAAAGTTCCGGAACATAGACTACGTTCATGATTGTCTTAATACCTTCTTTCACATGCACAGATACCTCCCCAGTACCCTGTGTGAACACATTTTCGTTATTAGCAACGGTAACTTTTAAGTTTAAATTCTCTTGATAGTTTTTCATCCAATCCTGTCTATTTGACATATGACATGTTGCTCCCGAATCCACATACCAACCTTCAGTAGGTGTATTATTATTGACACCCAAAGCACACAACATAGCAGAAGATCCAGACCTCTTGTTAAATTTCTTATTGGTACGGTTATACTTGCTATCGTGTTTTGCAAGTTCAGGACAGTCCGGTCTTATGTGGCCAGGTTTATGACAATGGTAACATTTACCTTTAAATGCTTTCGAACGTCCGTCAGCTACAAACGCTGCCTCTTTAACATCCTTATCTCTACGATGATCCTCCATCAGAAGTTTCATTTTAACAAATTCGCTAGTTATTTTTTGTCCACTACTTTCAAGTGTCATAACCAACGGATCAAACGACGATGGTAGCCCACTAAGAAGTATGACTCCCACAAACTCATCATCAATAGCTGCATCCATATCTGTTAATTTTTGAGACAATGTCATTATTTCTGACACATATTGTGACATATTTGGAAAATTTGCCAATTTTACCCCAAAAAGTTTCTTTAGCAGAGACAATCGACCAACTAAACCACGATTATCAAAGGTTTTCGCCAGATTATCCCATGCTTCTTTGGCATTTTTTTTTTGCAGTATGCACATGCACATACAAACAAGGTTGAACCATCAAACAAATTTTTGCCATTGCTTTCTCATCCTTCTTTGGGTCTTTAGTTTCTACTGCATCTGTTACATAATCCCAAAGGTCTTCATGTTTTAACAACATAGTCATAGCAAACTTCCAAGTTTTGTAATCTTCCATGCCGCTAAGCTTCTCAATAGCCGCTAACGCATTTGCACCTCCACTGGCCATGCTTGTCTTATTTATGTATTTTTTTTTTTTTTTTTTTATTATTTTAAATACCAGATTCACAGCATACGTCCTGGGCCCATAACCTATTAGAGAGTGCACAGCCAACAGATATATAGCAATACATAAGCTTGAAGATAAACAACAATATATTCATAAAAATTATATTGACTGACAACTATTTCATAATACAACAACTAGATATTCAAATTAATATATGTACACTAATAACATAATAGATGTCACTAGCTTACAATAACAAGTCAATTTAACATATTATTAACAATTTAGACATAAATATGATGAGTGATTTCTATTGGATGCTGAAGAGAGAAAGCATTGTAGGGGGAAGGAAGCGTAAGCGGAATCCACTACACAGATCATTTGAAGACAAAAGAGTAAGAGAACACCCTCAGTCATGAAACTCGCTGTAAGAAAATTTTCCAACTTCATTGGGTTATGCAGTCATAAGCTTTCCCTTCTGTTAATTTGGATCGATTTTTCAAGGTTAAAATCCTCAAAACTTGGCGTTCCCTTCTTGAATTTTAGCTTTTAGACCTGGTAACCTCGAGAAATTGATTGAGCACCATGAAAAACATATATAAACATTATGTCATCTAGCAACCTCAGAATTATTCCAAAAAACCTGCCAATTCTGACCAAAAAAATGAACATAACCTAAAATTGGTGAACATTTGGAGCTGAAAACCTCAAAAAGCTGAATCAGTTGTTCGAAAAATATATAAGAACATCATGTCATGAGATAAGCTCGTTCCATTGTTCCATAAAACTGTAATTTTTGACCAACAAAGTGAACATACCAACATACCTAAAATCGGGACACATTTGGGTCGGATAACTTCGAAAATTTGATTTAGCACCTTGAAAAACTTTAAAAAAATATATGTCATCTAATAAACTCACATTTGTCAAAAACTCGGCATTTTTTTACAAAAAAAAATGAAAACCTAAAATCCTGACGTGGCAAAGCTGACGTCGGATTCTGTTTTAGAGCGCAAAAATACATAAGAAAACCATAGTCTGGTTCATGGTGCAGGACATTTTTTGTGGGCCTGGGTAGGTATACTGCCGTGAGCAAAAAAAATGGGACAACTATTTTTTTCTAATGTAAATCTGTCCTTATTTGAATATGTAATTTTGTATTTTAAGAACTAACTGACAGTGTCACAAAAATTAAAGTTAGATGTACACAACTAGATTTTAGAAAAAATACGTTATAAGACTTGTACTATTTTTTTTTGCTCACTGCATGAGTACAATATTTGTTTTAGTACAGATATCATTATTGGAAAAAAAATTATAAGTGCGCCAGGGAGCGCTGTTGTTCATATCCACAGACAAAAACTTACTTTACAAAATATAGGTACGTATTTGATTTCATGCACTATGTTATAGTTTATTTCAGACTTATTCTAGGTATAAAAAACGTCGGCGCCTTCGATAGTGCGATAAAGAACAAAGATATCGACATTTGTTATACCGACAATAAGTTTGGTATAAAGTATACTTCTAGTAAGTACGAGAGTTATTCATTTCAGCGGTCCCCGACGCACTTATGATTTTTTTCGAATGATGATATCTGCAGTAAAACAAATAATGTACTTACCTATCTAACTGAAAACCATTAAATTTACAGAAAAAAAATAGCCAGTCAATATAAATTGTTTCTTCCTGTTCAAGATTTATTTTTCGTGTCAGGTTTGCAAAATTTTTATTTCAACTTTCATTTTCAATTTTTCTTTATTACAAGATTATGGCCTACCAAGAAGTTCAAGATATTTTTTAAAACTGTTTAAATGCATTTCAGATAAACATTAATTTAATATGTGGAATATCACCGGATCCTTCGCCATTTACTAGAACACAACGTCCGTTATACCGAGTGTTTAATAATGAAACATGCATATCTTGGTAACGGCATACAGTGTGAAATTAATGAGTTGTCATTTTCAAAATTTTAGCCCACGCTCAATTTTTGATCAAATTGGATGAAATTAGGCGCAAAATGTTCGAGAAAGCTGATACATTATAAGGTAACTGCTGGTTTTACAATTAAGGTATTATATGCCAACTGAGAGTTATCAAAGCCCCGGGAAATTTTAAAAAAATTTAAAATTTTTAAACCGACCAATATCTTGAACTTGGACCATTTTCGACCAAAGTTACCATTGCATTAGTAACCTGCGACTAGACAACCAAAAAACCCTGTACGTTTCATTGATATAAATATTTTTTATTATAAGTAAATCCAGTAGAACCACTGAAAATAAATGGTTTCTCGAAATGGTCAATATCTTGAACTTGGACCACTTTAGACCAAAGTGACCACACTTTGACCACTCTTGGCTAAAATAAGTATTGAATTCGTAATCAGCGTCCCAAAAAACATTAACTTAAGTCATAAAAATCCGTTAAACTAAATCTTGGACCATTTTGCGCATAATTTCATCCAATTTGATTTGAGCGTGGGATAGAATTCTGAAAATGACAACTCATTAATTTCACACTGTGCGGCATACCCGATTTCCACCAAACATGGCTAAGAACCGTCTCGCAAATACCAGCTTTTGAAATCGGTTCAGTCGTCTTGTAGCTAGGGTGCCACAGACAGACATACATACTCACACAGAGAAAGGCTACAAACTTATAACATAAGGGTGTTATAACACCCCTCCTTCATTAGAAGCCACTAAAATCGGTGACAATATTTGTTAGAAAATATTTAATCGCCTTCAACTCGTTTTAGTGGCCGTCTTATAGACGATGGTTCTATTTTTTGTTTTTTTTCTAAAAATAGAAGTAATTTACTAACACATTTTGCATACATGTCCAACTAAGACTCAAGAACTGATCATTTTGCACATACTTGTGTATCACTGATAATCTCAAAAAGTTGCGATTTTTTTTTAATGTAGATCATGTACTTTGAGAAAATGAGGAACAGATAAATTTAACAAATTTGCTTCCACCTCGAGCGCATATTTTAAATTTTAAATTTGAAAAAAATATGACCGTTATATTTTACTCAAAGATCTCTTTCCAAAATGTCACTCGCCCAGATACTAATAAAAAAATGCATATACACTACAACGTAAATATGTAATGCTTTCCGCAGAAGGCTCTCCCAGAGCCTACTGGTAGCCTAGGCAAGAGCTATAAAAGGTCTGTTTAAAGAAAATGTCAACCGGGGTTTTTCAGCGGAAATATGTACCTATGTATTGTTATGTATTACAGCCCCTATGATACGCCCATGACTAATAGTGACATCCTGGAAACTTGAAGAAAGAGATAGAGTTTTCAGGAGTGTGGTGGAAGAAGATTCTCGATTATTTCTAGATAACTCTAGAAGCAATTTCAGAGTATATACGACGAGATTCCCGGCGGAAGAGGAAGAAGTTTTATAAAAGTGAAGTTTGGTAGCGAAAAGCGAGGTTAAATATCAAGTAATAAACAAAGTGTAAAGGTTATTTTAGTTAATTAAAAAGTATTGTGTAGTTCTGAGAAGTTATTTAATACAGTGTTAGTGGATACCCCTTGTTAAAATTATTTAGAACCTACGGATTTTTACAGGGTGCTTCCTAGGGGTGAAAACACATGTATAACTATTGTACCTAAAATCCAACAGCTGAAAATTAGCCCGGGGGGTTGTAACCTCCCTTCTTCGATATAACTTCGAACAGCGGGAGGTAGCATTCCTTGCAATCTTACAATACAATATTTATCTCGAATAAAATTTCGAAGAGCGGGGGTAAGGAATAAGTTGACCATTGTAGAAAACACAAATTACGATTTTATTATTCTGACTTCGTCTGCCGCCCCTGCAGCTTTACGCCCCTACGTAATTGGCATATAGGGTTATCCAGCACTGACTGGATGAGCGAGCAGAGATGGACAGACGCCTTCGGCGCCCCTTCACGTCTGGCGCCCTGGGCGGTCGCCCACCCGCGCCCTACCCTAACGACGCTACTGGGTCTAGTCCTTGAAGCAGATTTTTTTTCTTTTAGTAGACCTGTAGAACATAGACGTAACCAATTTTGATAGATTATAGGTTCTGCTGTGTAGAATGAATTTTTGAAATGTGTACTTGTATAATTTTTGCAAAAAAGCATTTGTTTATTAAAAAAGCACATTTTTGAAAAATAATCTCTACAACTTAGGGATGTCGTAGCGTAACATGGTTGGACCTAATTTCTTCTTCAAGAGTTGTACTTTTGATAACAGCAACATCAACACCGACATCAACAATAGCAATACAAACAAGCTAACCATTACACTCTTCGCCGATTTACTACACTTGTTATATAATTGTTGCACATTCTATAGGATACCCTTCGCAGTTTTTTTTGTTTGTAAATGATATTAAATTCAAACTTTTTTGTTTAATTACAAAACAAAACAATCTTCTTTTATTTAAAAAATTATTAACTTTTTTATTTATTTATCGATTTTGTTCAAAAACAATAGGGTTCTTCCTCTAGCTAACAATAACTTCCTTCAAATTTCAATACTATCGGACTTTTCGTTCTTAAGTTAACGTGCATACAAGAAACGCGATAGACAGGCAGACGGACGGACGGACATTTTGAAAGTTGTTCAGAATTCGATCACTAACACAGTGAAATGAAAATGTTTTCTCTACGTGCAATATTACCGGTTTTAGAAATGTGCCGATTAGGGGTGTCAATCCCGGACCATTGTTTATATCCCGGGATTTTTTAGACAAATGTCAATTAATCCCGAGATCCCGGGACTAAACCCGAAAAAATTCAAATGTTTAATTTTTGCGGTTTAATTATTATTTATAAATTTTAAAGGCAAAATGGAACAAAACACAAAATAACAAACAAGCATGTATAAAAATTTACAGGTTTTTGAAAAAAGATCAAACTCCGTGCTGTCATGTTGCCAAATCGCGTGGTAAATATTAAAATAATGACATGAATTATATCTTTAAAAAAATTAAAATAATTATTGCCATTCTAAGCTGTGTATTTTATTTTTTGTAACTTATTGCGAGGTTCCCAGGAATAGGACTTTTAATCCAGGGATTTTCGAGATTGGTTTTTGACCGGGATCCCGGGATTTCGGGACCCCGGGATTGGCACCCCTAGTGCCGATCTAATGCAATGTACTCTTCGTTTTGTATTTGGGAAGAGTGTAATAACAATAATTAGGCAAAAACACGCGCAGAAGAAAGAAAAGTTAAAAAGAGGTCTGTTTTATGGACTGACATGCTTTCTTTTGCCAAACTAATGCGATATTTCGTTCTATCTCGTCGAGCTACCCCAAATCGATTGGCTAAAACTTTCTGCGCGTCCACAGGAAGCCGAGATAATGATTTTGCAAGCGGGCACGATTTTGAAGTCCGAGTTCAGTTTTCCTTGCGCCCCCTGGCACTCAATTTTGCAAGTGCGCACTTTTTTGTAATCGATTTTGTGACGCCTACGTTGCAAAAATCGATTTGCTATAAATGAGAGATTAAAAGTACAACTCTTTAGGAAGAAAATAAGCCCAACCATATTATGCCACGACATCCCTAATCTGTAGAAGTTAATTTTCAAAAAAGTGCCTTTTTAGTAAACAAAGGCTTTTTTGCAAAAATTATACAAGTATACATTTCCAAAAACAAAAAAACAAAAAAACACTCATTCTACACAGCAAATACCTATAATCTATCAAAGTTTGTTACGTCTAAGTTCATTATTTTTAAAGTCAAAAATTAATTAAGAAACATCGTTTTTAGCAGTATTTTGCATTTTGTTAAAAAACTAATTAACCGAGCTAAAAAGCTAAAGCTAAAGCTAAAAACTTGATTTCCGTTTCTTCACGTGTTACTACATTTTGAAAAAAAAATGTAGTATAGGTTTTGCAATTTTCCGGTGGACCATCGAAACCCGAAAAAAACGTCGGATCGAAATGAAAGTCATATTTATTGACTCGAGAGCAAATTTAGAAAATTGTGTCCGTCGGTCAGTCGGCCTTTAGAAAACCTTAACGCCGGAAGCTCGGCTCCGTTCGGAAACCGGACGTTTCGAGTTTTTCACGTATAATTGACTAACTCGGTAACGGGCAGTCGGATCGAGATATTTCAGAAAATAAATGGTGCCGCTCGTAACGCTCTACAAATAAGTATACCAGACACTATGTCGAGAAGCAAATGAAAATTGAATTTTTCTGCAAAAAACTGGTTTTCTCGAAATCGGGCTAGGAAGCACGATAACTGTCCAGGATGTTGATCGATTTCGATGAGACTTGGTGGGATCAAAGGTACACGGCCACAAATGAAGCCTATTGCTGGCGGTCCGAATCCGTTGACCGCAAGTATTTTTTCCAGGGCCGAGTATGATTTTTCAAAGAAATTAATAACTCCCGAACCGAAGGTCCGATTTTGATTTTCAAAAATGGCGATTGTAGGGCTCGATTAGGTCTATTAGGTGACGTTTGTGAGAAATTTGACAAAACAAAAGCGAATCTACAAATCCTGGTAAACTTGATTTTTTTTATAAATCCTACAAATACCGAACAGTTTCCTAATAAAAATCGAAAATTAACTATTCCGTCGATCAATCTCTATAACCAGTATAAGGTACGGACCTTTTTGGACAAAAAATCTGAAATATAGTTTTTTTCGAAAAATTAAAATTAAACGAGTTATTTACGAAGATTACAATGCAGCCATATAACGTATTTTATTCATGTTTTTATTATTAAGTTGTAATGTTTTCTTTTAATTCCTAATTAATATTAGTACCGTAGTACATTCACTAGATGGACTGGGTAGAGAATGATTTATCTATTATTGTTATATATTTCATTTCATTGTAATATAACAATACTTAATATATGTTTTATATGGCATACAGTATTATCAATACATTATAGACCCAAAAAGTTTTGTATAATAAAATATCAGAGATATCTAAGCTCAAAATAAGTTCATTTCACCGAACTTATATATACAATGATTCTTTTAGCAGCAGAGGCTTCAAAGTTTAGAAAAAATAAACAATTATTTTTCACACTATCAGAAAAGAGTTTATATGTTTTTCACAATTCGGTAGATCAATTCCAACTTTTAAAAGTAGAAAAACTGATGATGATAAATTTGTATCTTTTGTAAAATTTTGATATTTTAAATAAGTTTAGTCAGAAAGAAATAAATTCAATTCCTGCATTGTAGGGGTAATTTAAAACCTCATGAGCTGTGACCTTCATATGCGCAGAGACATAATTCGTCCTGTTGACTCAGTTACACTTCTTAAAAATATTATATTTATTGTTTACAATTTATCCCGAGCTCTTGTTTATGTATACAGCAAGGCAGCCTCCAGTGTCTTCAAAAACATACTTATAACTCAGATTAAACTTTGCCTTTTGCGCATTTCGCGGCTCATGAGATTCTGAAACACCTCCATTGTAAAAGAAACATATGAATGCAAAACAAAGCAGGTTTTACTATGAAACAGATTTTGATATCGTGCCTTCTCGAAAAAGTCTCTATTTTAGTTATACACGAAATTTTCTATAGGTGTCCAAACCAAAAAAAAAATGAAGATCGTACCGGAGAAAATTCTATCTCTATAAATACTTGACCGATTTTCATTTACTAAATAAAAATAGAATCGATGCCCTTTCTGTGTTTCCTAATGTAGTTAGCCTTTACTTTAGTCAATGCAAAAAGAAAAAAAAGAAAAATAAAATATGTCAAAATGAACTCATCTTACGACCCTCTGCTGAAAATGTACTAAATCATTACCTCCCAACGGATATAAAAACCGTATCAAAATGTAGTTTTTTTATCTTATTAATTAAACACAGACGCACTAATTTTCAGCTACTGGATGTTTGCCTAGGTATGGGTTAGAAGGGATTGTACTACCTGTGGTACTATTGTAATTTGTATGTAGCATTGCATATTTCGTTCGGATATATACCTAGGCTAAACGGTTCAGCCTTCTAAGCCAAAATTCTAGGTACTAAGTTCTAAGTATCTATTGAATGTTAAGTAGTTTCCCTTAAACGAGGAAATCAGGGCCATAAAAATTTTAATATAAAGGTTAAGCGAGTAAAATGTGCTTTAGGGCATGCTCATTTACTAATACTTATATCTACGAAGCCCAGGTAATGTACTCCGTTAATCTACTTCAAGTATCAAGCACTAAGTAGTCAAAATATTTATTCTGTCAAATATCAATACAATACTGATTTTAATAAGCACATTCAAGTAATTCAAGTATTTTCTTACTGTGCCTTTATCAAGAAGTAGCAGTAATTTTGGGAGCAACTACAGCTTGTACTACCCCAAGAACAGTATGTATTAGGTTTTCAAAACTTTCAATTATTTCTCTCTATTACACGCCATTTTGCAATTGATTTTTCATTAATTTCCCGAATGCCTAGAGCCTTGAAATTTTGCACAATGCTATAATATTCATGACAATATAGTTACCAATCTTTAGTTTAAATAGTCAGTCAATTAATGTATAGTCTGTTCTGTATATGCATAATTCAGAAATATAAAGAAGTTCGTTTAAAGCGCATACCGTATATCAATTTTCAGTTTATTTACAAAAAAAGCCATGAAGATGTTAGGCTTCTTTTATTATTATCACAAAAAATTGTCATACATATTTCCCAACGTAGCCAATACCACTGAATATATTGATTGAAATTTGTCCTACCGAATTGATGAGTCCTTGGAATGAGCTATCTAGTTAACGTGGACCTGCAGGTATACTGCACGACCGAACGCTCACAGTGATAAAAAATGCTACCAATGTGGACAAAATTCTCCCTGCCCTCCAATTTTTATCGTCTTGTAATAACTTTCTTTCAAGATGCTCGTAAGAAATAGTACTCTAAAATGCAGCTGCAAGTTTTTGATTTTTTTATTTAGTTTTTTGTAAAATTGGATTATTCGCAGAAAATGGTAAATGATAAATATGATATATTACTTAATACATAGAACAACATTCTTCTCATGTAAAGTATGTTCTGGCATGATTAAAACAATAAATTAACGGAAACACCCCTGTTTCAATTATAATTTCAAATTATTTTGATTATAGTGGCCCGACTCGCTCCTATCGAAAATATTATAGGATGCAACGGTTTACATGAAAAATTACATTTTTACTAGAAACAAATCAAGAAATCAATAAACTTGCAGATACATATTGAAGTACTATTTCGGAGCGAGCGTAGAGACGTCTGGATATACTCGTATTTCGATACGCAAATGCAGCAACGCCGGGCGTGGTTAGTACTTAGATGGGTAAGCCTCTCCAGAGAAACAGCGTTCTCGCTCCATCTTCTAACGACTTGTATATCAGCGCATGCGTAGAAGGTATGTAACTTTAGGCGGGGGTTACATAGCGGATATACCATCCTTCGGAGAGGATGTAAAGCAGTCGGTCCCTTGTCTATTAAATGTTAGGCAAGTAAAAGATCCCGACTCTTCGATAGAGAAGAGGTTCGGCAAAATTTCCAGGTTGGGGGTAGCTCGTCTCCTGGCGTCGGTGATTGGCCTTGGTAGCGGAAATAGGCCGACGTTAAATAAGAGCTTAAAAAAAATTTCTTACGAGCATTTAAAAAAAAATTGGCGGGCAGAGAAAATTTTGTCCATATCAGTAGCACTTTCTATCACTATGCGCCGCCGGCGGTATACCAATCAGAAGTGGTCGCCTATGTTTTTTTGCGAGCTTTTTGATATTTTTGAATTAGATATACAGAATCAGAAAGTGTTCGTTTTGGCATGGTAATATTTGGCAATAAGAGCAAGCGAGAGCGAAGCAACTAGGTTATTCTTTTCTATCGTATAGGGCAAAACGAGAACTGACGTGTGTAAGACGGAAACAAATTTAAACTCTAGGGATGTCCACACACACATGTGGTGGAGATAGCAGGTGGCGCTTTGTACGATGTGTTATACATACGATAGAAAAGAATAGCCTAGTTGCTTCGCTCTCGCTTCCACTTATTGCCAATTATTGCCATACCAAAACGAATACTTTCTGAATCTGTATACGGAACAGACTATATAACTCATTTTCATTTTACTCGAACGGAGGACTGAACTTAAAGAAATTGTAGATTCTATGCATGTTGTATAATATTATCAGTGTTGCCGATTGGCGCATAATTATGCGATCTGCGCATAATTTGATCGCCAGATAATAATTTTCGCACTTTAAATAAAATCGCATAATTTCCGCATATTCCCACAGAAATCGCATAAATGCGAATAATTTCAAATCTCTCTAGCTTTCTACAAATATTTTGCGAAAAAAAGTAACTTTCTTTTAGTTTTCTAAAAAGTAGGCGTCTGTCAAAACTGCGTGTCGTTTTAAACAATAAATCAGAATAAATCCTTTAAAAATCGCGCCAAAAAATACGCCATCTGGCAAAGAAAGCAAGAACATGACGGTTTCTATTGGTAAGACTGGTGCAAAATTAACGCTTCTCTATCAGCCGGTTTTACAATCGCTAGTTAACTTCCAGTCAGAGTTAACTTTCAGGTTATTATAGAAATTGGGTTTTACAATAGCTGGTCATTTTCGATGTGGTAGTTATCTAGTAGTTAACTTTACTAGCAGATGAGGTGTGGGTAAACTAGAAGTTGGCAGTTTACTGGCAATTTATAACCTATAAAATAACTGTCACAAAATAATTTTTTGATATTTTGTCTAAAAATGAAAATGAATATATACGAAGTAAATGCATATTATTATAGTAGTGATGAGTAGCCAAACGGAAATCCTGTATAGACCTAACTTTTTCGAATAATACGATGGAAGAGATTTTTTAAATAGATCGAGACTAAATACTACCTACTTACTAGTAATAGACCACTAACTCATAAATTTCTTCTGACATTTATATTTGATAGCAGGTGACGTGACTTTGGACCAAAATTCATACATTTTATGTAGATTACCCATTTTTTCAGTACCAACATTATAAATTTTATCCATAACCTCTCATTTACAAATCATCACTTAACTTTATATTGAAAAACGCATGTGTCGGTAAAGTTATAGTTAACCTGCAAGTAAAAGTCAACTAACATGAAAGTTAACTTGCGATTGTAAAACCGGCTGTATGTCATATTTTTTATAGTTAAATAAAGACAAATACGGGTATTTAATAAATTAATAGTTTTTAAACTTTCTTTGTTAAATCGCACAATGTTGCACAAAATCGCATACTTATGGACGAGGGAGCGCATAATTTTGTTCTTAATCATTGGCAACACTGAATATTATACATATTACTCTTCCATAGAGGATGCTGAGATCATCTGAGGTTGCGAATTTAAAATTTAAATACTACGATGGGCAGGTAATGTTTTAGTGAATAAGATTTTGAATGGATATAAGGTAATCTACCGAAAGTTTAAGACTAAAATGCATAATATATCAAATATAAACTTATTGAAAACTCATGGAAGGAGTACTTGCCTCCCTCCTATCCAAATATAGCTCCGATAAGATTTAATGAAGTGGACGATAATCAAATTTTGTTTCATAATTTTTTGTGACTTATTTTGAGGGCAGCGCGAATTGTTTCACCCTTTTTAGCTTCTATAAAGTAATATTTAAGCTTCAACATCCGACTCTTATCAGAAAATCCTGAAATCCCCCACATAGCCAATTTCACACAAGTCCACAACAAATTTGCTATTATAGCAGCAATAGTATAGTTGGTATTTTGAGTTTTAACTTTTGACATTAGATTCGGCACCAGCTACTTACAAAATATCTACCCACCCATTATAAAGTAATGCTGACGTGATTTGAATGTTGCCTAGTTTTTGAGACTGGTCAACGGTGCACTTGGTGAAACATCTACGATGAGAATTCTCATTTTATAAATAACAAGTATATAATTAATGTTTCCATGGGTTTTCGCTTTGGAACTGGTCTACATAGGTTGGGAAATAAAACTGATATCTGTGCGAATCGACATAGTGATATGTCCGTCTCCATTCTATGATGGTATAGTTTATCTAGTTTCAATTTGAAAATCACAAAGGAAAACCGACAAAGAAATAGTTTACAATACCAGCGATGTAATGAGCATCGACCAACAATTTTTAGAATCATTTTTTAATTATTGTACTAAATTGAAAGTTTGTTTTACTACTTGATATTAATTGAAAGGCATGATGCAAATTACTTATTTATAATAAATAATGTTAGTTTAATGACCAATTCTATAAGTGACTCAATAAAAGTAAATAAATAAATATCGCTGAGCCTACAGCTCTGCTACCAGTAATATTAAGAATGAACCACGAGCAGGTAACGGACTTGTAATGGTGAGCTAGGTAAACAATCGTTCGTTTGAGGTAAGCGCATAACTAATGTTAACGATATTCGTATACCGGTATCGTTTATAATATGGTCTCGGTGTTATTCTAACACAAGCAGGCTTTGTAATGATATAGACCCAATTTCTGTAATTTAATTCCCAGTCTGTTATATCCATACTAATTAAAATTTAAATTAAATTCAAAATTAAACGTTCTTACCTACAATACTCAGCGGCAAAAACCAGATTATCTCTTTACATACCTGAAAAAGAAAATGAAACATTATTATTCTCGTTAATAATTGTCCATTTAAAAATAATTCTTTGATATTTTCTCCGTCATTGATATTGTAAAAGTTGTGTATTAAATACAAAGAGGAAACAATCTAACCATTAGACTCTTCTCAGATTTACTGCACTTATGTAATATATATGTATATAATTGTTGCACATTATATAGAATACTCTTCGCAGTTTTTTTTTGTAAACAATATTAGCTTTAGACTTTTTTTGGTTAATTACAAAACAAAAACAAAAATCGGTAAAGGTATTTACACAGAACTTCCCTCGTTATTTGTGCATGGCGGTCACTCTAAAAAATTGTTAATTACGAAATGACATAGAGAATAATAATCGGAATATAGTTATTGCTATTATTACAAAGAAAACCTGATAACTTTTGGACCAAAAAATATACAGAGTGCTCATCCAACAGCAAAAGTTCAATACTAAATAACAAGTGCCAAATACGGAAGGCTTGCGCAAATACCTTTACAAATGTCCACCATGACTGAATTATTTCTTGGGATGACCACCGTGTACATTTTTCAATAAAAGTATATGTATATGCACATGCCAAATATTATTGCCATCTGTCACATTTTCAATACCACATTCACGTAATGGAGCGGAAGTATAGTGGTGGCTAAAAAATTTCGTTTTTTTTTAAATTTTTCAAAAATGTTGGTAAAAAAATTGTTTCTTCTGTAATGTCATGAAACGTAGAAATTTTAATTTGGAGCAAATAAAAAAAAAATTCCATCTATTTTAGTGGTAGAAATTTTTCAAATATGGTGAAAAAATTTTCTATTTTTTTTTCTGAAATAGGTTTAGAATTTCATGAAACGTGAACATTTTAAATTTGAGCAAAAAAAATTTTTTTCATCTATTCTAGTGTTAAATTTTTTTCCAAAATGGTAAAAAAATGTTGCAAATTTTTATTTTCCGAAATAGGTATGGAATGTCATGAAACGTGGATCTTTTAAATTTGAGCAAAAAAAATTTTCGTCTATTTTATAGCAGTGATAAATAGATTAAAAATGTTTTAAAATTTTTCAAAAACATTTTAAAATTTGTTTGAATAGTTTTAGAATGCCATGGAAACGTGGAAATTTTAAATCTGATCAAAGAAAAAAAAATTCCATCTATTTTAGTCGTAAAATTTTTTCAATGGTAAAAAAATTTTCAATTTTTTATTTAAATAGATTTAGAACGCTATGAAACGTGGAAATTTTAAATTTGAAGAAAGAAACAAATTTTTTTCATCTATTTTAGTGGTAAAATTTTTTAAAAATGTTGGTAAAAAAAATTTCAAAAACAATTTTTTTTTTAAATAGGTTTAGAATGCCATGAAACGTAAAATTTTAAATTTGAACAAAGGAAAAAAAATTTTTCATTTATTTTAGTGATAAATTTTTTTTTCAAAAATGTTGGTTTTCTGAAATAGGTTTAGCGTGTCATGAAACGTGGAAATTTTAAATTTGAGCAAAAAAAATGTTTTTTTTCACTATTTATTCCGTTTAGAAGGTCCATCCTGTATATTTTCCAGTGAAAGTTTAACCATTTCTTCGCTAACAGTAGGGTCAACTACCTACCAAATTTGGCTGCTCTCCGTCAAGCAGTTTTTTTAGTTAATGCACCAACAGACAGACAGACTGACGGAATTGAAAAACCTATATTTTCGTAATCTACGTGATCTGAAACGTCAAAATCTGAAAAAACTTGGAGGGTGATTTTTTCTCGAATACAATACTTCCCTTCGGTATGCGAGGGAAGTAAAAAGTTTTTTTAATTTAAAAAATTAATAACTTTTTTATTTATTGATAACTTACTAACTTACTTTCAATACAACCGGATTTTTCGTTCTAAAGTTATCGTGCATGCAAGAAACGTGACAGACGGACAGACGAACGGACGGACAGACAGACATGGACAGGCAGGCTTGGGCGTACAGACAGACAGACGGACGGACGGACGGACATTTTGAAAGTTGTGATCGAATTCTGATTCGATCACCGACAGTGATATGAAAATTTTTTCTCTACCAGCGATATTACCGCTTTTAGAAATGTGCCGATCGAATGCAATATATTCTGAAGTATTTGGGAAGAGTATAATAATATGTTACCATTTTGGAACAGAAATGTGTTCTTAAAGATTATTGTTCAGCGAAAGGTAACCACCATTCGCTGAACAATAACAGATGCAGTTCTGTAGAATATTATGGCAATTTCGAATACCTTTTCAAAAATATTATAACGAATAATGTACCTGTTTACCATTTTTTTTTTTTTATTTGAAAATCGAATACTGAAAACACAAACAATAGACCCGTGTTTCTTCTTTCTTTATTTTGTTTCCATTTAAAGTGAAAATAGGTAAAGACTTTCGAGACGTCACTAAGCAAAAATTCAAATTGGGCGCCAAATATCATAGGCTATTTTATAATCTGTATGTATGGCATGGACCTGATTTGTTATTTGGCAGTAGCCTAAGTTTACACAGAGGCCACAAAATTATTTACAAGCTTTTATTTAACCTCACTTCTTGTCAGTGTTAAACTCAATTTAATTATGACCCACTTACGTGGTAGGTGGTAGGTTTTGGAATACTGCAAAGAAGCGATTTCCTTTTCGTTTCGTTTTTTTTTTTTTTTATAAAAATGAAATCGCACCTTTACCCTAAAACAAAAGCAATCATGTTGTTACGGATATGAGAGCAGTTACTACACAGTCAGTTGATAGAGTTCTCATTTAAGGCCCTAAAAGTGGCATATACGACACGAAAGTGCAAATGAAGTACTGTGCAGTGTGCACTGTAACTTTTCAACCATTAATTATGTTCTTCATCTATAAAATACTCCTTAAGATGCGCTAGGCTGATGAACACCAGTAACTTTGAAACACATGTTCGTAGATGCATTTGAAGTATATGGAAGTTCTTCATTTCTATTGGATCTCACAAACTCTTTCATTCTGTTGTTTATCTTTTGGTCGAATTCAGAACCTCTTCCTTTTTTAAGTTGTTTAAAGTTGGTTAAAAATTTAGTCCCTTCAAATTGGTCAAAAAATCGCTGTTTTATAGAAATATTTCCACAGTTACGAGACCTGTAAAAGTGAAGCATCTGAGTTGTCTAAACAGCCTCTCTCTCTATTTCGAGGAGAAACTATGCATTTTGGTAAAAAATGTCAAGAGAGCAAAGTCGTAGAACAAACAATTTTCCACAAATTTTGCCTTTGCGATTTGTCCGAATTCCACAGATTTTGCCGCCAGAGGGCGCGAAAGATACATATAGAGAGACTTTTGCGCCTCTTTCAGCCACTTTGGTGAAAAATATCAGAAGAGCGTTGTAGAGCATTAAGTTTCCTACAAATCTTGTCTCTTCGTTTTTGTTCGAATTCAGCATAGTTTCGCCGTTAGAGGGCGCGAAAGTATATTTATATAAATTTCTTTCGCGCCCTCTAGCGGAGAAACTATGTGAAATTCGAAAAATACTTAAAAAACGTAGAGACAAAATTTGTAAGAAATTTTATGCTCTACAACTTTGCTCTCCTGATATTTTTCACCATAATGCATAATTTTGGCTGAAAATCTATGAAAAGGCGCAAAACTCTATATGTGCATATCTCTTTCGCGCCCTCTAGCGGCGAAACTATGCGGAATTCGAACAAAAATGTCGAAATTTTATGGTGTACAATTTTGCTCTCCTGACATTTTTCTCAAAAATGCATAGTTTTTCCTCAAAATAGAGATAAAGGCGAAAACGCGCTAACATTCATATATATGTATATATTTCTCAAAAACCACCCTTTTTAGAACTGCGGGGGACGAAAATCATGTTAGGACATTCCACATGCTTCACTTTTTTCAAGCTCATAGCTGTGGGAAAATTTCTTTAATTTTGCCTAACGGACTAATTATGATAAAACAATTTATATAAAATATGGTTGTATCATCATGAAACTTGGTAATTGTGTATAGCTTTGATCACAATACAATAAATATAGTATACTCAATAATATGTTCAAAATGGCCGCCGCTCCAAGATGCCATGCAGCATTAACATTTTCTCTACAACCCCCTTGATATGGGTATCAAAGGAAAGGGTTTGACAAGTAGAAAACGGTGAGGTGAGTGACGTCATACTAAATCCAATATGGCGGATCACCTATTTCGTAGACTAAAAAGGGAAAAAAAATAATTTATAGTTTAAAAAAAACTAAAAAAAAAAAATATGCTTTTATGAGTACTGCACTAAAAAGAAAAAAATAATAATTGAACCAGTTGTCTTTGTCTAACAGGTAAAAGCGCGAGGAGCTTTTCGAACGCTGTTTCGAATAGGTTTGATAATTAAAACGTTGAAGACATTATTAGATTAAATGAAACGCGCCCCATGCTTTTATGCTCAAATATTATACCTAATTACACACACAGCTTACACTAAGGCCCTTACGTGGTAGACAGAGAGAATAGACCGAGCTCCCATCACAAAAATGGTACCCCATCGAACACCTCATATTTAAAAGGTGAAAATGGTTACAAAACAGTAAACATCATATGGTACGCCCGCCAGACCATTAAAAATTTGTTAATTGTTATTTTTTATGAATTTTTGAATTTAGCTAAAAAAAAGATTTTACATTTCAAAACACCTGCTTGAAATTTTCTCAATTTGTGGTAAATAGGGAATCATTTTTGAAAAAATTAGTCTGCCTGACAAATTTTGTTAACTTGAAAGACTTAATTTTTTATAAGTTTTCGTTCAAGGTTAAAAGACAGCGGTGTCGCGGACGAGTGAGACTGTCGTATATGCAACGGTTGATATATGCAAATGTAATATGGGTTGCATATATCACAGTCCAGTTTTCATTTAAGGTCGAAATAGAACGGTGTTGCATTCGAGAGTGGATCGTAGCTGTTTTATGTTTTATGTATGGTTTTATCATTTCCAATGTCCAGAGGGTTGCAAGAATTGCGAAATCTGTGAATTTTTTTTATGAACGTACACTTCATAACACCTTGATTTTCGGTTTGAAATGAAGTTTAAGCTCTCTCCTATCTATTACAACTGTCTGTCTGACATTTTCTATTAATTAATTTGTACAAAAACGATTGTTTTCGTCTCACTTAGGACTACATTTTCTGAAATTATTAAATGTTTTCATCAAATATTGTTATTTTTAGAGCAAAAACAAAAAAACGCAATTTTCATCGGTTTTTTCGATATATCTCGAAAAGTAATGAATCGATTCGAGCTCTCAAAAATTGAATCGAAAGATTTTTTCATTATCTACAACTTTCTCATTTACCTTTTTCAAATCCGAGCACAACTTTCTTTTTTATTCGCGAAAAAACGGTTTTCTTTTTACTTTTGCGAATTTTTTAGGTTATGTTAGCGGCCACCATTTTGAGAGCAAAAAAGTGTAAGTTTCTTGAAATTTTATTTTCTATATGCTCAAATTTCTTTTTTGCTGTTTACAAATAGTGACCGGGTCATTCCCTATTGACTGGACTAAATAGTTAACAAAAATTCTTAGACAGGAGGCCAATTTCTTCAAAAATGATTAATTATTTACCACAAATTGAGAACATATTTCAAGCTGGTGTTTTGAAATGTAAAATCAATTTTTTTTAGCTAAATTCAAACATTCATTAAAATAGCAATAATTAACAAATGTTTAATGGTCTGGCGGGCGTAACTTGATATTTACATGTTTTGCAAATATTTTTACCTTTCAAATTTGAGGTGTTCGATGGGGTACCATTTTTGTCATAAGAGCATGGGGGTTGAGGTGTTTTTTTAGTGTTTTTAAACTATTAATTTATCAATTTGATACCTGAGGGCAGCATATTATCAAACGGATCTCTGCAATTTTTTTTTCTACGATGATCATTACAAAATATTGCCCATGTATTGTTTATAATGTACCTTTTTACTTAAATTAAATATGTATAACAAAGCATAAAAGGCAATACAGCATTATATGGTCCACAGCAGCTTACGAGAAACAGGAAATTGAGAAATTATTCTCAGATTTCAAAAAAAATCAATGATATAAATAAATATGTATTTATCCCAATAACCTATAGATTAATGCTCTCATATCAGGCCGATATTAAGAAATCTTTAAGTATAAATTCAACAAGAAAAATATTAATTGATCACACACGCAAAATTGAATACGCGATAAATTAATGATGATAATAAATAGAATCGCGAGTATACAATTTGAAAAAATTCACCTAGTTATCTGAGTTGGCTGCTGCCCGTGACGCACGTGGACCAAATTGCGACGAACACCACTTAGTACGTGATTTAGTCAGCGTTGCCAATTCTCAAAAAGTCTCGGCGATAAGGATTATTAATTAAAAATAAATAATTTTAACTAAAAAACACGTTTAAAAAAACCAACTGAAACTGTTTAAAAAAATGCACTAAAAAGAAGAACATAATGTTAATAATAATAATTATAATTAGAAAAACTGCTACCGCTCTGGACAACTTGATCCATAACATCCGGTGCACAGTGGGTTACAACAAAGCAGGTGGCTTTCCGAAGAGGAGTTTTCCAAGGGGATTCTCCGAGTCCCCTCCTCCTTTGTATCTCACTGCTGCAGTTATCCGTTCAACTCCGCCAAACTCGCTGGTACTATTGTGGACCACCCAGCAACCGGAGGCATAAGGTCACCCATCTATTTTATATGGATGACCTCAAACTGTATGCCTCCGAAGGCGGGCCATTGACATGACGTTCGGGTTGGACAAGTGCGCGGTCGTCCATTTTAAGAGAGGACGATGCGGGGACTTTGCTGAAGACACGCAGCTCGCAGACGGAAGCATCCTGCTACATCTGTATGCCGGGTAGACCTACACATACCTGGACGTGGAGCTACATTACATCCAGGATGTGCAACAAGTGAAAGAATCTTTCCGCGACAAGTACAGAGACCTACTCCGGAAGATTTGGCCTTCCGGAGAAAAATAAGGTATCTGTCACTAATATGCTTCTATATGCCGTTCCTGTTCTGCTCTACTCCTTTGGAGTAGTCAAATGGACTGTAGATGAGCTGCGCCAATTGGACAGAGGTAGCCGGAAAATGATGAATATCCATAGGAGCATTCATCCTAGATCGTCCGTCCCTCGTGTGTACCTCCCACGAAATCGGGGGGCAGAGGGCTCTTGGGGTTGGAGTGTATGCATGGCAGAGTAGCACTGAGCATGGCATGAATGTCCTTAGGAGCTCAGACCCGCTCCTGCAATTACTGAGCGATCATGAAAATGCAGGGGTGGGTGCAGGATTGTTTAAAGCGGCAAAAAGAGCCGCAGATGAACTTGGTCTCGTATTCGATGATAGGCGAGGTCCGGCGCGGTGCTGATCCAGAAACAGTCACTGAACTACAGCCGACTTATCTGAAAGCCCAAATAAAAGCTGCCGAGCAGGAAGGTCTGTTTAGGACGCATGCCGATAAACCCATGCACGGTGTATACTATAAGAACGTAGAAACACTGGGTTTATCGACTAGGTTGACATTTGCCTTTTTAAGGTCAGCCGGGCTAAAGTCAGAGACCGAGGGATTCATTGTGGCCTGTCGAGAGGATGTAATTAACACGTTGGTCTACCGAAGCCGCGCAATGGGTGTAGAGGTTCCTGATGTAAACTGTAGGATCTGCCATCAGGCGCCGGAGTCGCTCATGCATTTACTTTCTGCATGTCCGGTGTATGCGATTTCGCTCTACATCCACCGCGATAACGCGGCGTTACGGATGCTGTACTATCATCTACGGCACTCGTATGGGATAGACCAATCTCCAGTGCTGCCTTACGTCTTACGTCCCCGGAGACATCGAGTAGTTCCAATAAATTAGGCACCTCTCAGGATTGAAGATCATACGAGCCTGTCAGAAATCTTCTGATTGGTTGGCAGGCCAAATGCAGAAGGCAGTCATCTTGGGATCTCTTCGCCTACTTAGAGCACATGATTCTGGAATTTACAGTCATTAACCCCGCGGGATGTGGGGAGTGGCTGTGGATATTTTGATGGCGCTCTTTCCGTGTGATGTCGGAGGTCACGGAAAGACTGTCCAGCGTCGGGAAACCGAAAAAAATAATAATAATAAAAATAATTACGTTAATATCATAAAAGAGTGGGGGGCCTGCTGAGTAAAAGCGCTCCACGCTTATACATTTATTAACTTTATTTTCTTATTTTTAGAGCATTTTTTAAAGATGTATAAATTTAAAAAAAACTCTATTAATAGTGAAAGAAAAGGAGTTGTCACAGACAAATATAAAAAATATGAGATGATTATTGGAAATTTAAAGTGGTGGAGTCTAAAATATTGATTAAACCTATTTGCCAAATCCTTATCAGTTAAGAGATACATTTCATTATCGATTATTTCTGTACCGTAGCCGGCGGCATCATGTATGTACTATGTTGCAACTTTGATATTATTTCCTTGTTTATTTTCAATTTCATTATTTGTGTACGATACTATAAATTTATAATCTTTTGAAATCAAACTGGGTAAATTCTGTTGCTCAACATCATCAATTGGCGATATATTGGCCAGAGATGGCTATTGAAGCTTACATTCAAGTCCATTCACTTAGTGGTCGTGATTAACCACACACACGGCAAATTTAAAGGAATAGAGATAAATTGACATTTTTTATATTTAAGTCAATTTTTTTTCTTAACAAAAGACCCTGCACCAAACATTGGGAAAATGGATCTTGGTGAAATATTTTGTAATTTTAGAAAGACAGTTCTTGTTGTCCTGATCAAACTTTCAAATGGAACTTGGGTCTAAAAATCTCTCATTTCGGAATTACGGGCCGTAGGAAATGGGCATAATATAAATGGATAAATAACAAGTCCCGGAACGGTCAAATGTTTCGAAAAATATACATAGGATCGAAACAACAAAAAGTACCTACGTGTTGAATATTTAAAAAAAAGCTATCCAACGATACCGAACTCTACCCCCACCCCCACCTTTGAAATCTTAAATGGAAACCCCCATTCTTTATTACAGATTCGGATTCTACACTACAGACTACGTAGGTTTTGTCTGAAACTTTTTTCCATTCGCGATAGATGACGTAAAAGCTCGAGTGCAAACTAAAACCGTGATAAAAATATAAACATAGAAACAATCAGTAATACTGCCTATGAAAGCAATGTGTATATTGTATACCGGGTGGCCATGAGTCAATGTACGCTCCCAATATTTAGGTTGTTTTTGTATTTAAAAATTTGGTTTTTGGTACAAATAAATTAGATAATAATAGGCTACTTTTAGACTAACAGGAATGAAAATATCACTTCCGGTTGAACCGGAAGTGGCATCAACTTTTTTTTCTTAAATGGAATGACTATATTTTTTTGATGGTTTCTCATTAAGCATACATTTCTAAGTGCAACAGTTTTTTCAAATGTACAAAATTCCAAAAAATAAGTGAGATACCAACAATTTTTAAATTTTTTCAAAATGGCCGCGTCAGATGAATGCGATGTAAGAAAATTACTAAGTAGGCTATGGAAATTATCAGTAAGGTTGTAGACTTGTCTGTAGAGCAGAAAATAGTTGTTTGAATTACTGATAGGTACCAGTATTTTTAGTTTTTTTTTTTCAAAAAAACGGAATTTCATTTTCATTTCCGTAGGGGTCCTACGGAATTTTTTTTAATGGAACTGTGCTATTTCTTTTATTAATCAGAAATAATGATTCATAAACTATAATTTTTTCACCATTAATCATTTCTGAACGATATCCTTCGTAATGATAGAAGTATTTTTAAAACGTAAACACAAATTAAACAAAAAATAATTTTAATATGTATAACGTTACAACCATGAATAAATTACCAAGAATAACAAAACTATTTAAAACATAAATTATAATAAACCATTATAAAAAGTGTTCAAAATGTTCACCGTTATGATTAATACACAGAGTAGCGCGACTTATCGTTGCACGTCTAACATTTCGTGTCGAACTCTTTCTTCCAGATCTTGCCTTGTGGTTGAAGCAGTCATGTAGACTCAATTTTTCAAATGCGCCCAAATAAAAAAATCGAGTGGGGTTAAGTCAGGCGACCTTGCAGGCCATCTGACTCAACCATGGGTCCCAATCCAACAATCTGGAAATAATTGATTTAAGTAATCCCTAACGATAATAGCATTATGTGGTCCAGGCCCGTCTTGTTAGAAGTAAACCTCGTCAATATTGGTATTGGGAATTTGATTAATCTGTGGAACTATTATATTTTGGAGAAATTCTAGATATCTTGGTCCAGTTAGAGTTTCGTTAAAAATTATTGGACCTATGATATGGCCGCCCAGTACGCCTAACCAAACATTGAAGCCAAACCGCTCCTGAAACCGCCCCTGTCTCATAATGTGAGGATTATCAATTGCCCAATATCGAGTGTTGTTTCGATTAAATAACCCAAGGTTTGTAAATCTCGATTCATTAGTGAACAAAATGTTTTTGATAAAATTCTCATTTCTTAATTGGCGTAACTGTAACCAATTACAAAAGGTTATTCTTCGTTGATAATCATTCTCATACAAAAATTGATGCAATTGATATTTATAAGAACGATAGCCGTGTTTACTTAAAATTTTTCTGGCTGATTCTTTGGAAACTGGTAATTCATGTTCAATGTGTCTTATCGAAATGGTTGGGTCAACATGCACTAAAGCTAATACATTAATTTCCGTTTCTTCATAGACAATAAATCTTTCTTCAATTTATACATTAGATTCAGTTCTAAATTGTTGCTCCAACCGGAATAGTTTCTCGGAGGTTGTCTTCTTTTTGGATATCTCCGTCCATATAGACTGTGCTCTAGTTGCATTACGTCGAGTCTCTACATAAATAATGATCATGTCAACTGTTTCATCTCTTGAATAATTTTCAGGCATTTTATATTAATTTTCTTGTTTATAACAACTTTAATACACTTGCTTCAGAAAATTAGTGAGTAAGTCAAGACTAATTCAATTGTTGCGAATGTCTGTCATTTTCATGGCTATCTGCAATTTTGGATTAAAATGTAGATTTATTAAAATGATTTGTTGGTGCTTACTTTTTAAAAATACTTCTATTATTACGAAGGATATCGTTAAGAAATGATTAATGGCGAAAATTATAGTTTATGAATTATTATTTCTGATTAATAAAAGAAGTAGCACAGTTCCATTAAAAAAAACTCCATAGGACCCCTACGGAAATGAAAATGAAATTCCGTTTTTTTGAAAAAAAAACTAAAAATACTGGTACCTATCAGTAATTCAAACAACTATTTTCTTCTTTACAGACAAGTCTACAACCTTACTAATAATTTCCATAGCCTACTTAGTAATTTTCTTATATCGCATTCATCTGACGCTGCCATTGTGAAAAAATTAAAAAATTGTTCGTATCTCACTTATCTTTTGGAATTTTTTACATCTGAAAAAACTGTTGCACTTAGAAATGTATGCTTAATGAGAAACCATCAAAAAAATATAGTCATTCCATTTAAGGAAAAAAAGTTGATGTCACTTCCGGTTCAACCGGAAGTGATATTTTCATTCCTGTTAGTCTAAAAGTAGCTTATTATTGTCTAATTTATGTGTACCAGAAACAAAATTTTTAAATACAAAAACAACCAAAATATTGGGGGCGTACATTGACTTGTGGCCACCCGGTATACATGCAATTTTACGGAATACTGTCATTTCAAAGCCCCATCAGTTATTTATCTCGTTATATTAGATACACGTGTAAGAGATTTATGTTGGCACAGACTGTTACAGATAAAAGATATACCAATCGGAGGAGTAAAATAAAACGAATTATACTCAGTTTGGAAACGAAAGGGGGTGATAAATCACTCAAAGAAAGATCAACCATGGGCGTACTGCTATTTCTCTTCATATTTATGGAAATTATACCGAAAAATTAATTCTTCCGCGACCTTGACAGAACAACAGTGGAAGGAGGCGTCTAGAAAATAGTTGAGTGATTCGGGCTTGAAAGAAGAAACGGAAAATTTAATAGTAGCATCGCAGGACCAAGCGCTAAATACCGGATACTACCAGAGGAATATCCTGAAATAACCGTACCCCAGTCAATCAGATATCCATGACGCTGTGATGTGGTAGTTGAAAAATTGAACACAACGGAGCCGGATTAAGAAAAACAGTAACTCAAGATGTCCAGAATATCGAGGAAACAGGAACAGTTGCAATGGATATTGTTTTCAACGTAATTAAGTTGTCTCAATAAAATAAAAAACCGCTGCCTAACTTCCACATCCAAATTTTCCTCCAAGTCTTTTTAAAAGTACACTTCTTGACTATATTTGCACTTTAGTATGCGGAAATAATTGGGCATGAAATTTTAATAATATTTAGGGCATGCCATAAATTTTTTTACAGAAGTTGCAATTTAGAAAGCTTCGTTAAGACACTGAAAATGAACTTGGTCAACTTTCAAGCCCGGCATGATATTTACAAAATCTGCAAATGTACAGAGAGGATAGAAATAAAGAAACGTTTTAGAAATTTTCAAACTTTTATTACGACGCAGATAAAATACACAAATCGCTACTGGACCCCCGTATTATTACATCTTCGATTTGTTAAACATTCTTCAATGTTAAGTTTCTTAACCAAAGCAAAGAATTAGTACAACAAAAATAAATACTTGTATAGATAAAACATAAATAAAAACAAAATTAAAATATGTCTCTAGAATAAAGTAACTTAAATTAAAATTTCTTGTCAACTAAATAAAATATATTCCAAGAAATGTAACAATAAAAAAGTAAACTTCATACCTAATATAACAGCTAAATATTTTGGTCTGAAAACATATATTAAAAAGTTAAATGCTAAAAGTTGACGCGTCCGAATCTTCACTTTCTGAAGAGGGATCATTATCCAGTTGAATTATAATCGGCGCAATGGGGGCTAGTGTTGGATATTGATTTTCTTTTTCAATTACATGCTTAACGCAATTTTTTCATAAATCAGTATTGTCGAGATCATTTATTACTTCTCTTATATGATCAACTACTACCGCGCTTAACGTTGAAGTCATTACATTTTCACAAACGATCTTTTAAAGTTGCTTAAACCATCTCTATAGGATTAAATATGCATAGTACGGAGGTAACCGCAAAAGTGTATGATGTATATTGGATAAGTTATTGAGACGTTCCCCCCCTACGCCTATTATTTTCTAGTTAGATTCTGGTTTGCTTAATTACCAGTTACCCTCCCCTCTCCCCTGAATGTCTAATTATAAAAACAATTAAAACAATTTGGCTGTGTGATCGTCTAGTTTAGTGGTAGGACCCAAATTTACGTTTGTGATTTTGTAGTAGGTACTTGTTACCATAATTCTTTTTAAAGTTTGATATTACTGTTTCTATTTATTGATATTAATTACTTTGTTAGAGTTTTAAATTATAGAAAACTAATTGATTATCGCACTTAATTAAATACTCTTCTTTGAAACTAATTACACTCGGTACTTTATTTAGGCACTGATTTCTGTTCTTAATTTGCACTTTATTAGATAAGTAGAATTTAGTATTTTCATAATACCCTGTATAATCTTTAAGAAACAGGCTTATACCTTTCTTTTGTCAACCTTTGTTTATTGGCTATTTAATTTTGGATTTCATTTTATTCATTTTCTATTAAATTAAACAAACCTTATGTTTGCATGGTTTAATTTATTATTTCACTTTTCTTTAATCTTAACTCAAACCTTATGTTTGGTTAATTGGAGGTTATTTTATTCACTATTCTTTTAGATTAGATCAAACCTTATGTTTGATTAATTGTAAGTTATTTTATTCACTATTCTTTTAGATTAGATCAAACCTTATGTTTGATTAATTTTAGCATTGAACTTTATTTTTATTTAAAGGTAAAATAATTAAAAACAAGGAACGGTTTAATACGTATATTCAGACAATCGTCAGGTTACAATACAGGAACGAAAAATAAAACGTTGTGGCAACTGCCTTAAAATAATATAAATTTACAGTGAAAAATAATCACAAATTTATATCAAAACAGGAGACAAATACTGTTGTGGCAACTGCCATAGAGTAATATAAATTTACAGTGAAAAATAATCACAAATTTATATTTCCAGTCACAGATTTCGCTGGGACAAACAGTCACTGCAATATCCATCAGATGTTCAATCAAATACAACAATAATCACTAAAAATGATAATGATTATTACGAGAATCCTCGTACAAATTGAAGTAGCAAAAGTGTTGAATTCGGCACATGAAAAGCTTGTATCGGGTGGCGAAATCTCGCAATAAATGATGAAGTTAAATGCATGGCAAATTGAAATCTCAAATAATTGCTCAATCAAACATTGTTTGAAGTTGCGAAGCGTAGAGTGATGGGATCTGGCCAATAAACTTGACTCAGAACCAGCCTATTGGCTGCCAATTGGCTAATGTGTTGCGAAGATTGTATTTGTTCAAACAATCGAATGAACAAGCAATTAAAAATCATTTCCAACTCGCCCATGGCTAGGAAAGCTGCCATTGCAGGTGAATACAAAACAAAACACCCTGTACAAAATTTGTCATGTAATAGTTCTTTTAAATTATTAATTATTCTTAACCATCGGGGAGACACATTACAGGTCATTGCTTGTGATAAATACAAGTGGCCTGCAGTAGCACCCCGCTGGTCAAACAATAATTATACCGATCGCCTGAACAGCTGTGAACTGCCCAGACAGTACAATATTGTTGCATTCGTTGAACACCCAATAAATAAAGTGTAGAGTAACCCTCTATCACAAACAAAATCTGCCACTGGAAGTAAATCATAAAGTTCTATAAAATTTACCTAATCTCAGTAAATTAAGTTGAATGAGTAACAAGATCGTGATTACAATGCAGAGCTCCTTAAATTAATGTACAACAACAAATATTAGGTGAGGTAAAAATTAAATAAATAGCTGTATTGCAAACTTAACACAAAAATTAATTCAAGTTAGTTATTCTTATTAAAATTATCAAAGTGCCACAATAAAATGTCCACGCGAATTTCATACCGTCGAATCCGAACTATAGAGTCATTTCCGTAGATAAACAAATTTGAAATTGAAATCTAATTTTCCCGATTTGATTTTAATTGAGGTTAATAAGTTAAAATAAAATACGAAATCCATGTTTTACCTGTCGGTTCCCACATATCCCGTGCAACGTCGTAACTGTACGTCGACGGCCTAATGTCCACGTAAGTAAGCCTTTTCCGTGGCGTACGGCTGTGATTCGTTACGTGCAGTAATGGGTGGCCGGCAATTTTCTTGCTGCCGGGTAATGGAGGCTAGGTTTGAAGTGGTCAGAGCCAGGAGTTGCGCTAATTGTTCATAAGTGGGTAGTCCCAAGCTCGGTTGGGGTTGGTCCGTTATGGCGGCAGAGGGGACTGGGATCGTTCCAGTCGTTTGGTTTTGGAGCACTATTTGTCTTTGGGGCGTAGCACTAGGTCTTGCCGTCTGGTACGGCGGGGTGACGTGGTAGGCGCCGGCCGACGAGGTAGGCGTGACGAAGTACTGTGCGTTGGGCGGCGTGCTTGGACTTGGGCTGGTTGCTGTTGGTGGTACCATGCAGTGAGGGGTGGCCAGCTGGCGGCGAGGTGTCAGCGAGGCGTCGCTGAAGAGTTGGGGCCAGTCGGGTGTGGCAGCAATGGTGTACTGACCGCTGGGCAGCCCTGAGCCAGAGTGGGAGGCTTCCCCATGTGTGGAAGCGAATCCAGCGAAGCGGCGATCTCCCAGCGTCGAGGAATCGTCGTTGGCCCGGGATGCTGTTGGGTCCACCATACAGCGAGGGGGCATCACCATATCCTCATCACCATCCAATCTCTGTTCCATCGCCGAGTTTCCGTGCCACGATGCTGCGTTGCGCTCCATGCAGTAATGGGGCATCGCCTGAGAATCGTTGCTACTCCATTCCATATTTGTTGCCTGGGCTTCATGCCAGGTGGCTGCGCTGCGTGCCATGCAGCGAGGGGGCATCGTCGTGATGACGTCATGCGTGACCCCAGTGTCGTGTCCTATGTTGGTGGCGAGTCCTGCCTCGCTATGCCTGGGTGCTGAGCCCGGCGACGCACAGTAGTGGGGCGCCGTCGTCGCGACGCCATGCGTAGCACTTGTGCCTGTGGAGAAATCAGAGGACATGCTTACCTCGCCGAGCCGGGTTGCTGTGTTGCTTGCTGTGCAGTGTGGGGCCACCGTCGTGGAAACGTCGGGCGTGACCCCCGTACCCCTTGTCAGGGCGTCGTGTTGGCGGAGCACTTCGTGGTCAGATGCTGTGAGGGGCGTCGTGCAGTGAGGGGGGGCCGACGTGGAGACGTCGCTCTCGACCCCAGTGCCTACTGCCTTGCCACTCCGGGTATGCATTGCCACTTGACACTCAACACAATAAAACTCAAATAAAACACACTGTCTGGTTACAACACAAGAGGAAGGGATGACCTCGTCAGCATTGGCGTTGGCTTCTGTGCTCAACTGACTTCTGTTTCGGCAGAAGACTATTAGTTGCTGAAGGCTGGAACATTACTACTTGAAGGATCGATCACTACTTGCTCGCTGAGAAAAAGTGTTTTCTTATATAGACTTTTTTTGTGCTCAAATGACTTCTGCTTCGGCAGAAGACTATTTTTTGTGCTCAAATGACTTCTGTTTCGGCAGAAGACTAAAACATGAGCACAGCGCGCTAGACAAGTCATAACTTGTTCGCGACGCCGACGCCGATGACACCACCCCCCTTTTTTGTGACTTTATTGAACATTAATAAAGGCATACAGGTTATGTTTCAGTTCAATAATTTCAATTATATAATGTAAGAGTGAGTGGATACAATATTTTCAAAACTATAAACTAAGAGTAAGTGTTAAGATATTTCAACAACTAAGATATTTTAACATATATAGACTAAGATTAAGTGTGGTAAGATATTTTATATAAGTAACTAATAATAGGTCCATTAAGATATTTTAGGTAAAACAAGATATTTAAAATTAAAGTATTTTATGTGACAAATCATAAATGTATTCTAGTTGAACAAAGTTTTCGCCCTGTGGCGTTGAATTATTTACATTGGTATATTATCGCAAGTTTCGCTCTTCTGGACGTCGTCTCCGCGACGCCCGGGGCTGCCTGATCCTGTTGTGAATTGGGGGCTGCTAAGTCCTGCTGTGTTGCTCGCTAAGGCAACGGGATTCTGGAGCGAACCTGTGAGGCTGCAACGTCCTGCTGTGTTGCTTGCTAAGGCAACGGGAGACTGGAGCGATTTATTGAGGCTGCAACGTCCTGCTGTACTGCGGGCTAAGGCAGTGAGATACTGGAGCGCCTCGTGGGGGCTGCTAGGTCCTGCTGTGCTACGTGCTAAGGTAGCGGGATCCTGGAGCGGTGCGCCGGAGCCGACTGAGCTCGGGCTGGCGTTCGAGTTGACGAATACTCGTGTCCGGACTGGGACAGGCATCTGGCTGGCGGATGGCTGCTGTCGGTCGTGGCCAGGCGTGGTCACGGCCTTCGCCCAGAACGGCATCGGGAACAGTATGGGCGTCGTGTAGAGCGGCTGCTCTTGTCTTGACGTAGAAGGCCCAGGGTCTGCTGGCGGCGGCGGTGCGGCTGACAGCGCCGGGGACTTCTCATTCTTGTTTGTTTGTTTCCTCTTGGCTGAGGTGGATGGGCCAGGCACGACTGGGGGCAGTCGGCGGGCTGGAAATTTTGGTTTAGCGGCGGCTGTGGTGCTATGTCCACGTAGATAGTCGCCATGTCCACGGAAGTAGGTACCAGGTCCACGGATGTAGACTTGTGCGTTGGCATCTGGCTTTGGGGCAGCGGGCACTACTGATCCTGTGATAGTAGGCGTGACTGGCTTCTGGGCAACGGGCGCTACTGGTCCTGTGACAGTAGGCGTGGTTGGCTGTTGGGCAGCGGGCACTACTGATCCTGTGATAGTAGGCGTGACTGGCTTCTGGACAACGGGCACTACTGGTCCTGTGACAGTAGGCGTGGTTGGCTGTTGGGCAGCGGGTGCTGCTGGCTCTGGGGCAGCGGGCTGGTGTCCTGTGACAGCAGGTGCTGCTGGTTCTGGCGGGGCTGGATGACCTGGATCCTCGGGATCGTCATCCTCGTCGTTGCTGTCGTCATCGTCGGTATCAGCTGCGATGGCTCGTACGGCTGGAGGCACTGGAGGTCGCTTGTCGGGCTTCTGGCCTGGCATGGGCCTGATGTCGTCAATGTGAATGGGCACTGGGATCTCGTTCCTGAGAATTTCGTACGTGTTATCACCCAGGGCTCGAATGACAACAAAAGGTCCCTCCCATGTGGGTCCAAAGTTGGTCCGGCGCTCCTTGAAGCCTCGGCACATCACCTGTTGCTGGGGTCGATACTCGATCGGGGCTGTCCTTGGTTCTGGGAAAAGATTCCTCTGGTAGACTTGCTGTCGTTGCGCCGCTTTCTCATGTCTGCTCCTAGCTGCTCGTCGAGGTTCTGGTAGCGGGCGGCGTTGCTCTGGGTGTTGCCAGTCTCCTGGGCGAGGTAACTCGGTCCCAAGCAGCAGCTCGCTGGGTGAGTAGCCGGTGGCAGCATTTTTCCTATTGTGTAAAGAAAAGATTATTTGTGGCAGCACGACGTCCCATCGGTTTTGTCGTTTTCCCATTAGCTTCTCTCGTAGGGCCTTCTTTATTTCTTGGTTACGCCTCTCTACGGGATTGGCTCTCTGGTGATAGATCGGCGATGTGAAATGTCTGATTTTGTTCCGCTTGCAGAAGTTGAGGATCTTCTTGGCGGTGAAGGTAGGTGCCTTGTCTGTGATGAGTTCATCGGGATATCCCCATCGGAGGCAGACTCGTTCCAAGGCCCCTAAGATGTGGTTGGCATCAGCTTGGGGTGCAGCTTCGGCCTCGATCCACTTGGAACAGAGATCTGTTATCACGATGATAACTCGGTTGTGGGTTGGTGTCTCTTTGTAGGGTCCCATGACATCTAACGAGAGTACTTGCCAGGGTTTGGTGGGTGGTCTCGGGCGGAGTGGAGCGGCAGCTTGAAGGGGTCCTCGCTTGGTTGCAGCACATACCATGCATAGTCGCACATGCGTCGTGACGTTCTTGCGGAGTTGGGGCCAGTAGTAACGGTTGTTCACTGCCCGGTACGTCTCGTCGCGGCCTGGATGACCTGCATGTGGGGCGTCGTGGTAGTGGTGCAGAATGCGGGGCCTCAAGGCTTCGGGCACAACGAGGGCGGTCCTCTCTTCAGTGACATGCCATAAGCGTCCATCTTCTACCCTAAATTGTTCTTTCAGGCGTCTTTCCCAGGGGTCTAAGCCTCGTTCCTGATCCTGGATGTCCCCCCAATGTCCGATGGAACCAGAAATAGCGTAGTCCGCGAGTTGGGCGGCCTTGATCTCATCGAACAGAGTGGTTAGCTCCTCAGGTTCGGCTTCCATCATCAGAAGTTCCTCCGTGGTCGGGGTATCGATGATGGCCCTTGGCGTGGTTGGTTGTTTGGTTGTGGATTCCTCGTCAGGAGGTAGCAAGCGGGAGTCATCGCCGGTATCAGCTGGCATGGCTTCTTGGGGATGACGCGACAGGAAGTCGGGCAGTTGGTTCAATCGTCCTGGACAGTGTTCTACGGTGAAGGTGTACTCTTGCAGCTGCAAGGCCCACCGGGTGAGCTTGGCCCTCTCGTCCTTGAACTGATGTAACCAGTGCAATGCTCGGCTGTCCGTGACAAGTGTGAAATGCTGGTCCTCCAGCCAGTGGCGGTACCGACGACAGGCCCATACTACGGCGAGTGTCTCCTGTTCATTGATGTGATAGCGTTTCTCAGGTCCTGTAAACTTTGCACTGGAGCAGGAAATGATCCGTTTCTCCCCCTCTGGCGTTTTTTGATACAAAGCCGCACCCATGCCATGGTTGCTTGCATCGGTTTGGAGGTAGAAAGGCAGTCCTGGCTCCGGTCTGCAAAGGGCTAGAGGCTGTGATAGCTTCTCTTTGATCAGTGCGAACGCTGTCTCCGCTTCTGTGTTCCACTGGAACCGCTCCTTTCCTGTTAGGTTTGTCAGCGGGGCTGTCAGCTCGGCAAACTCGGGTACAAACTCTCGTAACCAGTTGGCGGTGCCTAGGAATCCCTGGAGTTCCTTCTTGGTGCGAGGAGTGGGAAAGTCTCTTATTTGGATGACGTGTTTCTCCTGGGGTTGATTTTGAGTAGTAGTTATCCTGTAGCCCAGGTAGTCCAGCTCGGAGGCTCCAAATCGGCACTTCGGGAGTCCACAGTGCAATCCATGTATCCTCAGACGTTCTAATACCAGAGCCAAGTGACGAAGGTGGTCTTGATGATCTTCAGAGTATACTATTATATCGTCGAGATATACCTTCACGAAGACATCTATGAAGTCGGCCAGCACTTCTGTCATTAACTTCTGGAACGTTGAGGGGGCGTTGCGTAGCCCGAATGGCATCACAAGGAACTCGAATGTCGCTCCGTCTGGGGTACTGAAAGCTGTCAGGGGTACACTATTCTCGTGCATCGGGACCTGCCAGTATCCACTCTTTAAGTCCAAACTAGTGAAAACCTTCGCTGCACCTAGCTCTCGGATCGTTTCCCTTATCGGCGGCAACTGAGACACTTCTTCCAGCGTCTGGGTGTTCAGCTGGCGGTAATCGACACAAAAGCGGGAAGTCCCATCCTTTTTGTTCACAATGACGATCGGTGAGCAGTAACGGCTGTTACTGCGTCGAATTACCCCAGCTGCCAGCATCTTCTTCACTTCCTCAGTGATTATTGCCTTTTTGTTCGCCGAGTACTGGTAACGTCGTATTTTAAATGGTTTGTCGTCTTTCAGACGGATTTCATGGGTAGTGAGTTGTGTAGTAGGCTGTTTGAGCGTCTCTTGAAATACATCAGAAAATTTAGTGATGACTTCCTCATACGCACGGCTGTGCGTCTCTGGTAACTGCTCCGGGTTGGCTGTTACGGTGCGGGCCGAGTCCTCGGTCCTAACCTCCATGTCCCAGAACAGGGTGTGCCGTTCTGACACCCCTGCGTGTATGCAGTGCCGCGGAAAGTCGATCACCACTTCCTGTTTCGCTAGGAAGTCCCTTCCTAGGATGATGTCCTTGGTCATATCCTCCAAAATATGCATTTCGACCGAAACTGTCCAGTTTCCGATCTGCATGGGCACTTCCACGCTGCCTTGGGTGTGCTTGATCTCCTTGGCGGCAGCCAAGAGCACGGGCATCGTCGGATGATTAGTCCTCGGAAGGTCCTCTACGTAGTTGCTATGTATGAAGGAATGAGTCGCCCCGCTGTCCAGCAGGGCCAGTAAACGGCATCCATTGGCCTCGACCCACAAGTGGGATGATGGGCCGGGACCGGCCGTCAGTCCTATTGACGCACTTAGTTCTGGAGCCGGGCACCCTGGCTTGGGCCGGCTCGCTGCTCGTTTCCCGCCTGGGGCTGACTGTTAGCTTGCTGCCGGGGGGCTGCCTGACTTCGTTGCTGCGGTGGTGCCGTGGATGTCTGTCCTGGGCCTGAGTTATTGGTTTGACCTGCTTGTTGGCTAGGGTTGTTTGAATTGGTGCCATGCCCTCGGAAGTTGTTACCCCCTGTCTGGACATTTTGTTGGCGGAAGTTAGGGTTTCCCTGTTGGTTGGAGTCGTGTCCACGGACATTGGGGTTGGCTCGCTGGTTGGAGTCGTGTCCGCGGAAATTGGAGTTGCCTTGCTGGGGCTCTGACTGAGTTTGGTTGGTGGGGCAGTCTCGGTGATAGTGAAATCCCGGGCACTTGCGGCACTTTGGTAGACTATTGGTATTATTACTTGCAGGCGGGATGGTGGCTGGCCTCGGCAGCGGTCGGAGTTGCCTCTGAAATTCCCTGTAGTCACCCTCGGCGTTTTCAGCCACTCGGCTCAAGCTTTCCATCGTGGCCACGGGGACATTTCTAGTTGCGAATCTTAGTTCCGGTCGCAGGAGCTCGCGCACCTCCATAACCATCTCTTCTTCCGGCGTATACCGTTCTACTCTCAGCCAGAGTCCAATTTTGCGTTGTATAAAAACGGCGGCGGGTTCGTCGTCTTTCTGTCTCTCACCGTGTAACCTGGAGCGTAGCTTCCCCAGGGTGGCAGTGTCGTTGAACTGCCGCAAGAGCTTTTCCTTTAAGAACTCGTATGTGATGTTGTGGGACTTCCACATCTCCAGGGTGCGTCTGGCTTGACCCTCGAGCTGTTCTATAGCTACTCTCACTTTATCCCTGCCGTGGATGTCTTCATGGAGCATCGCCTCCTCGAGCTCATCCAGGAAGTTGACTGGATCCTCCCATTCCAGGCCTGAGTAAGTGGGCAGCGCTCTCGTTCTTCTTGTGGGCATCCTGTGATGTCCTTGTATTGCGTGTATTGCGGCTTGAACGCTTCCCTCCATTAGTCTTGTCATGCTCTCTGCTAGGTTTTGTGTTGGGCGCCACTGGGGGTCCATTTCCCCAGAATCTGTGTAGTCGGGTCGTCGTGGATCCTCTTCCCTCCGGAAAGATCTGGCCTCACGCTGTTGGTCGCCATGTCCACGTAAGTAAGCCTTTTCCGTGGCGTACGGCTGTGATTCGTTACGTGCAGTAATGGGTGGCCGGCAATTTTCTTGCTGCCGGGTAATGGAGGCTAGGTTTGAAGTGGTCAGAGCCAGGAGTTGCGCTAATTGTTCATAAGTGGGTAGTCCCAAGCTCGGTTGGGGTTGGTCCGTTATGGCGGCAGAGGGGACTGGGATCGTTCCAGTCGTTTGGTTTTGGAGCACTATTTGTCTTTGGGGCGTAGCACTAGGTCTTGCCGTCTGGTACGGCGGGGTGACGTGGTAGGCGCCGGCCGACGAGGTAGGCGTGACGAAGTACTGTGCGTTGGGCGGCGTGCTTGGACTTGGGCTGGTTGCTGTTGGTGGTACCATGCAGTGAGGGGTGGCCAGCTGGCGGCGAGGTGTCAGCGAGGCGTCGCTGAAGAGTTGGGGCCAGTCGGGTGTGGCAGCAATGGTGTACTGACCGCTGGGCAGCCCTGAGCCAGAGTGGGAGGCTTCCCCATGTGTGGAAGCGAATCCAGCGAAGCGGCGATCTCCCAGCGTCGAGGAATCGTCGTTGGCCCGGGATGCTGTTGGGTCCACCATACAGCGAGGGGGCATCACCATATCCTCATCACCATCCAATCTCTGTTCCATCGCCGAGTTTCCGTGCCACGATGCTGCGTTGCGCTCCATGCAGTAATGGGGCATCGCCTGAGAATCGTTGCTACTCCATTCCATATTTGTTGCCTGGGCTTCATGCCAGGTGGCTGCGCTGCGTGCCATGCAGCGAGGGGGCATCGTCGTGATGACGTCATGCGTGACCCCAGTGTCGTGTCCTATGTTGGTGGCGAGTCCTGCCTCGCTATGCCTGGGTGCTGAGCCCGGCGACGCACAGTAGTGGGGCGCCGTCGTCGCGACGCCATGCGTAGCACTTGTGCCTGTGGAGAAATCAGAGGACATGCTTACCTCGCCGAGCCGGGTTGCTGTGTTGCTTGCTGTGCAGTGTGGGGCCACCGTCGTGGAAACGTCGGGCGTGACCCCCGTACCCCTTGTCAGGGCGTCGTGTTGGCGGAGCACTTCGTGGTCAGATGCTGTGAGGGGCGTCGTGCAGTGAGGGGGGGCCGACGTGGAGACGTCGCTCTCGACCCCAGTGCCTACTGCCTTGCCACTCCGGGTATGCATTGCCACTTGACACTCAACACAATAAAACTCAAATAAAACACACTGTCTGGTTACAACACAAGAGGAAGGGATGACCTCGTCAGCATTGGCGTTGGCTTCTGTGCTCAACTGACTTCTGTTTCGGCAGAAGACTATTAGTTGCTGAAGGCTGGAACATTACTACTTGAAGGATCGATCACTACTTGCTCGCTGAGAAAAAGTGTTTTCTTATATAGACTTTTTTTGTGCTCAAATGACTTCTGCTTCGGCAGAAGACTATTTTTTGTGCTCAAATGACTTCTGTTTCGGCAGAAGACTAAAACATGAGCACAGCGCGCTAGACAAGTCATAACTTGTTCGCGACGCCGACGCCGATGACACTAATTATAAGTCCCCCCTCGTTATAATACCCTGTCGGTGTCCCCTGATACGTTGTCCGATCGATTAAAATGGCAACGACAACTTATCGTGTAGCAAGCTCGGCTTAATCATAATATGCTGCGAGCCAATCTGCCTAAAACTGGCAGTGACCATTTAATTGACGGGGAGTCAATCAAATGGACACTGACAATCTCTTCGACAGCAAGCTCAGCTGAATAAAACCACTATGCGAGCCAATCTACAAAAATTGTAGTAATACCAAATGAATCGATGGTGATCAATCAAATTGATACCTCGAACTAAATCCGCAGCCAGCTCAGGGAACGAATTCGCCGAGCTGACCCACGAAAATAATTCTAAGTCACTAAATAATTTATTAAACAGCTAGCTCTGAAAAGACAAGTCCCCGAGCTAATCTGCCAATAAAATATAAAGTACTGTTAATCTAGTAGCTGCTCGGGAGAAAATTAATTCTACGAGCTAGTCCACTAGAGGGTACAAACTTAATTGACCATTGACCAAGTGCATAATTTTTCTAGACTATTTATACTCGGAATTTACTAGAAATTAGTGACGTCACATTGCCACAACGTGTCGTTCTGGACCTAGTTCGCACGGCCACCTGCATCCCCGATCTTATGGTTTGTTTATATTAACGTAATAAAATTAAAGTGGATTCTTGCAGTGAAACATCCTAGTTCTCCTCGATATATTCGTTTTTTAGGGAATCTTTACACTATGAATTTAATGTGTTTAAAAACTTTGCATTTTAACATGGAAATGTACGTAAAATATTTTTGATAGTTACTGGGCGATACTTAGTTTCGTACCAAATTATAAGATATTTCGGAAATATGTAAATTCGGGTTAATAGGCGCGGGAATAAATTTAAAAAATATAGTATACCGGGTGGTCCGTTTCATTATTAATAACATATTCCCTTTTGAAATTCTGTTCTTTTATTCATTTCAGTAATTCGCGCTTTATTGGAACTTTTACAGGAATTTCCATATTTTTTCTCTCATGAATTTTAAAATGTCTTCCTTGTACTGGTGTTTGGTATTTTATTTAATATTCGCGAGTGATAGGAAGCATTATCTAATACAATTACCGGATTAGGCGAAATATTTGGTACAAGGCTGTTCTGAAAACCATTTTTCGCACTGCACTGGAGAAATATCGAGTCCACGTTGACTAATGACTGACATAACTCAAACACCGACCGACCAATCGGACTGAGGAATACCCGGGTGCCAGCCAATCGTCGCCACCCGTCCTCAAACGCAGGCCAATGATAACACATCTCACAAGTCCACGTGGACTCTTGAGAAATGATTTACAAGGTTTTATTTATGCTAGTGGACCTGTCTGTTTTATTATCTTTAAACCAACCAGTGCAGTCGTAGATGGTTCATTCAAGCTGATTACATTGCCAGTCTTGGACTCGCCTGCACAGTTTCAACTACTATTCGATTATCGATACCATTGTTAAATACATAGGACAAAATATCAAGTTAAGTGCGCACGGTCCTGTGCTTTAACACTGACCAGTTTCAATTGACTTTGTAAACACTTTACCAACTTCCAATCCACTACGTGGATGTGGAAGTAAAAATTAAACAAAAACACTTTTGAAAACAGTCGAACCACCTTTAAAAAAACCGCTACTTTTGTGTGTTTAATCAAAAGACCCCGCACAAACCTTATAGGAATTGGGTTCCGGTAGAATCGTTTGAATTTTTGGTATATTATAGCTTTTGTCATTCTGAACAAGTTTCCATGGCCACGATACTCCATATTCAGTATTTTGGGTCCTATGGAGCACCAAAGCTCCATAGCTCCATCAAGTTACTATTTCGAGTTATTTTATAACATTTTTATACCGCATATTTCAATAATCAAAACCAAACTTTATGTTTTTGAGATTGATGAATTCAAACCTAAGGCCAAATAGACGATATTGACAGTTGGCAGTTGTCAATCAGCTGTCAATTACAAAGGAACTACTAGGTGATTTTTTTTACCTGAGACTTTCAACACAAATGTTGTAGAATTGGGTGGAGGCATTTCCGCGGTATATCTCACTTTGACCTTGGGTGGTTTGGGTGGTTTGCGGGGTCCATTACAATAAAACATAATTTATAGAAAAATTATAGTATACACGCTTATGGTGACCACCCTGTATGGCGGATATGGCCCAATTTCAATAGGCATGAGCATTCCACCATGCTAATTTACATATGTTCATTATACACATATACGAATTTGTGTTCAAAAATGTTTTTTATACGATTATTAAAAGTCTTTGTCTGGCTTTAATATATCTATTTGATTATATCAAAAAGACATAATAATACAGATTGAAAATATTAACGTAAAATGCAACACTTGCTCTACATGTAAAACCTGAACATGAATTGCATCGTTAGGTCTTTTTATGCGCTTTATAATTAAAAAAAAAATGTAAGGTCAAATAACTTTTAGTCTACTATATCTATTCTCTTTTATTGTGTCAGAACTGCGTAGCTAGACCGACACACCTTGTAAATCTGGCAAACCGCGTTCGCCTGCACCAGACAAATTAAATCCAAGAACGCAAAACGAACAATCATGTTGCCACTTTTCTCAGACAAAGGAAAACTGTTTTCGTTCTGACAAAGGATCAGGCCTGATCAAAGCCCACGCAAGATGCCAAAAACAGTAGTAAAACAACCAAACGTAAAACCAATACAAGGGGGCCTCTGCGGTATTTTCGTTAAGGTTGTTGATTCATATTTTGGCAGGGCAACGCTCTCGCACCTTATATACGTTGTAAATTAAGAAGGCGGATAGGTACCTCGGAAACGGGCAAGTTACCTATCGGATTTTTTATGTCTTTATTTGTTTAATTTGGTATTACGCATCTGTTTACAGCTTTTTATGCGATAGACAGTCATTGACGTCGTTTAGAGCGAGGTAAATGAATGTTTCAAAACAAAAGAGGCAAGTGATTCGCAATAAGTTTCTCAAATATTCAATGTGTTATTACTATATACTTGTTAACAAATGTGTTAATATGAAGGTAAAATTGGATTAAATGTATAAAATATTAAATTTTGTCTAATTTTTTCCGTGTCAATAAAATGTGTGAATTTGCAAGGGTAAATATGGTAAAGCGAGAAACTGTTTTATCCTTCGAAATAGATTCTAAGTATGTTAAAAAGAAATAATAATAAAGGGTCGAGACAGTTTTTTCTTTGAAACTTTTTTAGGATTAATAGTTCCTGAGAAAATCGCATGTGATAAAGTTTGACCAATGAACTGATATAACCATAATACCTAGGTACTTATTGGATAAAACAACTTGCGGGATATGATACTTTCCATGTTTCTAACGGTTACTTACACTTTTTTTAAAAAGATTTAAGGGTGGAAGAGGAATTTAAAAAATCCCTTAAAGTGGACAGATATTAAAAAATGTTATTTATATTTATAAATCAAATCTTGCTTCGTAAAAGGTTATTATACTCTTCGCAGATACAAAACGAAGAGTATGTTGCATTCGATCCCATTCCCAAAACCGGTAATATTGCTCGGAAAGAAAAAAAATTAATATCACTGTGTTGGTGATTGAATTCTCAACAACTTTCAAACTGTCCGTCCGTCCGTCTGTCCGTCCGTCTGTCTGTCCGTCCGTCCGTCGCGTTTTTTCGAAGCACGATAACTTAAGAACGAGAAGTCCGATTGTATTGAAATTTGGACAGTATGTTCGTGTTAAGGAAGAACCCTATTTTTGAACAAAATCGATCAATAAATAAAAAAGTTATTAATTTCTCAAACAAAAAACAAAAATTTTAAGTTTTGTAATCAAACTAAAAACGTCTAAAAAATTTTCCTTCTAAAATGTTTATTCTATTGAACCACGCCGTGAGTTTTGTTAAAACTTTATTTGATAAAGCTATATTAAAAGTTAATAATTTTCCTTCTAAAATGTTTATTCTATTGAACCACGCCGTGAGTTTCCCCAAAAATATGTCTTTTATTACTACTAGGTGTTTAGCTCTAATAAAATCAACTTTCTTACTTTTAATTATTAATACACGAATAGTGAAACGTGCGTCGAGTAGATAAATTGTTCCAGTGTAGTGTTTTATTGTTTATGAAAACTTGTCGTAAATTGTTCAAGTGTAGTGTTCAAATGTTTTAGTGTTTATGAAAACGTATCAATCCGTTGTTCTTTCAGAATTGTTTTAATTTATTTGTTTCAAAATTATTGTTAATTTTTTTAATATTTATTTGTCAACCAGAATTTTTATTTATGACCGCTAAAAGAAAAAAAAAATATTTTCGTTGTTCTCATAGGTTTCAGATTTTTGTTTGTTATATGAAATATTTTATTTTTACTAACATCGTTTTCCCTACTAATACCACGATCCTATCCTTTCCTGGCAAGAAATGCCCATACCTCCCCGTGTTTCTTGCTGGACTGTAGCAATATGAGTCTTTGATTTATTTTTCTGATCACTCGTTGTTATTGACTGAATTGGGCAATTCATATCATTTTTTGTTATCAGTTTCATTTGTCCCGAACCTATGTACCTACAGTGTCCGTCATAAAGTTGGCTACATATGGAAAAATTTGTGTTATTGAGATTTCTAAAAAATGCTAAATTGGGGGTTTGTTTCTTTTACTTCCCTCGCATACCGAAGGGAAGTATTATATTCGAGAAAGAATCACCCTCCGAGATTTTTTCGCTCAAACTTAAAATTTCCACGTTTCATGGCATTCTAAACTTATTTAAAAAAAAAAAGAAAATTTTCAGAAAATTTGAAATTTTTTTTTACCACTACTATAGAATAGATGAAAAAAATTGTTTCATGACATTCTAAGCCTATTTCAGAAGAAAAAAAAAATAGAAAACTTTTTTACCAACATTTATGAAAAAATTTTTACCACTAGAAGAGATGAAAAAACATTATTTTTGCTCAAATTTAAAATTTCCACGATTCATGGCATTCTTTTTTTTTACCACTACTATAGAATTGATGGAAAATTTAGTTTTCGCTGAAATTTAGAATTTCCACGTTTTATGACATTCTACGCCTATTCCAAAAACTTTTAAAAATAAAAAATGTACAAATTTTTGCCCACTACAAAATACAAAATAGATGACGGAAAAAATTTGTTATTGTTGAAATTTTAAATGTCCACGTTTCATGGCATTCTTTTTTTATTTTTGAAAATTAAAAAAAAATAATAAAAATTTGCCCACTACAAAATACAAAATTGACGACCGAAAAAAATTGTTTTTGCTCATTCTAAACCTATTTCAATTTTTTTTTTATTTAATTGAAAAAAAAAATTGTTAAAAATATTTTTACCACTACTATAGAATAGATGATCAAATTTTTTTTACCACTAGAATTCATGAAAAAAAGGTGTGTTTGCTCAAATTTAAAATTTCCACGTTTCATAATATTTTTTAAACTTATTTAAAAATAAATATGAAATTTTTTAACCACTACTATACTTCCACGCCACTACGTAAGTAAATGTGGAACTGAAAATGTGACAGATGGCAATAATATTTGGCATATGAACCAATTATAGTTTTATTGAAAAATGTACAGGTTGGTCATTCGAAGAAATAATTCAACCATAGTGGTTGTATTTGCGCAATCCTTCCATATTTAGCACCTGTTATTTAATATTGAATTTTTGCTGTCGGATGACCACCATATGTATATTTTTTGACCAAAAGTTATCAAATTTTCTTTGTACTAATAGTGATAAGTATATTTCGATTCTTAGTTCAATGTCATTAATATTTTTTTAGAGTGACAGCCATGCACAAATAAAGAGGGAAGTTCTGTGTAAATACTTTTACCGATTTTTTTTACATGCAAATATCTTTATTCAACTAAAATACATAAAGTTTTTGTCGAAACTAATTAAATATTTGTGAAATAGACACAAGAGTTTATGATATTTCATATAGTAATTAGTGGTAGGGGCACATATAAATCCCATATGCGACACTCCTTTGATCTAGAAGAAATGCCGCCGATGACCTTGGACTTTTACTGTGGATTTGACACGTCAAGATTAAATATGCTCGGGATGATTCGGATAATTCGAATCGGAATTTTAGTATCTGACTGAAGTAGGTAATATGGGATTTTAATCGCATAATTATAATATCTGCATCATACAATACATTTACCTACATCGCATAATTCCTTACATTACCTATTTGTATCATTTGTAACGCTTAATTTAAAATAATAGTGAAATTTGTACATCTTACGAAAATTCAATATTTTATTGCAGCTAAACTGTTTATACGTATGAATCTCGGCTCTTTAACCTGGATATATCTCTGCTAGTGTTGCACAAAATATCTCTGTCCTTTTCAGTGTCGCATATGGGATTTATATGTGGTAGGGGTAAAATTTGCACTCTTTTATTTTCCTCATATCTGCTTCAAATTTAATATATGGGGTCCTTGTTGTATTCTATGCACTTGTTCTTCACTTCTGCCAAACAGGTGATTACATGACATGTGTCAAAATGTAATTTTTTGTTGTTGGACATGCATAAACGAACTCCCAATAGTTTTTTAGAAATGTCAATAATATAATTTTTTCCCATATGTAGCCAACTTTATAGCGGACACTGTATAATCAGCATTCCACTAAAATGACGAAGTTACTAAATTAATAATCCTAACATTTTATGATATCTTTCCTATTTTTTAATAATTATTTAGGGACGTCATTGCTGTTACAGGAGAACAGAACTGTTTGAGAACTACTGGCATTTCTTATGCATCAAGTGAAATCTTAGTTCAGACGTTTTAGCGGCCATGACACAAGTCAGCTTAAATTGTACCCGACTCTGTTTTGTCGGACTTACACTACGGATACCCATATCAGGGTTTTCGGAAATAAGAAATAATACTTCCTCCTCTTGTTTGACGGAGATCGTTGTTGTAGTTCTATTCTTTTTAAGATAAAAAAGTTCGTCTATATTGACGCTAAAAAATACTTAAGGTAACTTCTTCCTTATGCCTCATATTACCCAAATATGTTTTTGGTGAAATCGAAGCTGATCCTTTTTTCGAGAAATCATCAGGAGAAGTTTAAAATCTTTAATTATCTGAGACTAAATTTTTAAGCATATGTGCTTATTGTTGTTGTTTTTTGTTTTTCTTTGCTCTTAATGTCTGTAACTTTTATTAGTATTTAAGTTTGGCTTTGTCAACAAAAATTTTTTGTATTTTTTTCTGACAATAAAGCATATTCTGATTCTGATTGTTTTGTATGCTTCCTAACGTTTCTTGATCGAATAAACAAATACAAAGCACGTCGCAACTTGTTATTGATACAATATCAGTACATTTTTCTGTGCTTTACTTTTACATTGTTAACTTTTCCACTTTTCGATTTTCAGTTTCTCTTTAACCAGCAGAGAGAGCAAACTGCTACTTTTATTATTTAAGAATATTAGTGGAAAGTGTGCATCGAATATTTAAAATCATTTCAGTTTATTGTTTGTCGTCTGATAATAAAGTGCCAGCAATTGATAGATTTTTATGAAGTATCGTTTTTGTGTATTTATTTTCTTGTTTACTTTGGTCACAAGTTCTATTATGCCAACACATTCAAATCATGTATCTACATATGCTGAAAAGTTTGTGGACCATGTGGACAGAAAATCATCGTTGGGAAGAAAAAAATCGATAATTTTATATTAACAGACCGCCATGAACAGTTAATAAGAAAAATTCTCACAAATAAATTTTCCTATTAACTGTTCATGGCGGTTTGTTGATCTGAAATTATCGATTTTTGCTCTTCCCAACGATGATTTTCTATCCACATAGTCCACAAACTCTTTCTATTTTCACCGCGTGTAAATACATGATTTGGATGTGTTGACAAAACTTGTGAGCAGAGTAAACAAAAAAAAATACACAAAACGATACTTTTTAAAAATCTATAAATTGCTGGTACTTTATTACAACGACAAACAAATGATTTTAAATAATTCGATGCGCACTTTCCACCAATATTCTTAAATAACAAAAGTAGCAGCAGAAGACATTCGCTCTGCTGGTTAAAGAGAAACTGAAAACAGAAAACAGTGTTGCCAGGAGGTCAAAACGAAATTACTGGCAAAACTTGATTGCATTCCAGGCATATCCTGGCAAAATTTCAATATTGTATTCTCAGGGCCAATCAAAGAGAGTTCAAAAAACTAGTCAGGCAGAGACAAAGAGAAGCATGGAGAGCCTACTGTGAGGAGATCGAGGATTACTCGCAGGCTGCTAGGCTACATAAAATACTTGCCAAAAACAAAGACAATCACCTAAGTCTACTGAAAAAGGATGATGGTACCAGTACCAACGACCTGCATGAAAGCCTAGAGTTGCTTATGGAAACTCACTTCCCAGAATCTGTAGTGACAGATCGGAAGGAATGGCCAAATGAAACCGACACTCAACCCACCGAACTGGATTGGCAAAACTGCCAAACAAATAGTGAGTGAAGACAGAATTAAATGGGCAATACTGGGCTTCTCCCCCTTCAAATCTCCAGGTACTGACGGCATTCATCCAGCCCTTTCACAATGGGGTCTGGACGAAATAGTGCCGCACCTGACAGTAATATTCAGGACGTGCCTAGCACACCTTTATATTCCGAAGGTGTGGAGAGAAGTCAAAGTAGTGTTCATACCAAAGGCGGGAAGAATAGACTATACTACCCCCCAAGCATACCGACCCATTAGCTTGACCTAAGGCGATGGAAAAGCTATGTGAGCGATACTTGAGGGATGTTGCAATCACTGCTAATCCTACACATCCCAATCAGCATGCATACACCCCGGGCAGATCCACCGACACCGCCCTTCATGCGGTCAGTGGTCGGATTGAAAAGTCTATGGACAATAAAGAGTCCACCCTGGGTGTCTTCATAGACATAGAAGGCGCTTTTGATAAAACCACCTTTCCAAAAATTACAGCAGCCCTCACGAGCAGGAACGTTTCTCCGATCGTAAGTGGCTGGATATCCAACTTGCTCTCAAAAAGAGCTGTACAGATTAACATGGGAGACATCGCTGTTAGAGGAATGGTTGCAAGAGGCTGTCCTCAGGGGGGTGTCTTATCACCTCTTCTATGGAACTTAGTTCTTGAGAGCCTCCTGCGCCGCCTCAACTCCGAGGGATTCCACACAATTGCATACGCAGATGATCTAACGATACTGCTTAGTGGTAAATTCGAAGGAGTCCTCTGTGATCGAATGCAGATGGCCCTGAGAATAATCGAAAGATGGTGTAGAGAACACTCTGTCGGTCAACCCCAGGGAGACAGAGCTGGTCCTCTTCACAAGGAAAAGGAAATTGGGGCCAATGACGGCACCCGTTCTCCTAAATACCACACTAAATTTCGCATCAGAAGTAAAATACCTTGGAGTAACTTTTGATGCCAAACTAACTTGGAATCTTCATTTAGATAGAAGACTAAAGAAGGCTTATATCTCTTTTGAGCAGTGCCGCAGAACCATAGGGAAAATCTGGGGAATGAAACCCAAAGTGGCTATGTGGATTTACACTGCTATAATAAGACCGATGATAGCCTATGGAGCCATTGTCTGGTGGCCTAAGAGTCAGCAGACTGTAGCGAAACGTAAGCTCAGCCAGGTACAACGAGTAGCCTGTTTAAACACAATTGGAGCTATGAGAACGACACCAACAAGAGCAATGAAAGTGATGCTGTGCCTGCCACCACTATACATGTATCTAGAAGAGGTGGCCCTAACTACTATGGCAAGTCTCAAATCCGTTGGTATACAGCCAAACATAGGATGTGGAGTGACCAGATGCCGGCTGTGGAATGAGGCAATCAAACAGATGCCACTTCTGCGGGTACGTGCAGATGGTATTTTTCCACAGTTCATCTTTGATAGACCCTATACAATACACACCAACAGTAGCAATGAGGCTGTCGGTGAAGGAACAGTTAACATCTTCACAGACGGATCGAAAAAGAAAGAAGGAACAGGTTGTGGGGTATACTCCAGGAACCTGCAAATTCAAATTAAATGGGCTATGGACAAACAAGCCAGTATAACACAAACAGAACTGGCGGGAATAACCATAGCTGCAAAAGAAATTTCCCGTAGACAAATAACGGGAAAAACAATCAGAATCTACACTGATAGTAGACAATCACTACTGGCCCTACAGAGACACAAATCAACAACAGGTTCAGTATGGGAATGCCATCAGGGACTCGTGGGCGCCTCCGGCATGAACAGTGTCATTCTATGCTGGGTCAAAGGGCATGCACAGTGCAGAGGCAACAGGAAAGCTGACAGTCTGGCTAAGAAGGCAGCCAGTCTAAGTATACTTGGACCTGGCCCTTCTAACATACTGCCGACCTCAGCAATAATGCTAATGATTAAAGAAAACACCCACAGAAAATTTAAAAAACTGTGGGATGAAACGCGCTTTGCGACAGGAATTCTTACTGGTAAAAAAAAAAATTTTTTGAAATAGGTTTAGAATGCCATGAAACGGGGAAATTTTAAATTTGAACAATCACAAACAAATTTTGTAGTGGTAAAAATGTTTTCAAAAATGGTGAAAAAAATTTTCAATTTTTTTTTCTGAAATAGGTTTAGCGTATCATGAAACGTGGAAATTTTAAATTTGAGCAAAAAAAAATTTTTTTCATTATTTATTCCCTTTAGTCGATCCACCCTGTATATTTTCCAGTGAAAGTTCTACCATTTCTTCGCTGACAGTAGGGTCAACTACCTACCAAATTTGACTGCTCACCAATAGACAGACAGACAGACTGACGGAATTGAAAAACCTATATTTTCGTAATCTCCGTGATCTGAAACGTCAGAATCCGAAAAAATCTCAGAGGGTGATTTTTTCTCGAATACAATACTTCCCTTCGGTATGCGAGGGAAGTAAAAAACATGTAGTCGTCAATAATTTCTAAGTTGGTACCTACTATGAAAACTTTAAACTTCCTTTATCTCTCAAGCCGGCAACATTTGTATAAGGCATATTGGGATGAATCACCCTGTATACTAGAACACATGTAAAGGTTAATTTACTGTATGGAAACTCGGAGCAAAAATTATTATATTGTTTGGACAAATTCATTCCACCTGGTAAGCATTTGAGCGGGAGGCGAGAAATCGGCCGACCTCGAGGTGGCCTTCTGAAACCACGCAATGCTCAGCTGATCGCGGCGCCCGTCAAGCGAAATATTTGCGCGATTTCTACTTTTCTTCTTTATTTGATAAGTGAGTGAAGTCGCGCACGGGTTAAGCCAAATCTCATTTAGTAAGCTGTCGGCTGATAAAGGCTCCTTATCTTTCTTATCTACCCCATTCTTCGAAACTGGGATGGGAGTGTTCTATGCCTTATCCTTTTGAATCGTCTCCTAACGACGTGGACGTATTAAATTGTACCACTATTTTTGTGATTCGCGATGTTGGCGTCCGCAAGGTTATTGGCGAATGACGCGTGCGATGGGATCAAGTTGGCGGTTTATATCTTTGCCTTTGTTCGTTTACTATGTTGTTACAGTTTAATCCTGTCCTAAATAAATAATAAACAATCTACGTTTGACATATATACATAAATAAATACACAAGATACAAATACATTTGGAGGAAATTTGGGCTGTTTCGCAATTTCCGATAGAAAATAGCAACAATGAGTACTGTTGATTTTTCCATTTGTATTAGCTTGATGTATATCCTGGGATTTTTTTCGATCACTTTTAAACGAAAATGTTTAAATGAAAATTCTCATATTTCCTTACGTTTCGGTTTATTAACCATCGTCAGTGGAAAAACTGTAATATTTATAATAAAATACGATTGTTTTATGTAATTTTACAACTTGAATATGCATTGCTTACAATTATTGTGATTTTTTTTTTCCTTTTTATAGAAGTTCGATTTCAAGTATTCGTTGAGGCAGTTATGTGGAATTTTTGCAATTTTTTTTCGGGACACCCATTTTTAAAATGATTAGAAAAAATCTAAAACGCACAAAAAATGCTGACAATAGCACCTTACCTTAAAAAAAACACGTTTAAGATATATTTCAAATTTCGTTGAAAAGTCACACCATTTGGCCGAGAACCGTTTTCCTAGTATTTTCGGAAGTTGGGCCTAAAGCCGAACCTGACGACAGAAAATGCTGGCAAGGGTATTTTAGATTTGTTCTCGACGTCTGGAAACATATTACATTGCAAGCAAAAAGTCTCAACAACACATCGATGTAAAATTTCAATTTGAAGTTACTGGGTCACATGACCAATTCCACCGTCCGGACATGACAAAGGTATAGACACACATGCTCATAAGAAAGCATGCTTGTGAGTATACTTAAAAGTAGCATGCTATTCAGCTGTTCACATTTGCTGGCAATAAGCATGCTAGTTTTAAGCATATCGTAAGTAAGCATGTCCAAAGCAGATCAGTTGGACACACGTGCTATTAAACGCAGGCTATCGACCAAAATGGAAGCTAGAACTGAAAACAGTTCTTACTTCGGAATAGTACACTAATCTTAGATTTTTAATCTTAGTTTTAATTATTTTCATTGTTAAACTTGGCTTGTGGGTCGACAATATCATTTTAAAGCTTCATAAGCATTATTTCGTGCTGTTTTATTTTTATAGAGAGGCATGTGTATTCCACAGACATTCGTGACTCCGATAATAAGTCACGAAAAGCAATGTTTTTTCATCTCCCCAACGTGCCATTATTTGATTTTTGAAGATGCGAACTCAGTACACTGTCGCGGATTTCAATCAATACTAGCATGCTCTCATATAAGCAAACCTGTTCACACACTCTGAGAGCACACCCCCTTCGGGGGGGCTGAGATGGATTTGTAAGAACGTTTTACCGTGTACCTATTTCATGTGTAAAAATGCTAAAATCATACATTGTTGATGTGATCATTCTAAAACTTAATACAACACATACATCACCAAAGCTGTTCATTTGTGTTGTGACTGTGACCTAAAACTTTGACGTTCCTTGTCAATTAAATAATCCAAGAATAATCCGAAAACGATCTTTCAACGTCCACAGATGTAGTAGGGGTCACAAAATAGGAAGCAATGTTGTCAGAGCACTCCTTTTATTTGTTTAGAAAATGTGATTTGTATTGGTGATCCGCCAGTCGAGATCGACCTTGCTTTCTATCGATGGCGCATCTGCTTTACTGTTGTAGTTGGAAACAGTCCGTTAGTCTAGTCAACAAGTGCCATTTTGCTGAATATCTCGTAACCTGTACCAAAAATTATGATTTAGGGCTCATTCGATTCGGAATGACATCTAGAAACTTTTTAGGAAATTTGAAGTTGAGCCGGTAAAAATTACAGAAGTTATAAACAATTTAGTAAAAAAAAGGAAGGTTTGGCTTTTTGCAAATATCTCGGAAATTATTAAAGATATCCGAAATCAAAAAAAAGCAGGAAATGTCGTAAAAAAAGTCCTACCTCCCAGAACTCTACCACTAATATTTATAATTTTAATTTAGAGGTGAAAATAGGGCTAAAAACGGGTGATGTGACTTCCGCGCGTGCCGACCGATTCGGACACATAAAAACCCTGATAATTGTCAAACTAAAAACCTCAGATTTTTTTCACTTCTTGGAGCTATTCTTGATGGGCTTTAGAAAAGATCCCCGTTGGAAAAATCAAAAAACCAACCCCATCTTTTTTTAACCTCCCCACAATAAAATTGTGGGAGGTTACTAAAATTGGTCCAAAATCGAAAATTGAGATAACATCAAATCTTTACGTTTTGAAGTCCCAAGAATCCAAAAAAGTGGTTTTTGAAAAATGCCTGTGTGTGTATGTGTGTTAGCACGATAGCGGCGAAACTACTGGACGGATTTGGATGAAACTTTACATGAGGGTTTCTTTAGTGCTCTAGAAGATCTGAAAAGGTTTCGGTTGAGATCGAATTACGTTTAGTGCCATTTTGGCACAACAACTTGTTTATTTTATTGTTACTTAGAATTTGTAATCTAACCATTGGAAAGCAGTTAAAATTCCGATTTCAACGGTATATCCCAATTGCACCTTTTTTTATATACCTACATTTTTTATGCAAATTATTGTATAGAGAACAAACAGAATTCAAAGTCTTTATACTATCAACATATTATGTAAAACTATGTCGTAAGTTTTCAGTGGTCGAGTGGGCTAAAGCGTCGACTTACAAATCAAGAGATCGTCGGTTCGATCCCAACACAGTGCGGTTTTCTTTCTCTTTCTTTTTTCATTATAAACTTTATTAATAATTGTGGAAAATGTTACATGATTAAATATCATCATATATTAGGTGTTTATAATTATTCAGAGTTTGAGGATTGGTCACTAGTTTTAAATGGAATATAAATAATTCTATTGCTGTTTTGGCGGTGAACACATACGACGTCGTAAATTAGATAAATATAGGTGGGTCATATTACAATAATATATTGGATTTAAAGGCATGTCATGACGGCTGATTTGAATTGACTATCAGAGCTCATAGCATTTACTACTGCTACGAATCAAATTACAGTTAAAAAGTAGCAGACTGCTGTTTAGCAGCCCATCACTAATTTCAACCGGGTGGGGAGGTTCCAAGTAGCTGCCGATTTTTTTTTTACTAAATTGTTTATAACTTTTGTCATTTTTCCCGGCTCAACTTCAAGTTTGCTAAAAAGTTTCTAGATGTCATTCTGAATGGAATGAGCCCTAAATCATAATTTTCGGTACAGGCTACAAGGTATTCACTAAAATGGCACTTGTTTACTAGACTATGTCGGTAAGTGGCTTATTTGCTATTAGTCGATATATACCTATTTTAGGTCTGAAACTGTTTTAAGTATGCATGCTATGGTAATGCATGAGGAAATGATATTTGCGTACTTACACATAATAGCGAATAACTATACCGCATTTCTATTACAACACTTAAATTATAATTTTTAGAATAAAATGTGTATTTTCTTTCAACAAATACCTACAACAAGATAAAGCAAAAACATAATTCAGTATTAAAATAATATTCGCGGCTTCCGGTACAGAGGGAGTATGGGAATTTTTTATTTAAATTCTGAAGATTTACTTACTGTTAATAAATCGATGTTTAGGTCGATCTAAAGAATCTTGGTATAATTTCTTTTCTTGCTGCCGTTCATTTGAACCTTTCCGAACTTCAGTTATATATTTTCCCTGATAATTTAGATTTTCATCAGAATTTTCAGCCCTCTAGGTAGATAGTAAAATGACCAGTTGAATACGTTAAGAATAATGTTTTACTTATATTGGGCCTTTCAAACGGTAACCCATTGTGGCTGGATCGGAAATATGTTCTTTTTAAATCCCACATTTTGTCCCAGAAAAGGGCATCCGAAAATATTTTTATAATATTGGATCCAAAACTGCCTGCCCGCAAAACATTAGCTCTAAAAATACTGAAACATGATTGGTTCAAACATATGTTCGTCATAATGTGATGTAATATATTTTCTTTATCTCAATTGATTTTCATTCACGCGGTTTTGCATAACTTCAAAACCTTTGCCAAGAAATTTAAAATATACATTAGTAGCATAACCAAATTGATTTTAAATTAAGGTATTAACTAACCTTCATTTTATTTCATTGGACAAAAAGTACTTACACGTATTTATAATTATTTAAATTTAAAGTAACCCACTTGTAATTATCATTTAATTTGATTTTCGAAGTTCAAGTTTTGGTCAATGATCATTACCAAATTCTTGGCACTACTAATTAATGGATCTATTTATGAATCGTTTATATTTTTTGAAAACAAATGATTTTAAATTTCAAAGAGGAAAGTATTTTAAATAAATTTAATTCTATCTGCCTATGGGACTTCGTTCACATATGTCAGGTGATTATTCTACAGGGTGTAATCAGTTTCATGTCATTAAAAAAACTGGTAATGGGGACCGACTAGACAAACAAAAAACATTTATGACTTTTCCCTCTAGGGGCACTTTGAAAAAAACTGATCTAAGTTAACATATTTAATATTATGGTAGACAACTATTGAGAGCCACTGCTTTTCTTAGTCAATGGACTTGTACTTCCCAATTATATAACTTTTAAATTGTTATAAAAACCCGCGAACGTTGGACGTGTGTACATAACGAAACACCGACAGTAACTAAAATATTGCCAAGGGAGAGTTAGAGTATAGTTTTCTTCAGATCAGATCTAGATCTAAACCTACATCAACATTCCAGCAGTTCTCAAAAAATGTTATTGAAATTTTGCGAAATTTTTGGTTATTTTTTTTTCTCCAAAACTATGAGCTTTAGACCCCATGTTATGAGTGTGCTGAAATTCTCGCATTCCCCTTTAGGCACTGAGGAATCTGAGGATACATGCCAAAATAGTAAGAAAATTTCCTGTGTTTGGAAATGTTTCTTAAGGAAGTTACTATCATCAGCGGATGGCGCCTATGTATAGGTTTTTACTGCTTTTATTGGGACGACTTTTTGAGAATTGGTTCACTATTTTGCATTATTAAGGCTTATTTTTGCACAGTACTAACCAAACCTAATTTTATTCATAAGCGGAGAAACAAGGGTAGTCAATCTTTGTCTCATTTCTTTATAACACTAAACTAACTGAAGGATAGAAAAATATATATATATTTTTTTTCATTCGAAAGATCGATAATCCTTGATATTAATGATATTAATATTAAATTTGGTTTGCTAATGTTGGACAAGTATTGGTCCAATATTGCTACAATTTATATTTATAAAAGGATTAGGTACCTATAATGTTGGAAAAATATTGGCCCAATATTGCTACAATTGATATTTACAAAAGGATTAGGTTCAACATTTGGATTAATGTAAATTACAGTGGTAAATATCTTAATGCCTAAATATAGTTGACTTGCAAACATTTCTGAACGTTATATATCCCCGGTACAACAATTTCTATTCAACAGAACACAAAAGGCGACAAAAATAGGAATCGTTTGTAAAAATGAGAATTACCTGAAATAATGCGCCATTTGCTACCAATCACTACTTGAATAGGATCATGGACACCTATTAAATTACTGCACTTTTCACAAACTGTACACTATTCTTATTAGCAAATTGGCAAATTTCTCGAGCACCGCAACACGTTCTTGCCATGACCGCAATACTACCGTTTCTAAATGTGTTATGCGCGGCAAATTTAAAATACAAAATATACATAATTTGTACTAATATATGTAAATTAATTTAATATTAAGGTAAATATTATGGTAATTTTGTTTTTCTTAGAAATATAGATATTTTCAGCTTTGTTTATGTGTCTGTTTAAATGTTTATTATAACTATATCTACCTCGAAAATAGCCTAATATATTTTGATAAAATTTTGTAAATTTATAGATATCTTTTCAACTTCGACAGGCTAGTTTATATCGAAGGTGGTGGGAAGATAGGGGAACAGTGCCCATAGTGAAAATTGGGGAAAACGGTAGAAAGGTGGGAAAAATTCTAGAAGATGATGGGAACATGTACAGGGTTAAAATAAAATAATAATTAAATATCTAAAAGTAATAAAGGAGTTATATTTGCCCAATATTCAGAACTAATATTAGTTTCTACACGTTGCGCCCAAAGATATGGAATCAACAGACGTCATCAGTCAATGATAGCCACCTAGCCTCACCAAAAATAGTAAGTTAAAAATTGTTTATGACTATTACTATTACTAAATCCAAGGCGAACTAGATTGTTATGCTTCACATTTGGTTTGTTTTTTAATTTTTTTCACGGAAACCAAATCGAAAGGGTGCACGTGTGATAAATCGTTGAAATTGGAATTTTAACTGGTTTTTAATGGTTCGATTACAAATTCTAAGTAATTATAAAATAAACAACTTATTGTGCCAAAACGGCACTAAACGTAATCCCATCTCATCATCTCAACCAAAACATTTTCAGATCTTCTGGAGCATTAAAGAAACCCACATGCAAAGTTTCATCCAAATCCGTCTAGTAGTTTCGCCGTTATCGTGCTAACACACATACACACACACACACACAGATATTTTTCAAAAACCTCTTTTTCTGGTACCCCAAAAACGGAAAGATTTGATGTTATTTCAATTTTTGATTTAGGACCAATTTTAGTAACCTCCATAATTAATTTTTTTTTTGGGAGGTTAATACTATTTCGGAACGTAAACATTTTAACCTGTTTAGTAACGAAAAGCGATCGTAAAATCACGACAATTTCAAGTTAATTGTACCTCGAATAGACACTTTGTTCCAATGGTGTTTGGAAATTTTAAACATGTTTCTGACCTGTGTGTGTTTATTGGGATAAGTATAGTCCACTATCTTTTATTGTTGTCATAAATATAATTTATTTTCTACTAATATTCAGTACAATGCCCAGCGATCATGTTTAAATAACAATAATTTTGTTGATTGAATTTTTATCTGGAATCGTTCTTTTTAATGAGACTAGTTATCATTTTTTTTTAAGAAATGGTATCTATAAAAATAACAATAGCTGATAAAACTGACTAATATGATATTATAGAATTGTGAATCACTCATTAATTTCCGCTAAAACATACCTGTCGGATCAACAGGAAGTACTTAATTACTTATTACTAAATTATGTAGATATTGAGTTACGTACTAATTACACAGCTCTACAAAAAAAATCAGACCAGTGAACCAGACCCATGTATCCAATGTATTTTCTGTCGCTGAATCGAAATCCGAGGTCGGAAAAAAATCGTACACGCCCAAAATCATTAGCTAGAGCCTCCACCACTGGAATGGGGTAAAAAGAAGATTAAGCTATGAGAAGTTGTTACATCTTAATCAATCGAATTATACTTAAATAGCAGCGTACATACAATAGATATGAAACACACCCTCAGGGAGGGGCGAAAACTACACCTCCCCCCCCGCCCCATATATAAAAAATCGATCTAAAACAAGTATAACTGCTGAAAGAGCTCGAAATGTCAAAGTTTTGTTAAAGTGATAAGAAACTGCATAAGGCCCGACGTAATCAAGGAAAACCGTAAAATCCAACAGGATTTCAATTTTCATGGATGCTACGATTGGCTGAAATTTCGTAGTACTCTAAAATAGAACTTACGTACCATCAACTACCCCCTATGTAAGATTTAAATATAAAAAGTTACAGTGACATCTATAAAAATTCGAGACACCTGCGTTGTGTGGAAATGAGAAAAAACTAGGGACTAGGGAAAACAAGGTTTCTGGAATTCGAAAAGTATGAGTTAAGGCTGATGACATCTTCTAACGGCCTATTGTACCTTGAGATATCTTCTTAAGAATATGGGCAAGGCAGAAGATGATAAATGCAGATACTGCGGTACTGCAGCGAAGACTGCGGAACATATACTTTACGAATGTAAGATGTTAATTCCCATTTGGCTTCAGTACCTAGAAGAAGAAATGAAGATCTGGAGACATTGGGAAATTAGCTTCCATGTAAATCCTGGGCAGCAGTTAATTGTATAGGGTAATTTAAAAATGATTCAAATCGGTTAATCAGGGCTGATGAGCCGAGCGACCCTCTAAACAAATAGTAGGTTCATAAAGAGTGAAAAGTAGATAAAAAAATGAGCGGCATTTTTATCAAAGAAAATAGTGGATTTATTTCACTGAAGGTATACTGTTGTTGACATACAGAAGTACATTAAACTATGGTTTTGCCGCCTAGTGAAGAACAGAAAACATACTATTTGTTTTTCAATTATTTTTTGCTTAGTGTACAGGCAACCGACAAAGGCTATAAAATTTAATTGACGTTTCGCCAGTACGAGTTGTCTTACAGTGACGTTACTCTGGATAGTTCTGTATATTATGTATACGATTTTTAATTAGCCGTTCAGTGGCGCAGTGCTAAGGAGTCCCGGGTCGAATCCTGGCCAGGGTATGAATGTTTAGTGGCATTTTTAATGTGTTACCGAGACGGTAGTCGTGGTTATCTCTCCTGAGTTTGAGTCTCAGCTGCGGTAGATGAAAATATCCACGGAATGGTTGTTGTGTTGATGTCTATGTGCATATGACCTGGTTGAGTGGTAGTAATAGTTAAACTCCGCCAGGGCGTAATGTAAATAAGATGATTAAAAAAAATACTTACAAAAGTATTTGTAAATTGTATGTTTTTTAATCATTCGGTATAGCTCTTGAAAACGAAATTTAAAAATAAAAATGTAAACTTTTGATAATGCTAATGTCTTTTTGTATAGAGATCTATAGCAATAGAGAATTATTATTATTATTAAAGGTGAAATCTTGCCAAATTTAAGTAAGATACTACGTGTGAAACACGTATCGGTTGTAGATCGCATAATGCATTTAACAAATAAATAACCAAAATGAATTATGGAATTTGCGAAACCCGTACAAGCGCACGCCCTTGGATTTATTTTTCACTCTTTTTGAACCGATTATACGAATCTATGTTTTGGATATTTGTTCTGAGAAATATGATTACAATCTTCAATCCTGTTTCTCACTATCATCCTACGCCAAATATGTAGTGCAGTGCAGTCATTAGAAATGAAAAATGACCGGAACCTAGCTATAATGATTTTTTTTGCATTGAATTTCTAATACTGAGTACAAAAAAATTTACCGCATTTTACTTAGGGGTGGTTCCCACCCCCTCTAGAGTTATGGGCAGAAAAGTAAAATAGTAACCACCGAATTTGATATAGAATCATATTGTAGGAGAATAAGGTGGTTTACAATTTTTCATGAAAATTTATATTTTCCAAGTTATAACGATTTGAAGATTACGATTTTAACTTTAAAAAGTTGGTACCTTGAGACTGTTTTTCGTAAATAACTCAATGGAAAAAGTGGTATGGTCTAAAAATATGATAGTTTAAAAATGGCGCTTGAATGTTTATCAGTCGAGATATAATGTTTAAATCTCGAATGTATCAGAAACAATCAGTATGATGTTAAAAATACGTATAATAGAAATGAAGGGACTTAAAGTACTCTTTGATGTTATTTTTTTTATCAGTAGGTACGGCTTCAGAAATAGCGATGTATAAAACAATAAGTGCTTTGTAATTTTTTTTTAATAAAAAATGTAGGATTTTCCTTCCGTCATTGGGCATAGAACAGAAATTCAAAAAATGTGTACCAGTTTTAATTAATATACAGGGTGATTCACGTAGGCCATTCATTAGAAGTTTTTCAACTTGCAGTTTTATTAGAAACTTGAAATTTGGTATGCAGCCATAATCGATCATGCCCGTTCTATCTAAAATATTTTCAGTCCTCCAACTATACAGGGTGTGCCAGAAATTGGTACCAACTTTCTTATTTTAAATGGAAACCTATATTTTTCTTTACATGGTTCGATTGGTCTTCTAATTCTGAGTTTAGAGAACCTAGGTTATGTTAACTTATCTATTACAATTTTTGACATATGTCCAATTTTTTGAAAAAAATTGCCGCTGTAGTAGTTTACGAACAAATTTGTATCTCGCAAACCTTTCAAAATTATTAAACCAAATTTGTGAAGCAGTTAGCTGGAAGTCCAGGCTAACTTTTGATGTCCCATCAGCGGTCCCATTTTGTACCATATGGGCGCAGTCGATTTTCAAATGTCGCAATCAAAAATTGTCAAAAAGTCAATTTTTTCAAATGGCACCTACTATTTTTTTCACACCATTCGAAAAAAAATTGAATTTTAGGGTGAGTTACTTAAGCATTCCCTATACCTAACTTCACCCCATATCGAGTTAAACAATAAAAATCAAGAAATACCTTATCTTGCCGAGAGATTCCTTACTTCATCAAGTATGCCATGGAAACAAAAGACAGTTGTAATAATTTTTAAAGAAAAATATGGATTCTTATTTAATTACACACAACGCCAACAAATTCTTATTAACGAACAAGAACAATGTTAACGAAATTCTGTCAGTGAAAACGGTGCACACATTGAGCATTTTTATTGAAATAATTATTTTGTTAATCTGTTTATTTGTTGTTATTTTGTTGTTATTATTTATTATTGCAATACGATTTTTGAATAAAAATTAAAATGAAATGATTGTTTCCAAAGCCTACTACCCTTGAGAAAAAAAAACAATATTTTTTTCAAAAAATGCCAATAACTCAAAAACGACTGTAGATAGACATACACAATGTTAATAAAAGTGGCCCTAAAATTCAATTTTGCATTGATTTCTGGCGTCAGAAATGGTAGGCGCAAAGATGTGCTACGCAATCTGTTGAAAGTAGATTAATAGAATATTTGAACAAAAATATGGTGGTCACATTGAACATTTACGTCAGAATTTCCTCAACATTGTTCTTGTTCGTTAATAATAATCTGTTGGTGTTGTGTGTAATTAAATAAGAATCCATATTTTTCTTTAAACATTATTACAACTGTCTTTTGTTTCCATGGCATACTTGATGAAGTAAGGAATCTCTCGGCAAGATAAGGTATTTCTTGATTTTTATTGAATAACTCGATATGGGGTGAAGTTAGGTATAGGGAATGCTTAAGTAACTCACCCTAAAATTCAATTTTTTTTCGAATGGTGTGAAAAAAAATAGTAGGTGCCATTTGAAAAAATTGACTTTTTGACAATTTTTGATTGCGACATTTGAAAATCGGCTGCGCCCATATGGTACAAAATGGGACCACTGATGGGACACCAAAAGTTAGCCTGGACTTCCAGCTAACTGCTTCACAAATTTGGTTTCATAATTTTGAAAGGTTTGTGAGATACAAATTTGTTCGTAAACTACTACAGCGGCAATTTTTTTTCAAAAAATTTGACATATGTCAAAAATTGTAATAGATAAGTTAACATAACTTAGGTTCTCTAAACTCAGAATTAGAAAACCAATCGAACCACGTAAAGAAAAATATAGGTTTCCATTTAAAATAAGAAAGTTGGTACCGATTTTTGGCACACCCTGTATAGTTGGAGGACTGAAAATATTTTAGATAGAACGGGCATGATCTATTATTGCTGCATACCAAATTTCAAGTTTCTAATCCAACTGCAAGTTGAAAAACTTCTAATGAATGGCCTACGTGAATCACCCTGTATAGTATCATCAACATGCTCTAATTTTGAGAGCTTCACCTTATCAAAAGTTTTGAAGAAATGAGATTTGAATGTATTTCTTTTCCACTAAAAGTTCAAGCCCCACATTTGTACTGTCATATTCCCGAAACTGTTAATTCCTCAAATATTTTAAAAGCATATTAATATATTGCTGCTTAAGCTTCATTTTTCTATATTGTCATATTTTCCTTTAATTCAATCGTTTTAGAGTTATTTACAAATAAAATAAATAATTTTTTTTAAATTAAACGGTTTTGTTGGAAAGAAACATAATGATGCAGATAATGTACTAAAAGCTAAAAAATTATTAGGTAGGTACCAGGTACCAGTCATCACACCACTCTCCTCATCAATCTAGAGCATTGATTAGACTAAAATAAAATCGTGGAGCGAGTCAAATTTCTATTATCTGCAGTCAACCGCTCATATCATTATAGGTATGCTTTGAATGCATCTTCTCAATAGACAACTTATTGTTATGCATTACACCCCCTTGAAACTGGAGACTGATACGCCCATGACTAATAGTGACTGTTCTGGAAGTTTGTAGAACGAGATCGAGTTTTCTGGAATGTGGTGGAAGAAGATTCTCGATTATGTTCTAGATAACTCTAGAGGCAATTTTGAGGTATATAAGGCGAGGTTCCCGGCGCAAGAAGAAGTGGAAAAGTGCGAAGTGCGGTTAGAAATCGGAAGTAAATACAGAGTGTAAATTTGACGTAATAAACAGAGAGTGTTGTTAAAGATTGTTTTAGCCCAGTAGAAGTATATTTTAGTTAAGGAAAAGTATTGTGTAGTTCTGAGAAGTTATTAAATAAAGTGTTAGTGGTTACCCCTTGTTAAAATTATTTACAACCTACGGATTTTTTTACAGGGTGTTTCCTATGGGCGGAAACACGCAACATTATGCAAAATGTGTGTAAGTAAATCTGTCACTATCATCGTGCGACATCGCAGAACGATCATTTACATATTTACTCAGGTTACGTTGCGCCCCACGATTTTATTTTAGTCTGATCAATGTTCTACTTTGATGAGGAGAGTGCTGTGATGACTGATACCTGATACCTACCTGATTATTTTTTAGCTTTTAGTAGGTACATTATCTGCATCATTATTATGTTTCTTTACAATAAAACCGTTTACTTAAACAAAAATTTTTACTAATTTTATTTTCAAGTTTTTAGTTTTTTAGTTACTTTTTTTAGTTACCTCTAAAGTGTACTGTGTTCTACTTGTCAAGCCCTTTCATTTGATACCCATATTGATGGGATTGAAAAAAAGAGTAATCCACCATTTTGTGGTGGTGGCCATCTTGGATTTTGAATTTTTTCATGGTGTACTGTATTCTACTAGTTAAGCATATTGAGGGGGTTAACAATGATAATGAATATACATAATTGTATTGTCATCAGAACTAAAGGTGTACCAAATTTCAGATCAATCGGTCAACAGGAAGGGGGTAAAATTTCAATTACTAGATTTGACCCACACAAGACACAAACAAAGTAAGCTAAATAAAACCGTTTAAAAAAAGGCATTTTTTTCAACAAAATCGTAAAATCTTTCTTAATTTAAAGTAGGTAGTAGGACTGGACTATTCATCATACAGAAATACAGAAATTTTTTAAAGCTAAAATCGTAATATACAAATCGTTATAACTTGGAAAATATAAATTTTCATGAAAAATTGTCACCTCTTTTTCTTACAATATGATTCTGTCAGATTCAGTGGTTACTATTTTACTTTTTTACCCTCTCCTCTACAGGGGGTGCAATAGCGGCAATATTTGAAGGGTAAACTTTTTTGTACTCAGTATTAGAAATTCAGTGCAAAATCATGAAAATCCATTCAATATAACTGGGTTCTGATGTAAAAACCTATATGCACTCTACTAATGGGTGTGTCACACATCAACTACCTATATAGCTTAATTTTATGAAATTAGAACGCAATTTTTTGAAGTCGGTAAAAAAAATAGAGATAGCCGAGAGCTGTTGTTTGCATTGGTCCAACTATTTGGGCGATTATTTTTGTATTTAAATTAAACAAATTAATTGACATAAATTATTAGATAATTTCAGTAACGTTTGTAAAATTTGTTGAAGCTCCCACTGATATTAACCCACTCGTGGTACACCCAGTATTCTTAAGAATCATACGTTACTAGTATCGGTAAAATCAGAAAAATAAAAGAATCGAAGTTTGCTAAACCCACTTGTTTGGGATAGTAGGTTTATTTGGAATGCATAATTAATCTTTCGCATAAAATTTGCAACTTGTTTAATGTGTTGCAAATGAATGATTTCGATTGAAAAAAATTATAAAATAACAACTGGATATAAATATTATACTCTTCGATTTATTGAAGTTTGTTGAACATCTAGAGGAAACTTCGCAGGTTTTTCGAAAATAAGTTCAGTTTTTAGGTACAGATGCTATATAAAGTAATTTCAATCATCTCCAGATTATGTCAACTTGATTGACGAAAACTGGTCAAGATATGTATCACTCCCTAGAAGAAAGCACTTACAAAATAATCTGTATACTATAATTAAAAAAAAATAAGTGAAATTTAAATCTGTATTAGTTGCCCACCAGACCAGATAGGTACACTGGTACACCCCCACGTTCTCCATTGTTTATGTAGATACAAATTTAAAATTACGGTGCAGGATATTTTACATAAAAATACGTTTTTTGACTTAACTAGACGTAAGTCTAAAAATATACTTAATAGCTTTCTTTCTAAGGAGTGAAAATCCAGAATGCTATATCGTATGAATTTTTCCCCGAATAAGGTCTTCCAGAAGGGTCACCGCATTCTCCGCTTCTCTACAATATTTAGTGTCCAAATATTTACCATCTTAATATACAATATTTTTCACACCAAGCATATTTACTTCAATTCGTAGATGACACTTGCTTGATTTCACATGACAAATCCATTAATTCCGCAATAGAATGCCTGCAAAACCTCATTGATGCTACATTTCCATGGTTCAACAAATGGAAACTTAAACCCAACCCTCCAAATCTCACCTAATAGTATTTCACCACATTCCTAGAAATTCTTCCTCGGTAAAAAAATTTCAGTCAATGTCGACGGCCACACAGCTAACGCCAAGTAGAGCGAGAGCTGACTAGAAAAAACCTGGCCGATCGAGTAACAGGATGAAATGTTTTTTAAATGTTAGTACTCACAGCGACCATAAGAAAAATCATTGGGGCCTGGGCAGAATTTGTGTCCTCTTCGGAACATTTTTCGAACTGTAACTGTAACGATGGAGTAACAGCTTGAAATTACTCTTAAAATTTAGTATTTACAGAGTAAAAAAAATATGTATTTGGATGCCTAGTTAAATCTTGTGCTAACGCCTTGGCACCCAACTTTTTTATTTTGTTTTGTGTGCATTGCTGTACCTACCTAGTAACAGCTTCAAACTACAATCAAATTAAAGTTATTGTTCTATTAGAAACAACATGGATGGCACGTCTATGCCTGTGCCAAATATCTGGCAGCATACAACTTTCTATTTCTCAAAGTCTTATGCTCTTGCAACCTATTACGGAAGTATTTAGGTATAAACAAATAATTATCCAATAAACAATCATAATGATTTCAAATAGATAATTTTCATTTATTTGCATATTTTACAAAGTATAAATACATAATACAATGAAAATTTTCTCATACATACTACAGTGAATTTAATAAAAACTTACATTATTTAGAAACATGCATTAAAACATACAAATCTTTGTTATCAGACATCATCATTATGACCATCGTCATCATCCTCATCATTATCGTCATGATAATTCCCATTATCAATTATTATTAATTTCATTACATTCTACTTCATCAAGCTCTACCATAACAATGTCCTCAACTAGAAGAGGTGTTGGATCACCTTCGAACCAAAGTGGTTCAATTTTATTGTCATTGGCTGTCCATCCGCATTGTACTGGTAAGAAATTGACGCAGTTTGCTTCTGTAGCATTTTGCCATTTTGAAGTTACATAAATTGTTCGCAAAATTTTTTGTTTCAGTGATTTCCAACATGGTGGAATTTGACTACTAAAACACGATGATACAATTCATCTTAAATTTTTGTAGTCTCTACAAAGCCGCCGTTTATTTCGATGCACTTATCGAATCGTTTTTTAATATTCTTTACGACATTTTGTAATTGTTGCCGGGTAACTTCTGCTGAAGCTTGTCTTATTCTTGCACACAAATCTTCTCTATTACTCGGGCGTGACCTGTAAACTTTAGATTTTATTAAACCCTATAAAAAGACGTCCATCGATGTTAAGTCCTGGGATCGGGATGGCCATCTAATTAACGGGCTACCTCGACCTATCCATCGATTAGGAAAGTTAGCATTAAGCCATCTGGTAACCACTCTGACATTATGGACAGGGCTGCCATCTAATTGAAAGTGTAGCATATTCCAAAATTCGTTTCTTAGGAACTGTAAAAACTGCATGCTATTCATATTACCTTAAAAAAAGACAGGACCAATGTTGTTTCGTTGAATAGCCCACACTAAACATTAACTTTTTGGGAATATTGTCTTTTACAATTAATGACCCACTCTTGTTTTTTCTGTAGCCCAAAGTCTACAATTTTGTGACGATACCACCCCATTTGTGGTAAAAGTCGCCTCACCGCTGAATAAAGTAGTTTCCAAAAAAATTCTGTTATTAAGATACTCTCCTTGAGCCCATAAGCAAAATTCCATCCGTGTTTCATCATCACCAGGTTCCAACGTATGTAAAAACTTGGGTTTGAATGGGTTTACCTTATTCTTTTTAAGACATCGGCGAATATTTTCTCTAGGTAAATTCAAATCTAAGCTAGCTATTCTTACACTGGCGTTTAGATTGTTAAAATAATTTAAAACGGTTTGCTCGTACCCTGGGTCTTCTTTGTACATTCTCCGTTCTTATAATACGCCTTGTCACATCGTCACACTCATTTCATTCATTTTAAAAATTTTGTTTATTTTAGAAACGGTACTTTTAGTGATGTTGGGCCTATGCGGGTGCCTATTATTAAATATCTCACATGTCTCTCCCAAAGTTCTGTCATTATCTCCTCTAAGGCGCACAAGTTCAATTTTTTCTACTACATTTAGAGTATCCATAATTTTAACTTCAAACTAATAAACTAATACTTAATAATATTATTGATCAATTTTATAATTTCAATAACAATATAAAGTTATTATAAAATATTGCCTACATTAATTTTGTCCTAAATCTGTCATTATTTAATATTTTCTCACGAAATTTTGGGTTTACCCATTTGATATGTTTCTGAATCCAGTGGTATAGGTAGTTAGATTTTACAAAAAAATATCTCTAATCAAATTTGTCCATTTTTGACATTGAAAAAAAATCATAGTAGGTCTTGAAAATTGAAATGCATCTCTAAATTTTTGTCATAAAGTAGAGCTTTCGATGGCCTATCTTAAAAAAAAAGCCCCGTTAAAATCAGATAATAGACACATTTTCTACAGGGGCGTTTCCATTAAAAATGGGTCACACTGTAGAATTATTGCTTATTCTGACAGAATTATCTGGTGAATAGTTTTGTTACACTCTGTATATACGAAAACACGCCCATGTGAGCGCGAAATTTCCATGAATTGAATTGATATACTTTAATAAATAAACAGCAAACCTTCGACCTCTACGGCTATAACGTATAATATTTTAAATTTACGGATATGAATCCGAGCATATCCGTTCAATGTTATATCTGTTTGTAATCTGTCAAAGCTATCGAGGCGCAAGTATTAAAAATCTGAACAAAAGACGTTATTTTGAGAACTAGCCTATAAAGATCGCTTCCTGGTTGAACGGTACCCGAGCCAGCATATTTATGCATTAGATATGTGGCATTAGTTTATTTGTTAAAACTGGTATTGCGTATATAGGAATAGATATAATGACGGACATATCAATGGTGTTTTTATCGTTATAGATATGAATACAAGAATAGACCATACGACACGTAAGCGCTGTATTGCATTTGTAGGTATCGACTTTTCCGCGAAATGTACGTCAGAGAGAAAATGAAATGCAAATTCCTTTACGTTCTGCGCTGTTAGTAATCACTTCCAGAACGCATGTGGAAATATTATTATTCCACGTAGAATAAATGTTTTGTTTATTTGGACTATTTTCTACTATCACTATCTCTAAATAAACAACTCAAAGTTGTTGTTTTTCATAATAAAGAATCCCACAGTCAATAGTATAAATAAACATCGCCACAAATATACTCCGATTTGAATAGTCTTGGATGAAAACTGCGTGGCATTTATTGAAATTAATAACAACAAAACATCGATGTTAAATCGAGAACATGCTCAGGGTGTACTGCTAGCCTGCTAATGATAATTGTCGTCACAATAAATTATTAAAATCAATAATTGCGATGACAATTTGACGACATCAACAGAACACATCTAGATTTATCTAGACTCTATCGTGTTATCATTTTTTGATATGTTTCACAGATTTATGTTAACAATGGGGTACTTTCATTGATCTGAGATGGAGACGGAAATGCTTATATTTTGAATAATATAATGCTTGGTGCAAAAAAGTATATTACATACTTAATACCAATGTAAAGTGATATTGTCTATAATAATTATTATTAATTTATGGCGTATTCTAATTATCTTGCTCTTAGTTGAGTTTTTTGCCACTTCTGTAAAAATATTTATGAACCGCTGCCTAAGGAATCACTACTTCCACATCCAGATTTTCCTCCAAGTCTTTTTAAAGGTAAACTTCTTGACTACATTTGCACTTTAGTATGTGGAAATAATTGGTCATCTAATTTTAATATTTGGGGGGCAGATGTCATAAAACAATTTGCAGAAGTTGTAATTTAGCAAGCGTTAAGACATTGAAAATTAACTTGGCTAACTTTCAAGCCCGGCATGATATTTACAAAATCTGTAAAATGTACAGGGGATATAAATAAAGAAGAGTTTTAGAAATGTCAAACATTTATTAAGCTGCGGATAAATTTTTTTTAAAGTTACACAACTCGGAGTAATTGTAGTAGGCGTTACATTAATATAAAAAATGGGTTTCGTAAAAATGCAAGAATATGAATCTAGGAATCAGAATTTATCAAATACAAAAACGACGCCAGGCGTCGGTCGGCGTCGAGACGTAAAAATGCAAGAACATAAATTTATATATCAAAATTTATCAAATACACAAGTTTTACAAAAACGACGTAGACGTCGGTCAGCGTCAAGACGTAAAAATGCAAGCATATGATTCTAGGTATCAAAATTAAAAAAATTCCAAATCAAATTCGGATCTTTCAAAAAGTAAGTATGTGATGTAACAGCACCGAACGCTTTCGTGTCCAAAAAAAAACAGCCAAATTTACAAGCATTACACAAATCGCTACTGGACCCCCGCATTACCGTTACATCTTCGATTTATTAAACATTCTCAGTGTTAAAAATTAAGGCATTGGTTTCTGGCACATGCACCAAAAATGAAGTTTCGGGACTCTTACTAGCTTGTTCTACTGATTTTTCCCAATTACACATCCCCTCCACCCTTTCAACAAAACATACGTGTACCAAATTTCAAGTGAATATTTCAAGTTTATTTCATCAACACCTTTATTAATGGAGTGGTGGTGGTGGGAGGTTGAAAAATATTATCAAGAAATCTGAGGGCTTGGCTTCTTGTACACGCACCAAACCTCAAAATTTTTGTACTCTACACAGCCTGCTTTACTCATTTCCCCTATTTACCTATAATTACATCCCCACCACTGCAACGGAATAATCTCAAAATATAATCTAGTTCCGATGTCGTTATAATACATACGTGTACCAAATATCAAGTGAATATCTCAATTTAGTTTTATCAACCCCTTGGTGGGGGGTTGAAAAATATTATAAAAAATCTGAGGCCTTGACTTCTAGTACATACACCGAATTTCAAATTTCTGTACTCTTACCAACTTGCTTTACTTACTTTCTCCTATTTACCCCTATTTAACCTCCAACCCTTTAACGGAATAATTGAATATAATCTAGTTCCAGATGTCATAATATATGCGTATACCAAATTTCAAGTGAATATCTCAATTTTATTTTATCAACCCCTTTAATAGTGGAGTGGGGGTGGTGGGGGGATGGAAAATATAAAAAATTGAGACCTTGACTTCTAGTACATATACATCAAATTTCAAGCTTCTGTACTCTTACCAGTTTGTTTTACTTATTTCCCCCTATTTACCCCCCAACCCTTCAACGGATATGTTCAAAAAACAATCCAGTTCTAGATCTCGTTACAGTATATACGTGTACAAAATTTCAAGTCAATATCTTAAACCGTTCAGGAGAAAACGTGCGGACAAAAAAAGTTAGGCATACAGACAGAAATAATTTTTTTCGCTCAAATTTAAAATCTCGACATTTCCATTCTAAACATATTTCAAGAAAAAAAAAATTGAATTTTTTTTACGATTACTTTCAATCCACTACGTAGATGTGGAAGTAAAATTTAATGAAATAGTCCCTTGCGCTAGGGAATGGTCAATGGATCAGACAATGGATCATTCAGTGGGTTTTTGAATATTGCTTAATTACTATGTACTATACTCTTCGCAAATACAAAACGAATAGTATATTGCATTCGATCGGCACATTTATAAAACCTATCGCTCGTAGAGAAAACAATGTTATATCACTCTGTTGGTGATCGAATTCTGAACAACTTTCAGAGTGTGTGCCTGTCCGTCTGTCTGTCTGTCTGTCTGCCTGTCTGTCCGTTCTTCCGTCACGTTTCTTGTAATCACGATAAGTTAAGAACGAAAAATCCGATTGTATTGAAATTTGGACAGTAAGTAATTCATACATTAAGCTTGCTACAAAATATCTCACCTTTAAAAATATCTGAACTAAAATAATGTTACAAAATAATACTAAAGACTGTTAACTTTTCGGAAAAATGATCTATATCCGCTGTCAATACTTTTATGCCATCAACCATAGCAGTTTGTTGGTTATGTATGTCCATAATTACGTAAGATATTAAATTATATTTATTTTATGTTTATCATATTATAGTCTTTGCAAATACAAAACGAAGAGTATATTGCATTTGATCGGCACATTTCTAAAAGTGGTAATATCATTCGTAGAGAAAAAAATTTCATATCACTGTGTTTTTTTTTTCTGTGGAGGGGAAATCCGTCATGGATGCTCGGTCACTGCTCTCAGCAGGACCGAGTAATGCCGGACTCCTACCGGCTAAAACCCCTCCGTCTTTTGTGCAAGCACCCGGGACCGCGTGAGCATTGCTTCGGCTTCAGAATGTCCGTCCATCCGTCTGTCCGTTTGTCTATCTGTCCGTCCGTCCGTCCTTCCACTCGCCCGTCACGTTTCTTGTTAGCACGATAACTTAAGAAAGAAAAGTCCAATTGTATTGAAATTTGGACAATGAGTTAGTGTTAGCTAAAATCGATCAGTAAATAAAAAGTTATTATTTTTTGAATTTTAAAAAAATATTCTATTATGTTTCGTAATTAAACAAAGAAACTCCGAAGAGTATTCTATAGAATGTGCAACAATTATATAATAAGTGTAGTAAATCGACGAAAAGTATAATAGTTAATGGACTCCTAATTGGCTAGTTATATTGTCACCCACCCCCCCCCCCCCCCCTCCATGCTGGCCTCCATGATAGGTCGCCAACGCCAAGGTTACGTTAAGGGAACGGTTAGATCGGTCTAAATGTAAAATTATAAGGTTTTATCGTTGACGTGACGTTGTATTGTTCGACTTGGTCAAAAGAATTATTTTCATCTGTCTGTCTGTATGTTTATCTGTATATTAGTCACGTTTCTTGTAAGCACGATATCTTAAGAACGAAAAGTCCGATTGTATTGAAATTTGGACAGTAGGTTCGTGCTGGCTAGAGGAAGAACCCTATTCTTGAACAAAATTGATGAATAAACAAAAAAGTTATTGTTTAAATTTAAAAAAAAAATCATTTTTGTTTTGTTTTGTAATTATATAAAAACTGTCTAAAAGTAATATTATTTCCAAAAAAACTGCGAAAAGTATTCTATAGACTGTGCAACAATTATACAAAAAGTGCAGTAAATCAGCGTAGCTAGAGTATAATGGTTTGTTTATATTTGTGTCTTAGCTAACAAACTTGTTTATTCCATATCATACTGATACTGAGTATCCACATGTTAAATTTCATCAAAATATCTTTTAGAAAGAAAAATATTTTCCACTTTTCCATCGGTTTTTAGATTACTCTCTCCACATTTGAGCTTGAAATGAATACATAGAAATAAATAGAATGTAGAAATTATCTGTCGACCTGTTCAAACCTGGTACCAAAATAATGAAATTCATCCTCTGAATAGAAAAAAAAAGAAATCAACTTTTGAAATTTTTTGAACCTAAAAAATCTTTTCGGAAAAATAAGTGATCGATTTTGAAAATACTATTTGTTGGTCGGCTTAACTTCAACAGAGTAAAAATCTGGACTGTCGGTATAACTTTTAGGATTGGGCACCATTGTTAACGTTTTTAGGCTCAAATTGTAGATTTTTATCTATTTTATCATGATCCGAAGAGAAAGTTTTTGTTAACCGTTTGAAACTGTTGTTTGAAACTGTTCAAAACTTATTACCATATTACATTTGCATATATCAGCTGTTGCATATACGACAATCTCACTCGACCGCGACACCGCTGTCTTTTGACTTTGAACGAAAACTGGTAACTCGACCCCCACGTATGAACATAAACATTTCCAATGTTAAAATTAGTATTTTAAGTTTGGGATTTTAAAAATCCGACCACTAGAATCTGAGATATCAATATTTTTAAGAAACAAGCTAACCATTATACTCTTCGCCGATTTCCTGCACTTTTTATATAATTGTTGCGCATTCTATAGGATACTCTTCGCAGTTATTAACTTTTAATATAGCTTTATCAAATAAAAAAAAGTACATGAGGATTTGAACACGCAACTACCCCATGCATTTATTGCTGTTCGAGTATCTTACCAATTGAGCTATGCGAACTTGTGCCCATTTTGATCTAAAATGCGTAATATGTACTTAATAGAAAATTGTACGACTTAGTGGTTTGAGATTGTTCGTTTGACGGATGAATATCCACTATTTACCACTAAAAATAACTTAAATATTTCATATGAACACGTTTTTCATATGTAGAGTGGTGTTAGTTCACGGAAATAAATAATATTCGTCGTTACATCACGCAGTTTGAGAATCGCTGAGCTTATGACTATGTTTCTCACTTCTCAGTGTACATTTCATATTTCCGTCTCAAATGCAGGGGGAAAGAATCTTGGACATACACTGACAATGTCTTTAGGCTATTGCTTTAAGTTTGTATGCAAGAGATAGTGAAAACGTATGTGCAATATTAATTCATACATCGGCCATTTTAAAGTTGACCCGACCCTAACTCAATCGGCTATCTGGAAATGTATAAAGAGACACTCCATCTATATCATTTCACAACTGTGCAAAATTATTATTACTTCAAGGTCGTCCTGCTTGCCTACGATTTTCTCAGTTAATAGAAAAAATGGAGTGAGTAGTGTCAGAGAAGCTACCGCTGAGATTTTTGGCGGAAGACGTCTTACCTAAGCGGTGTTGTCGGGGCGTGATGTTTGTAGGGTTGGTAAGGAAGAAATGAGGGCAATATATCTCACCGTCAACATTTATTGGTTGAGAAATTGCATCATACTAAAGTGCAAATATAGTATTAAAAGGGTTTCGTTTAAAGAGACTTGGATCGAAAATCTTGATTTGGAAATAACGATTCCTTAGACAGAAGTTCTCTAAATTTTTGCTTAACATATTCATCAAATATGCACTACAAGAATACTGAAAACGAATTTACAAAATAACAGGTGCATGAACCAAATACCGGCACGTCCGGCGTGTCCGGAGTATCGCCTTCAACCTTGCGAGTCTAGATCCATTCCTTCCACATTGTACCCAACCAGTTTCGTCTAGTTTTATCATAAGAACTTGCCAATAATAGAACACACACCTATTAGAAACAAGCTATTAACTTCCCAGAATATCGGATCCAAAGCAGAATTTTAATTATCAATTAATCTAATACACCTAAATCTATTTACAAATTATTTATAAACTGGTATTTTTGTAAGATGTGTGGGTGGACATGGTCAAACATTTAAAAATACTTATTTATAAACTGTGGACAATTAACTAGGAAAAGGTCAATTTCAAGTGGTAACCTCGAGAATCTCCAAATCAAAGTAACTGTGGCATTTCTAAATGTAGTATATAACAAAATCAACACTTCTTATGAGTTGGAAACCAGAAACTTATCAGTTTACTAATTAATATTTATAAAACAAATTAATATTCTGAGCTACTCTCTCATTTCAACATAGGATTATTAATTAATTAAAATCAGAACTCGAAAGTAATAATAATTTTGAATACGTAACAGCAAATTTCATATATGAATAATATATATATGAAAGGTTTGTTTCTTGCTCTCGTTGTCTTTGATCGAACTGTCACTTTTCATAAAACCGCTGCCTAAGGAATCACTACTTCCACATTCCAAGTCACTTTAAAGGAAACATTTTGACTAGATTTGCACTCTAGTAAGTATGTGGAAATTATTGGTCATAGAATTTTAATAATATTTGGGGCAGATGTCATACAAAAGTTTGAGGTGTTGGTTTCTACCATATACGTTAAAAATGAAGTGTCTAAGTTTACCCGCCTACTTATTTTCCCCTATTCACAACCTACCACCTCCCATCCCTTCTACAATACATACGTGTACTCTCAAGTGAATATCTCAATTTTGTGTAGTCAATCCCATTAATAATGAAGCGGAGGTGGTGGGGTTTGAGAAATATTAGAAAGAAATCTGAGGTCGTGGTTTCTAGTATATACACCAAATCCCAAATTCCTGTACTGTTGCAGTTTGATTTACTAATTTTCCCTTATTTACTCCTATTTAACCCCCAACCCTTCAACGAAATCTAGTTCCAGATGTCGTTATAATACATGCGTCTACCAAATTTCAAGCGAATATCTCAATTTTGTTCTATTTATTGGTTTATTAATCCTTGTCACTTGGTTCATGCATTGGGCTTATTTACGAATACAAACATGTCGCACTGGTCAAAGGAGTAGGGGTTCCTTGATATACAGAGTGTCCCAAATGTTCTCCTAGATCTTTTTAATTTTTTGCAGATTTTACTTTTTATTTTGCTTTACCTCAGCGGATCTGTATACAGGGTGTCTCAAATGTTCTCTCGGGGCTCTTACTTGCACTCCCAGTGTTATTAACCTGTGGAACGGTTAATAAATAAAAGCGGACAGGAGGAAGTGCACACCGCTAGATTCAGAAACAGAAGACTCAGAAGAAGAATAAACTAGAAAATGATAGATGGAAACTTAAAAGCATCTCACAAACACCTACACTTCCCGTCCTATATTCCTACCTCATGCGTCATGTGGCTCTCGCTGCTTAGTGGATTGTGCTAGTTGGAAAAAACCCGAGAAACCCGACTATTGTCTGATGCAACCAAAGTAGTACTCCCGCGTTTTCGAGGATGCTGAACACCGTGGTGGTGTAAGTTTGTAATAGTATTTTATAGTAGTCATAGTATTTTATAATGTAAGAAAAGCCAGCGTAACAATATATGCAGTAACTGTATGCGTCAATAAAAATATTTTATATATTATGACTAACTAAATGTTTCAATTACACAGGTTTACAAAAAGAAAAAAGTTTTCTGGATCTGGGGTCAGACTATACGTTTTTTATGTATTTTTCGACGCTGAATTCGAATTTGTTTTTAGTTTTGCTCTATCACGTCATGACTTTGAGATATTCTAACCTAAAAGTTGGACATATTTGAGGTTATGTAGCTTTGAGAATTTTTTTTTTCAAGAAACCATGTGTAGGATCTTAAAGTACCAGTCTTCACCTTTAAAATACCGTTGAGTTTGCTCAAATATCTTTTTTTCGCCGAGATATTGCAATTTAAATAATGACCATATAAGGTTTCCGTACTAATTAAATGTATTGGGAAAGATATGATATGAACAGACAATTTTAAAAATTCGATATCTCAGCGAAAAAAAAAGATATTTGAGCAAACTCTACGGCATATTAAAGAGGAAGATTTGTACTTTAGGATCCCATACACGGTTTCTTGAGAAAAAAAAATCTCAAAGCTACATAATCTCAAATATGTCTAACTTTTAGGTTAGAATATCTCAAAATCCTGACGTGATAGAGCAAAACTAAAAACAGATTCGAATTCAACGTTGAAAAATACATAAGAAACGTATGATCTGACCCCCAGATCCAGACAACTTTTTTTTTGTAAACCTGTGTTATTATATAAACCTTTTTTCCAAAAAATACGTACAAATATGCATTCATTTTTTTTCAACGGGGCAGAGCGGTAGCATTGACCGGGGGTATGCTGAGAACGCACTCTCACCACTTTAGAGGGTTGTTATTTACGGGGGGTGGGTCACGCCGGAGAGGAATTCCACCTACATCACGGTGGTCAACATCCTCGAAAATGGGGGATCACCAAGTAAGAGTCCCTCAAACAATTATAATACGCGTAAATTCCCGTTTGTCGGTGGATTTTGGCCGTTTGTGGAAGTGGATCACCCCAACGAGAAATTCTGCCCCACCAAGGTGTTCAGCATTCTCGAAAACGGGGGGATAACTAATCTGGTCAAACAATAGTCGGGTTTTTAGTATCCAATCTAGAGTATGCAGCCGGGTTTGAGATTGGATATGGGACATGCTTGTTGCCAGCTAGTGGTTTGTGTGAGTCGGGCGGAAACCCGACTATTGTCTAGACATCTAGATTGGATTTCCGGAAGTGGCAGCAATGCCTACCTTACGCTGGCAAATCAATGAAATCAACCAATCATAATATTTTCTCGAACGTTAAGTAAAAAATATGCACTTTCAAGTCGATTTCTGGACACACCGTATGTACATGGAATACCTGACTTACACACCCAACACATATAAATATAGCAACATTTACCGTCCAATTATTTGTAATCTCGAGCACAGGCCTATTTCAGTTAATGTTTTCCAACCCGTCGCTGTCATTGCCCAGCTGCTAGGCACGCTATCATAGGGGTCCCCTTTAAACGCCTATACGGCGCGGCCGGCGGCGGATGGATGATTGGGGGTTCAGTGACCGCCTGGCGAGGCAGCGAAGAGTTCACGTGGGGCCGGTGCTGGGAGCACTATCGCGCGGCCCCTACCTCTTCTCGCTGAGGAGCGGATTCCCTCTTCGATTACTCTTTCGTGCCGTGACATCATCACGATGTAACGACGCTGTCGACCACACGCGACCTTGCCAGCCCTAATTATTATTCGGTATGGGAGAACCGATATTTGATATTCCTTCTTTCCCTTGTTATTTGGGTTAAAAGTCGCGGAAGATATTTAGACGTACATAATTCTCGTTTATTTATTGCACAGCCCGCTCAATTGTTCTATTCTCTCACATTTTCGCCGAAAACGGTTATTTTGAATTGGTAATTCTGCAAGGAATCGAATTTAAATACAGCGTTTTGAAAAGGGAAGATTCTAGTAAAACATGTTTTTTATAGGATTTGGCAAGCAGCAGAAAAAAAGTATCTATGAGAACTAAATGTTTGGCAAATCCTACAAAGAATATGTTTTATTACAATTATATGCAAACAAAAAAAACAAAAAAATTAACTTTTATCGAGGAAGAGACATGCGATAGGTTGCCTATCGCATGTCTCTTCCTATGTCTCCATTTATTATTTTTGGCCATAACTTCTTTTTTTTTAGTACGTAAAGAAACTATAAGAGTACCTAAGTAGAACCATAACAAGTATGAATTTTCACTCAATAATTTCAGTAGTTTGCAAAATAGCTAGATTTAAATTTAAAAATTATGTTAATCTACCTATTTCGCAGTTTTAAATCTAGCTATTTTGCAAACCACTGAAATTATTGTGTGAAAATTCATAGTAATAGTCTCGTTATGTTTCTACTTAGGTACTCTTCTAGTATTTAAATACACGTACTAAGAAAAAAAGTTAAGGGCAAAAATAATAAATATTTCCCTATCGGATGTCTCTTTCTAGGGAATGGCCACTTTAAACATGGGAAGATTCTACTCTAAACAATAAATATTTAACTTGCTATGTTAGCATGTAGTATGTATGTACGAGTTCAAATTTGGTAGTTACATAACTCTGGTGACAATAGTTGTTCTCGGCGATAAATGTAAAAAATTTAAAATGACGGCTGCAATATGGCATATTATGAACGCTGTAAAGAACAATCAGGTTCGCATGAAAATTAATACACATAACAGGAGTTTTACGTGGCGTAGATGACGAATTCCATGTTAAAAACACATATTAGTAACCGTGATAATTAAGAAACAACAAAATAGAGGATGGGATAGCTTTGTTATATCAGGGGTGCCCCAAGGGCCAATATTAGGCCCCATACTATTTGTGTTTTTTATATTTGATCTACATGAGAAAATAAAATTATGTAAATTCCATCAAAATGCAGACGACAGTCAAATGTATACATCATATAATATAGTTGACGTAGATCGGGCAATATTGATTTATATTCAATATATAAATATTCAAGTGATCATGGATTAAAGCTCAATCTTCAGAAATCCGTTGCCTTTAATTTCAAATCCAAGCGCTTTGCTTTTACTGAGGATTCCTGTAAGTTACATATAAATGGTAAAGAATTACTGTTCGTAGAATCCGCCAAGAGTCTGGGAATTACCTTTGATAAATATTTAACTTATGAAATTCATGTTACCAAATTACTGCAAAACTTGAGTATGGAAACGTCACTTACTGCCGCAGAACAATATAGACTGCAAAAGTTGCAAAACTCATGCTCACGTTTCTCTGTACTGATACCTAGGCGTGATTATATCACTCCTTTTTATAAAAAATTTAATTGGCTTAGTCTCCGATTCAAATGGCAACTGTATCTGGTATGTCTTGTTCACAACAAATTAATATATCAGGAGCCTAAATATCTTAGTAAGGAATTAATATTCCAGGGTTCCCTGTATGGAACGTAAGAACGGCACTAGGATCCTTGGATAGGATCTAAATGAACTTAGTTGGTAAAATGCTAAGCTCTAAGCACCAATGGCGCATCGTCAACTTTGCGTTGTCATCATGGGAAGTAGATGAGGACGAAAGAACGGCCTAACACCTACGGCCAGTCCTGCACGGCACCTGTAGTAATGCTTGCGCGGTTCCGGGGGCCAGTGCTGAAGATTGAGGGGTCTTAGCCGGTAGAAGTTCGGCACTACCCGGCGAGGTAGAAAAGAAAAAAAAAGGGTTCCCTGTATAGTTCTCGTCTACGTTTCGTAGTAACTACATTAAATATCCCAAGTCATAGCTCCAAAAAATATGAATCGGCTTTCATTTATTTAGCTGCCTTCTTATATAACGCAATTCCGGATCACATCAAAAGTCAGTCTTCAAAAGGATTTAAGTAAGTAATTAAAATTGTTCATGCACTTTTTCTTACACGAATATTTAAATAGGTACTTAATAGTTAGTTAGTAAACAGTTAGTTAATATAGATATTGTCTGTAATTGTTTATTTGTGGCATATTCAGATTTTCTTACTTTTTATTGGGTATTTTGCTACTGAAAAATATTTAAAAATTTTAATGAAAAAACCTCTGCGCCAAACGGATCAGACAGAGGTTGGTTCTTGAGTACTTGACTGTTTCAAAAAGTCTCACACCTAAAAATATATAAACTAGAACAATGTTATAAACTAAACACTCAAAATCAAAGCTATAGGTAGTTAACGTTTCGGAAGAGAATCTACTTCCGTTCTCAAAACTTTTTTGGCCGTCAACCATGACAGTTGAGACTTTTTGAAACAGTCAAGTACTCAAGAACCAACCTCTGTCTGATCCGTTTGGCGCAGAGGTTTTTTCATTAAAATTTTTAAATATTTTTCAGTGGCAAAATACAAACTAAAAATTATAAAAAGGCTCATAGTCAATTTATAACAAAATTTCGAGACAATCTGTTCGGCATTGCATGTTCTATGTGAGAGATTGGTTTGAAAACAATTTGAAAAATTTAGTGCTGATGTTTCATAATACCTTATTCTTTTATAACCTATCATAGAAGTTTCACTTCAATCGTACGAGTTCTCATGCATTAGTTTTTTTATCTTTCGAAATAGATACCAACCATATCGGGAGGCAACTTCTTTACCACTTACTGGATAAAACAACTTGCATAGTATAAATTTTTTATTTTCCAACGATTTTGACATGCTAAAACTAATCTATGTTTAAGTTGCCTAATTTCGTCTCAATTTACTTAAACCGTGAAGAAAGAAAATTGCGATTTAAGAAAAATAGAGACGAAATCAAGCAATTTGGACATCAGATTCGTTTTTAACACGTCAAAATATGCAGGGAAATGAAGCCTGGTTTCCAGTTCAGCGCATTCTTTTGTTATTGAGTGGCCGCGTATTTAACGAAGAAATGTGAGGAAGGACAATAATATTTGACGTGTAATTGGCAGATATTCTTCATCAGTCAAGGAAGAAACTTGTTATACCTTTAGTGAAAAATATACAGAATTGTCGCTCTAATAAACAAATAAAGAAACGACGGAGAAAAATAATATTTGGAATGTAGTTATCACTATTGTGATAAGAAGAAAACTGATATACTTTCCATCCAACACAAATGTGCTAAATAGAGAGTAAAGTTTTGTGCACACTTTAACTGATTTTTTCCAAGAATTAACTGAGAAGTTTGAAATTTTCATAAAATTCACTTACCATTCCCACAACTATCTTGGACTCTGATGTCTTATCAGCAGGTTACCTGGAAACAAAGATAACAATGGTTAGACTGATACAGGGTGTCCGGAAACAAAGTAGAAAAAAATTAACTGAAGATTCCTTAGCCCAAATTAATGGGAGTTCTTCATATAACATTTTTCAAAATACCCCTTCGTTGTGGAGTTACAGCCCCTTTAAAGGGGTAATTTAAAAACTGTTATGATTTTTTTACTCAAAAAATAAAATTTCAACAAACACAATATTTGGCGTATCTACTACATTTATTAAAAGGCATCTTGTGAATTTTTTTCACCCCCTTGAGTGTCTCACCAAGGGGTAGAATGGGCAACCCCTAATATATTTTTAAAAATATTTTAAAATCTATTCATTTTACATTTCAGAATAAAATATTTTTTGAATCCCTTGTTCATTCTAAAACTTTTTTATCTCTTTAAAAAATGCCGTAGTACCAACCGTTTTCGTGATAAAAAATAAAATTTATGTTCATGCAATGGAGTTCATTTCAATCATTACTGAACGATAATGTTTTAAAACTTTTAGTAGGCTGCCTTCAAGTTTCAATTTGACAGTAGTATTAACATTTAAGTATTTATTGGAATTGGTCTACCACATCTAGTAGGCTCATGTCAATTATTGGAAATAATTACATAGTTTATTTCTTACTTAAAACCATTATTTTTTCTATGTCGTAAGCTTTTAAAATGCCTAGACATATTTATAGTAGTGAAGAATATGCTGATATGCATTTCATTTATGGTGAATGCAAAGGAAACTCTCTAGCAGCCCAAAGAAAATACAACCTGAGGTTTCCTAACCGTGTTACACCTAATGTGGCGACTTTTACCAATATCCACATACGGCTCAGAGAAAGGGGTTCTTTTGAAAAAAGGAATCGAGATACTGGTCGTGAAGTAGAAGTGGCACCTGTCTTAGAAGAACAGATATTAGAATATTTTGGAGAGAATCCTGAAATGAGTATTAGACAGGCTGCTCTTCATTTTAATGTAAGTAGATGGAAAATATGGAAGATTTTGAAGCGGCAAGGACTGCACCCTTACCATCTGCAAAGGGTTCAGGAATTGCTCCCGCGTGATTTTCCAGTAAGGAAGGCTTTTTGTACAACTATTTTAAGGAAACCATTAGAATTCACAAAAAAAGTATTGTTCACTGACGAGTGTTGTTTTACTCGTCATGGGATTATAAATTTTCGTAATCAGCACCTATGGAACGATGAAAATCCGCACGCTGTGGTAGCTAAACGATGTCAGTACAACTTCTCTATTAATATTTGGGCTGGAATTATAGGCGATTATTTAATTGGACCAGTTGTGTTACCTCACAGATTAAATGGGATATCGTACTTGCATTTTTTACAGAATGACTTGTTTCCGCTTTTCGATGACTTACCCATTGAATTACGCCAAGATATGTGGTATATGCAAGACGGAGCGGGTCCCCATTATTCCGTACAAGTTCGGGAATGGCTTTCGCAATATTTTAGAAATCGTTGGATTGGAAGAGGACAAGAAGCTACAATTAAATGGCACCCCCGGTCCCCGGATTTGAATCCATTAGATTTTTACTTCTGGGGGCATATGAAAAATGCCGTTTACTCTACACCACTTCCAAATGAAGACGTTTTGAGGGAAACCATTTTTAATACTGCTGACGAAATTCGCAACTCCCCACTAATTCTACGGAGCTTGTACGGCAATTTGAGACGAAGGTTACAAACATGTGTTCGTACTGAAGGGCGCCATTTTGAGCAGTTAATTTAAGTTTGGAAAAATATGTTCTTGTTTGTCAAAATTGTTTCACTTTTTTTAATATTATTGTTTGTATTTCATAAATTATTCCATTAATAAATATAGTATTTGTCAATTTGATTAAAAAATATGTACGTTTATTATTACATAGAATTTGTTAATGAATATTTAGATTATTCGATTATAGCCTACTAGCAGCCTACTAAAAGTTTTAAAACATTATCGTTCAGTAATGATTGAAATGAACTCCATTGCATGAACATAAATTTTATTTTTTATCACGAAAACAGTTGGTACTACGGCATTTTTTAAAGAGATAAAAAAGTTTTAGAATGAACAAGGGATTCAAAAAATATTTTATTCTGAAATGTAAAATGAATAGATTTTAAAATATTTTTAAAAATATATTAGGGGTTGCCCATTCTACCCCTTGGTGAGACACTCAAGGGGGTGAAAAAAATTCACAAGATGCCTTTTAATAAATGTAGTAGATACGCCAAATATTGTGTTTGTTGAAATTTTATTTTTTGAGTAAAAAAATCATAACAGTTTTTAAATTACCCCTTTAAAGGGGCTGTAACTTGACAACGAAGGGGTATTTTGAAAAATGTTATATGAAGAACTCCCATTAATTTGGGCTAAGGAATCTTCAGTTAATTTTTTTCTACTTTGTTTCCGGACACCCTGTATAATGTAATGTGTTTCTCAGATTCGAACGACCTTTATATAGATTAGGTAATACATCAATTTTATGTTAAAAAATTAAGGTATATTTAATTAAATTATCACGAAACCTAGTCAGGTGTTGTCAACGATGCCTTTTTAATAGAGTAATTTTTGTTAGGACTTTTTGGAGTGTATAAATAAAGAGGGAAGTTCTGTGTAAATACTTTTACCGAGTTTTTAATTTTATATTATGTCTACAAGTAAGTTACATCGATTCTTCGTTTTTCGGAAATTGATAGTTTATATTTAGATTATGATTATACTAATCTTATTATACTCTTCGCAAATACAAAACGAAGAGTATATTGCATTCGATCGGCACATTTCTATAACCGGTAATATGGCTGGTAGAGAAAAAAATTTCATATCACTGTGTTGGTGATCGAATTATGTCTGTCCATTCGTCCGTCCGTCATGTTTCTTGTAAGCACGGTAACTTAAGGACGAAAAGTCCGATTGTATTGAAATTAAGACAGTAATTATTGTTAGCTAGAGGAAGAACCATTTATATATATTGTTTTTCAACAAAATCGATGAGTAAATAAGAGTTATTAAAAATCTCTATTTTTTTATGTTTTTTAATTAAACAAAAAATATTTAAAACTAACATTATTTGCAAAAAAACTGCGAAGAGCATCCTATAGAATGTGCAACGATTATTATAAAGTGTAGTAAATCGAAGAGTATAATTGTTAGCTTGTTATGATTATAGTAGTCTTACGTCGAATAATTTGACATCTAAGTACAATCGATCCGATGAAATCATTCAGTCACTAAATTACGTAATTTAAGAAATCTTTTTTACAGTTTTAACAATATGCCATCTCCAGAGCATACAATAATTTAAATGGCTTTCTACAACGAATGATACAATATTGTTTGGTGATCAATTTAGAAATAGAGGTTTCTAATTTTTTTACAGATGGTCTACATAAGAATGATCGATCCAACATATTGTCACGCAGTACTGGAAATTTATTTGGGACACCTGGTACATTGTTTGTGGGTAACGGATATGATTTGTGACATTAGATCGGCTTAACGTATTTCTTTGCATTTTACTTTGTTTCGAAATAGCTGAGTTAGCTGGAAGCAGGTTCACCGCACTACATTGTCGCCGGGGCAAAAATGCTGTGTCAATTAAATTAATCACAATACCTCGCGCGGTAAAAAAGTCAGTTGGGTTTAGAGTGCTAAAATAGAAAGTCCGCCGAGTACTGCGTAGGCCCAACTCCTTCCCCAAGATGGTCCGTCCCCAGGGGTCGAAAGAAATGTAAGTACACTCTTTTTGTATTGATTCAATTTAATAAACTTGTACTTTGTTTTCTACCACTATGTTTTATTTATTTAAGTATTCATTCAACGATTAGTTTAAACCCTCTCGTATGCCAAGCGAGTTAAAGTGGCTTCATGGGTATCGCCGATAGGACTCCGGGCAACCGGACAATATGGGAGATACCTGTGGACGTCGCGGATAATACTCAAGAATAGGTCTGACACCCCTAAAGAGGGTTGAAATGCGACAATATGAGTCAAAATCGTGACCTCGCGGTCCTCTATTTTTTAGTACCATTGGATTCCTCAATTTAATATATTTTTTTACAGTGATGCTTATTACACGACACTTAGTAAACGACTACCATAATGCTGGGCGACTTCAACACTCACGCAGGTAAAGACAATCATGCGCGTATAGAGAAGAACACCACTGGACAACCCATCAGCATCTCGGTACACTCAAATGCGAAAAATTCGACCATGCACAAAACGTGATATCATTTGTCTGACTATTTATTCCTTGCTCTAGTGTTTACTGTCAGCCTGAAGGTTGGCGCATAGGTAATGATCTCGTTTACTATGCAAAAGGTCCCAGGTTCAAACTCTCACGCTCGCTGAATTTTTTTTTCTTTAATTTTGAAACGATCAATATATTTTTTCACAAATTCTTTTCTGATTTCTTTAGGTTTTCCTTCTTTTTCCTATAATAATTTCATTCTTTCGTGTGATTTCTTTAGGTTAGGTTAGTAGGTTTTTATTATGATATCTAATTGTTAATAATTATTAGCGCCGCAGGCAGTATTAGCGTCGCAGACAAAGAAAAGGGGGGAGGGGGGTGCCTTTTTTTCACAAAATAACACGAAATATTTCAATTTCTCAACTTGCTGAATTTATTACACATTTACAAGATAATGCGCATGCCCGAAGCTTTCGCATTTCTGTGTACCCAGACGCTTGTGGAAAATCCTCACACACAGTGGACTTGTCAAACACCCCCAAACCCTTCCAAACTCCGAAAGGGCTCGGCAACGGTCATTCCCTCTCATGACAGACGAAAGACGCTCCCAGGAGCAGACATGCCAGCGAAGAAAGAAGGTCAAGACAGAAGAGCGCCAGAAGAGCAACGCAAACACCAACTCTTAAATAGACTATATTCTAGTGAATAGAGAAATAACGGAGAGGGTTAAAAATATTAAGGCAAAAAGAACACCAAAAAACAACACCGTCCATAAAATACTATATGGAAAACTACAGATAAAGAAACTGTAAGTATGTAAAGGATACACAAAATACCAAATAACACTTGGAACATTTTCCTACTATAGAAAAAAAGAATAAAAAAATACCATGAGGAAATGGAAAATGATTAACGGGGGACGAACTTAACTGGTCAATAATGAGTTTCAAAAAAGTAGCTGACGCGGAAGAAATCACCCACGGGCACACAATAAATAGGAACAAATAATTGAAGGTCTCAGAAAAATAACAAATACCAAGTACATGAGGATAAGAACATCATGGGAAAAACCTTAGCCCACACATGGTCAAACGAAAATGAAAGCTCGCTAAAGGAAACAGTAAAAGAGCAAATAATGACACCTGCAGCATCTCCCTACTACGGAACAAAGAACTCACAAAAAGGAATACAATCAAGAAATATCAAAAATATACACACTGCTAGAATCAGAAGAAGATACAGAAGACTCTGAAGAAGATAAACAAGGAGATAGAAACTTAAAAGAAGCATCTCATAAACACCTACACTTTGCATCCTATACTCCTACACCATGCGCCATGTAGCACGCATATCCCATAGTCGATCGGGCGTAGGTAGCCGGTTCGGCTATAAAAATATCCAGATTGGATATCCGGAAGTGGTAGCAATGCTTACCGTACGCTAATCAATCAATCAATCAGTATCAATCAGAACGTAAACATTGCATTGTCTCTTTAGGGAACTAGAAAAACTTGATAATATTATAGAAAATGTCACCGTCTAGCAAAAACCATCGGCTTGAGTAGTTTTTACCCCAGGATGGGAATGGGAAAGATATATAATGTTAGTAAGGTAGGACGTTAGAATAAACTAACTTAACAAACCTGATAACATTAATAACATAATTATAATATTTAAGTCTTGATAAAAACGGTTAAAATAAAACATAATTCTCATAAAACGCCGTTGTATCTCAAACAAAACAGAATTAGTTATGTTACTTTACCTCAATTAAAATAAAACTTCTATTAAACTAAGAAAGTTTAAATAATAAAAGAAATTCTTAGAGTTCCGAAAATAATGGGCTCCACGGGCGGCAAAACGGGATACTGTTTTTCTTTGTTTATAACGTAATTCATAGATTTTTTCCATAATATGTCGGTTTTGTCTAAGTCGGATATTACGCTTCTTATATTATCTAGAATTACGGCGGTTCTATCGTATTAAATATGCAGTAATATGGAGGTAAACGTAACAGACTATGGCCGTGTGTTTCACAGATATGGTCTACAACATATTCTTTTTTAAAATTATGTTCTTTCATAGTTTTCAATAAATCTTTTTTTACTGGACATTTTACTAGCATTTTCAGAAATATTTATATTTTTAGAGCTCATAAACTATCTATATCCTCCTTCTTCGTATTATTATTTGATATTTTATCTAACATTCGCATTTAAAGTACAATTTTGAGTCGTGTCTACCCAACCGCAATTAACAGTATCACGCGTATCAAACCACGTCTCGTCAAGATATATTCCCGTGTTATTTGATTAGCGGTACTCTTTTAATTTATGCGAAATTTTCCTCTCGATTTTCCGGTTCCGGTTATTAATTTCTTTATATTTAAATCCGCCCTCTAATAATATACCTCTTAGAGTTTTCAAAGATCGATAATTATAATCAGGGTATTCGCGTAGTTTACTCGAAATCACTCCTAAATTAGGGACTTGATTTTCTTAATAAAATTTATAAACTGTTCTTCGGATGTCTTTTGAAGCATTGTGAATTTTTCAAAATTCTTGATTTTTCCGTTTTCTTTTAATAGAGTGATCTACAACAATCCCTTTTGTAATAACAAGATTAATAGTAGAAACCGGAATCATAGTTAATTCAAACTTTCTTTATATAATATCTGTATCCGTCATTTGATTATTTTCTCTCTTTAAGTAGTTATAAATATTTAAAAGAAGACGTTACGTTTCCATGTGTAAATATTGGTTCTTAAACTCCCAACCCGATTCGATCGACTGCCTTACCTCGTCTTCAACATTTTCATTATTTAAATTTTCTTCTGTATCAAATGGTCTCCAAAAAGCCATTTTCAAAATATTTTTTCCAACAAATATTGCAGTTAATACTAATTATTTGAGATAAACACAAACAACTTACGTTTTTTTTATTAGGAGAAAACCACTGCGTAACGTAAAACAAACCTACGGCATTGCTTGGTTCCACGAAAATAGTCTCGAGTATTTACATTATTGTTTTAGAACAACAAGTGAAACAAACATCAACAAGTTTCAGCCGCCCGCATCGGCGCAATTATACGTCTGGTCTACTACATCTCATATACGAGGGGTAAATTGTACATATAACGCGGTGCTCCCAGCTTTAAACCACTGTAGAGAGGTATAGCATCAGACATCCCTGGTAGAGACGCTGAATTTATAATATTTCATACTGAGTCTAGAAATACTATATAAATGTTATTAGATCTCTGAAATTTAATGAATATTCTATAAGTATATTATAAGTTATTGTGAAGACACAGACTAACAGGATATCATTAGGAAAATTATCATCATGATTTCAAGGAAAGTTAAAATTTATACAGGGTGTCTTGATTTTCTGAAAACAATTTAATGTGAAGGGCGTGAGAATCACTGAAATAAATAAAGCACGGACAGAGAGAAAACGACGCAGAGCAGTCACTTTCACTTGTCCCTGACCTAATTTTAGTTCCGCAGTTAAAATGCAAGTCTGCGTGCTTTGCCCTTTGTTTTCAGTTATATAACTCGGTGTAAAAATTCATAATTTCGAATGCATTTTTAACCAACCTCAATGTCTGTGTGAAATCATATTTTATAATTTTCAGTAACCGTTTTTCAAAGGACGTTCAACTTCTTCAAAAATTGTTTTATACTATCGGTAATCTCATTTAGTTTCTTTTAGTTCGAATTTCCCTTTTCGCAGCCACGTTTTTAGTTTATAAAATTATATATTCTATTTTGATACATTACTAAGATTCTTATGGTATATTTATTTATTCATCATCGGGATTTGGATATTTGATTTTCTAATTGTCTAACGAAACAATCGCACATTCGAAACTGTGCTAAACGAATTGAAACCAAACACGTCCTCCATTGATACTTTTTTGTGTTGTTTAGAAACGGGAGAAATGATGGCAGAGCGCCATTTCTCGAAGAAAGGATACGTTTGGCGCATCTCACGTGACACCCTAGTGTCCTGGCCAGGCTCGCTAGACAGTCTTTGACCTTTGCTGCTCATCCTAGCACATCGTCGGCGCTGCGGATGCTGCCAATGCACACAAATAAACACAACAAACACAAGTATTTGAGCCTATATTTATAACTTTTCGCCTGGCCTCGGATTGTCACGTTTGCCCGTGTGGCTATTATTTTGGTTTTGCTGCACTGAACTTCGACAAAAGATAATTACATCCTTTATCATAAACTTGTATCTCTGTATATTTATTGTTGGCCAATTTAGGGCTATAACGTCTTCTGCGAGCGATGCAAATTGTAACCTCGATTGTGTTACCGTACGTATGATAATTGGAGAAATGATACCTCAATAGAAAAAAACGCTGCACAAGGAATCGTTATTTCTACATACAGATTTTCCATCCTACTCTCTTCAGAGGAAAACAACTTAACTATATTTGCATTTTAATATGTGGAAATAATGGTCATAGAATTTCAATAATATTTGAGGCAGATGTCATAAAAAAATTGAGGAGCTGGTTTCTAGCATCTACTCCTAAAATGAGGTTCCTGGACTCTTATTAGCTTGCTCCACATATTTTCCCAAATTTACATCCCCCATTCACCCTTTCAACAGAATCATCTCAATCAGAAGTTATTACGATACATAAGTGTACCAAATTTCAAGTGAATATCTCAATTATATTTTATCAACTTCTTTAATAATGGAGTGGAGGTGGTGGAGGGGTTGAAAAATATTATAAAGAAATCTGAAGCCTTGGTCTTTAGTATATACACCAAATCTCAAGTTTCTGTACTCTTACAAGCTTACTTTACTTATTTTCCCCTATTTAACCCCAAATCCTTCGGAATCACATCAAAATATAATCTAATTACAGATGTCGTTATAATACATACATGTACCAAATTTCAAGTAAAAATCTTAATTTTATTTCATCAATCCTTTTAATAATGGAGTGGGAGTGAAAATATTATTAAAAAATCTGAGGTCTTGGCTTCTTGTATATTAGTGGAGTTAGCGCAAAATGTAATCTAGTTCCAGATCTCGTCATGGTACATATGTATATAGTTGTCTTCATCCGTTTAATGCACATGAAGAACCTCAAATTGATGCCGCTTATACTTGGCTACAGCATTGAGGGGAGATAACCTCCTCCTCTATAACATATTAAATATATTATACTACTTAATACATAGAACATCATTATTCACATATAAAGTATTGTTGCGTATTTTCCACCTTTTAGGAAACACCCTGTATGAATCCGTGGGTTCTAAAATAATTTCAACAAGAGATAAACACCAACACTTTATTTAATAATTTGCTGACTATACAATACTTCAAAACAACATTTACACTTTGTTTACTTTATATTTAACCTTACTTTAATAAACTACACTTTAGTAAACTTCTTCTTTAATAAACTTCTTCCTCTGCGCCGTTAATCGCGCCTTATATACTCTGAAATTACTACTCTAGATTGAACTAGAATCCGCTTCCACCACACTCTAGAAAAGTCCATGGCTCTTTCTAGAGTCTTTCCAGTCACTATTAGTAGGCATAGGCGTATCATCTCCAGTTCCAAGGGGGTGTAATTCATAACAGTATGTTCTGGAATGATTAAAGTAACACATTGACGAAAACACACCTGTTCCAATTATTTAATTTATTTATTTTGTTCATATTTACCAACTCGCCCCTACGGAAAATATTTTACGACCTAGCGGGGACAACAGAGTCGAACTTTTAATATTGTCAGTGTCACGGAATTTCAAATTAACCGCATCAGTTAAGAATATATTTGTATGTGCTTTATAAAATAAATATAGTTGGTGATCTGTGTTTACATTATATTTAGATTGTGAGAGGTTACTTTAACAGGTACATGGTATTTTCCTTTGTGTTTTAGCGTATTTTATGCAAATGTGTTTTTATAAATATATTGGCGGGTAGTGAACTATTCAGGTGTTTTGTGTTTTTAAGTGGCTGTGGTAAAATAATATCGTGGAAATGTTTAGGCCTTGGGAAGGTTCTTTACCTATATAGCATTAGCAGAGAATGACAGGAAAGTATGGAGATTATTAACAGCTCGCAAATTACAGAGAAAGTTTCTAGACAACATTTATGTGAACAAACCCAAACATTTTGCGTGTTTCTATTGAACCATTTTTTTTCAGGTATCAAACATCGTTTTTAATCTGCAAACATTGTAATTACAAAATGGGTGTAGTGTTTGACAGTTCCGCTGAAGATGTCTGCAAAACAAAGAGCATCGAGCAACAACAGCGACTTTTAAAACGTATTTCTCCTGCAATTGTTTTCGATAAAAATACATCACAATAGACGCATAAATTTCGAAGTGTGAAAATGTTCATCCTGGGTGACAATGAAATTAGCTCCGTTTTAATGTTTCTATCGTTTTTGGAGAAAAAAATAAATTTTGGTACTATAATACAAAGACTATAAATATTGCATACTCTGCTAGGTGTGTACTTTATTCTTGCTCAGTGCGCAAGCGCCCAGTTCCCTCTATAAAAGTCATTTTTAATTGGTTAACTTTGTAAGATATCGATTTTTAAATGTGAATTATTTTTTGTTTGCATGCATTCGATTTTAATTACTGATAACTTTTTGAAAAGGGAAAAAAATACTCCAAAAATGGTACCATTTGAAAATTTATAGGAACTCATTAAGTTCTAAAATGACCTTTGAAAATTGCCGTACGTCTCCATCAACTGGTCCGTACGTACGTACGGAAACACTCTCTTGTCCCAAGAGAAAGTATATTTCTGAACTTAATTATTAATAACTTATTCCTATATTAAAATGTTAGATTTATGCCTGTTTTTAACAACGATGTGTGAGCAAATGTGGTTATTTTAAGAAAAATCTCAGCAATTTCTCTTTTTATTTTGAACGTCAGAAAAGTTTCTCAAACTTATTATTTACATCCCAAGGTTGTTGATCTTGTGTGTATCGTGTAAAGTTCGATGTCTGATAGATAGAAGACAAACAAAAATAAATTGAAGCTGTCTTTAGATATAGAATATTTCAGCTGGGGTTATTTCGATAATTTATCAGTCATAAGCAATATAGATTTATAAACGAAATATGATATGCTCCTGCCGACTTTATTGGAATTTCTGCTGTTTCAAGCAATATACCGGGTGATTTTTTGAAAACGAGCCACCCTCAATAACTCGAGAACCGTTAAAGATTTTTTTTGCAATAAACTACATTTTCTCGAATGTCAAGGGGGCACATTTTAACGGGAAAAGGTGTGATCCAAAACTCACCCCCTCATCCACAGTCACCCCAAGTTTATAATTTCAAATGGCACCCCAAATTTTTTTCATCGATTTCTCGTAAAAAATAGTGAGACCTTGAAGAGGAAAATTTTTGAGAGAAATGCAAAAAACTGAATTTTTATAAAAAAGTGATAAAAGCCATAAAAATCTAGGTAATGTGATATTGCATTTGGAAGGCGCACACTGGCAATTGCCAGCATGTTAAAAAAATCCCCAATATCCTAAACTGCCCCAACTTCAAAATTATCCCACACAGCACATGACATCCCTAGGATATCCTCATTTGGTCCCGTATATCCCAATCGAGGACAACATTCCTCAGGATATCCTTAGGATATCCCAATAAAATATATACAACCTGAGAATATCCCAAATGGGGATATCCTAGACAAATCCTGGCAGGATGTCCTAGTCATATCCTGCAAAGATATTAGAAGCCTAACAAAATATCCACTGTGGGAATATCCTGGGCAAGTCCTAGAGTCGTCCTATTATAAGTATTATCATTTAGGAGATTTCAACAACAAAAATAATGAAAAGTATATATGTTATTTTGAGGCTATTTATTTGTAGTGTCTTTTATTGGTTTGTAAAATTAGCTTCTAAAAACTTATTTGTTCTATTTGATAATCCCCTCCAGTACATTAAAAATGTATATCTTATTTAAATAGCAGTTATTTATAATTTGGTTTTAATACATTTACTGTGTTTTGAATTTGCCGCCTTTTTGTGACAAGTCGAAAGTTCTAAGAAATCTGCCGGGCGTCGATGTCTTTTCCACGTTCATTTTAAAGTTCTTTCGACAAATAAGATTACGTTAAATATTTCATAAATATAATGCTGCTATGTTATATCTTTGTATTTATTATATCATCTAAAAGGAGAAAATGTGATTGGTTATTGTTCGCAGATGTTATTGTCAGATACGTAATCCTTTATATTTTTCTGAGCGAATAGAATTTTTTTAAAATTCATTATAACTTTTCAGCACGCTATGATTTTTTAACACTTTGTTATATTTTTTTTCACCCCTTCTCGGGGTTGAGAAAAAAATTTCTTTCATTAATCATGTTCAAATACTTCAAAGTAACATATCAAAAATTCAAGTATTTACCTTGATTTTGATTTGTCGACTTATTTCATTGGACTATATATAACCTCTATATATTAGTTTGGTATTGAATTGGATTTACTTTTAAAGCGATATAAGCCAATTGATAGATACAAATATGTGTAATATGGAGTTGTACATATATGTATTACATTTTAATTAGTCATTTTACCTCTGCCATTATATAAACTTGTGTTATTTTGTCTTCGCTTATTGGCTCAGTTTAAACGTAATGATCTTTTAAAATAATACGTATGTAATGTCTTTAGAAATATCCAATAAACCCTAAACGAACTGGGGATGTCCTATATAAAGTCCAATCAATGTCCTCAGGTTGTTCATAGTAAAGCCCAGGCATAACCCATATAAGATGATGTCCTGTACACACCCGTACTTATGTCCTGAGGACGTCATCAGCAAAGCCCGAACTGTCCCATTTGGATATCCTACGGACATCCTAAGGTGATAATGGGATCTTCCCAGGATATCCCATATGTCCTGAAAAGTTGTCCCCAGTATGTTCTGAGGATGTCCTTGTGCTGTATGGGATTTAATGTGTATACCAACTTATTATTGAACTTTTAGGTAATTATTATTGTAAACATGAAACGCAACATAATTTTCAGACTCAGCTATTTTACTAAGCTCATAATAAGTGTTCAAAAGGTTCGCCATTTCTGTCCGTACAATGATACAGCCGGCTTTCGAATTCTTCTCGCACTTTCTGAAATCCGGGACTCGGAATTGATCTACATTCCTGCGTAATTCGTTTCCACAAATCTGCAAAATGTTTTCGGGCAGGGTTTTGTATACAACTGACTTAAGGTGACCCCATAGAAATAAATCTGGGCTGGCCAAGTCAGGGGATCTGGCTGGCCACTCAATAGGTCCTCTTCATCCGATCCCCATCTATTTGGGAACCTGTCGTTGAGCTATTGGCGAACCGTCATGCGATAATGAGGTGGAGCCCCATCTTGCTGAAAGTAGAGCAATTCTTCACTTAAAATCAAATTCCCCTCTTCGTCACGCTGATTTTGCAACGTATCTACTATTAAAGGATAAATAATGTAAACATCGCCATTCAAGTTTCCGTCAATGAAGACTGGGCCAATAATGGTATTCCCAAGTATATCCGCCCATAAATTCAGCTTTTCGGGTTTGACTATGATCTATGAAAATGTAGTCTAATAAGTTGGTTTCACATTAAATAATTCTGAAGTGGGGGTAGTAGGGTAATGGGGACTTTTTTAACATGCCGGCAATTGTTAGTGTGCGCCTTCCAAATGTAATACTACATTACATAGATTTTTATGGCTATTATCACTTTTTTAATAAAAATTCAGTTTTTTACATTTCTTTCAAAAATTTTCCTCTTCATGGTCACACTATTTTGTATGATTGCAGTCCAAAAAAACTCTGCTATTAGAAATCGATAAAAATAATTTGGGGTGCCATTTCAAATTACAAACTTGGGGTGGCTGGGGGTGAGGGATGACTTTGTATCACACCCCTTCTCGTTAAAATGTGTCCCCCTTGATATTCAAGAAAATAGTATGTGGAAATAATTGATCATAGAATTTTAATAACTTACTTGAGGCAGATGTCATAAAAACAATTAATTGAGACTTCTAGCATATACGCCAAAATGAAGTTTCTGGACTATAATTAGCTTGCTTTATTTATTTTCTCCATTTGCCCAAATCAGATGTCATTACAAAGCATAGGTGTTCCAAATTTCAAGTGAATATTTCAATGTCATTTTATCAACCCTTTTAATAATGGAGTGGAGGTGGTGGGGGTTGAAAAATATTATAAAGAAATCTGAGGCCTTGGCTTCTAGTATACCAAATCCCAAATTTCTGTACCCATACCAGTTTGCTTTATTAATTTTCTCCTATTTACCTCTACTTTCCCCCCATCCCATCAAGGGAATCATCATAAAATATAATCTCGTTCCAGATGTCGTTATAAAACATACATGTACCCAAATTTCAAGTGAATATCTCTGATAGCCCCTTTAATAATGGAGTGGGACTAGTGGAGGGGTTGACGAATATCATAAAAAATCTGAGGCATCTAATATATACACCAAATTCCAAACACACAGGATTTTTTTTCTAAAATTTAAAATCTCTATGTTGTATGACATTTTAAGCATATTTCAACAACAAAAATTTTTGTAATTTTTTTACGATTACCATATTTCCACTACACGAATGTGGAAGTAAACTGTAAATGTACCTACATGAGTATTACACGGAAGTTTATTAGGTACATTATCATTATTGACATTAATGATAACGTAAACAGGAACAGTTTCTTACCCCTTCTTGTAATTATTACTGTCGGAAATATTGATATACTTAGTAGAAATGCGTCGAAGAAATTTCATTATGGCGTAGTAAAAATGGGTTGCTACTATACTCACAACAAAATTGTCTCCTATTAATCACACTAGTTGATCAGAGAAGTGACCTACACTAAGGCCAAGAAGTGTAGTCAGTAAAGTAAAAAATCAGCGGCATTCTGGTAAAAGGTTGTTGCGTAATACTTAAGGCACCTTTTCTACTATATAATCCCACATAATTGAGAGAAATATATTAAGTTTTATCCGCCTACCAGAGATGATGAAAACCACGACTAGGTCATTATGTGTAACGGGCTTGTTCGACATTTTTTTTTTATTTGATAAATCGAAAGTGCAAATATAAAATAACGGATCTGCAAAAAAATCAGAATTTTATTTATACGTTTAGTGTCTTAAAAACAATTACAAACCTCCACCTCGCGAAGACGGGGCTTGGCCAGGCGTTGCGTCACTATACGTATAGACTTAGTTGTTATTATCTACATGCTCATCGTGTTAATCTGCGCCCCTCTAAAATTGCGGATCGGATCTATCAAAGGCTTTTCGTGGGGGCGGTTTTTCGGGAAGCCGCCGGTGCCATTCGATTCGGGAATTAATTCTACATTGTTTAGGATAAATTCGACGGCGTTCCTTTTAGTGGTTTTTAAGCAAATAACTCGCAAAAGTCGACAATCTCTCTCGCCTCTTAAATTTAGGAACGGGCAGTCGAGGGATTGTAGGGGAAAATATGATTTGGCGAAATGTTGCCAAATGTCAAAAAATAACGATTTGCTAATTAAAAATTTTTACTGTTTTGCGTCAAGATAGGATATCTTACGCATTGATGTACGTATTGCCCGTCCTTCGTGATACTGATAGATAAATTCGAAGTACGGCTCTGCTTTTCTGTTCCCTGGGTATGTCGTTCTAGTTAGAGGCGATTTGCGCAACTATAGCCTAGTAGTACAAAATATTGGACCAATATTGACCCAATATTCATATATATAGAACCAATATTCAAATATTGGTCCTATATGGATTGTACGTTGGTGCTACTAGAGTATTTCAGGTTAAGAAATTTTAATTAAGAGACTTTTTTCCAATTACATATTTTAATTATGCCAGAAAATACTATACATGAGACAATGTTGTTCTATGTATTAAGTCAGCTCCGTGGCGCAGTGTTAAGGTGTTTGGCTTACGGAGTCCCGGGTTCGAATCCTTGCTAGGGTATGGATGTTTAGCGGCGTTTTTCATGTGCGTTACCGAGACGGTAGCAGTGAGCTAGACCGCTGTTGAGTGGCACAACGTGTCTAGTCGCCGTTATCTCTCCTGAGTTCGAGTCTCAGCTGCGGTAGATCGCAATATCGCAGGGAATAGTGGCGTGTGTGAGTCGGACGAATGGTAAATATTTTGAGCCGGAATGAAATTACCTCCCCCCCCCCCGTTTTCGAGGATGATGAACACGATGGCGGTATCAGAATTTCTCTTTGGGGTTGCACAACCCCTCAAACAGGCCAAAAACCACCCCCTAGAGGGGTTAAACGCGATTTAATAGGTTTCCCTTCAGAAAATAGTACTTTCCTCCCGTTTTCAAGGATGCTGAGCACGGTGGTGGTGTTCGTAATTGCGTCCGACCCCTACCAACCCCTCCACCGGCCAATACTCGCCTCCGAAAGGGGTGATTTTTTTTTTTCTCGGATTATCAGCGGCAAATATATATTCACTCCCGTTTTCAAGGATGCTGAGCACGGTGGTGGTGTTCCCCATCGCATCCGACCCCTACCAACCCCTCCACCGGCCAATACTCGCCCCCGAAGGGGGTGAATTTTTTTTCTCGGATTGTCAGCGGCAAATATATATTCCCCCCCATTTTCAAGGATCACGGTGGTGGCGTTCCCCATCGCGTCCGACCCCTACCAACCCCTCCACCGGCCAATACTCGCCCCCGAAAGGGGGGAATTTTTTTTCGGATTATCAGCGGCAAATATCCCCCGTTTTCAAGGATGCTGAGCACGGTGGTCGTGTTCGTAATCGACTCCGACCAGTACCAACTCCTACACCGGCCAATACTTGCCCCCGCCGCTGATAATCCGAGAAAAAAAATTCACCCCTTTCGAGGGCGAGTATTGGCCGGTGGAGGGGTTGGTAAGGGTCAGACGCGATGGGGAACACCACCACCGTGCTCAGCATCCTTGAAAACGGGGGGGAATATATATTTGTCGCTGATAATCCGAGAAAAAAATTCACCCCTTTCGGGGGCGAGTATTGGCCGATGGAGAATTCTGACACCGCCATCGTGTTCAGCAGCCTCGAAAACGGGAGGGAGAGGTAATTTCATTCCGGCTCAAAATATTTACCATTTTCGCGTTTTTTTCGACTCACACACGCCACTAGTATGGTTGTTGCGTTGATGTCTATGTATACGTGCGTGTCCTGGTTGAATGATAGAACAGCAATAGCTGAACTCCGCCAGGACGTTAATATAAATAAGACATAAATAAATAAATAAATTAAAAAAAGTAATATATTATATTTATGATTTACCATTTTCTACCAAATTTGAACATCCCATCCCATCTATACGTAAGCGGCACAGCTTTGAGGTTTTTTACGTGCAAGTAAATATATGTACATTTACGCGTCGTGTGTCAGTTTGAAATTCATAAAAAAAAAGATCGACAAAAGAATTCATAATCATAAGATAGCAGCGATTACATAAGCGCCGACCGACAATTTTTACTACCCCTTTTTAATTATTGTAAATATTATTTTACTACTTTATATTTATTAATAGGCAGGATGTAAACTATTTATTTATAATACACCATTTATTTATAATAAATAATGTTAGTTTAATGAACAACTTCATAAATGATTCAATAAAAGTAAATAATTATTATTTAACCCATGGCTATGCCACCGGCAATTATATGAATAAACCAAATCGGGCAGAGGGCTTGTAAAAGTGAGCCAGGTAAACAATAATGTGTCTTTCGTAAGCGCATAACATATCTGGTGAGCTATATTCGTATACGGATATCGTTTGCACTTTTCAAGTACGCGGTCTCGGGTCTTATTCTATCATAAACGGGCTTTGTAATGAGTAACAATGACTTATCCTGGTAGCAACGCTTTAGACTGAATTTCCAAATTAATAGAAATACTATGCCAAAATATAATGAAATAAATAAATTTAACGAAGTGGTTAATGTTTATGCACCACCACACAGATTAAATCAAGTAAATAAAGTTCCTTTCATCGCATCAATCAAGCTGTATAATACTTTACCTAAATAATTAAAAGAAAAGATGTTAACAGCTTCAATTGCTTTAAAAGTGCAGTTTGGACTGCCTGACTGCCCCAGGTCTCTACACATGCATCTTGAAATTTAAAACTTCTGTAATATTTAATTTGACTAAGTCACTGATACTTAGTATTTATATTTATGTAATTAATTAATGTACTGTTTGTTAAGATCTTGTTTATATTATAATATTTAATTATAATAATTTAAATATTTAATATTTATTTAATTTGACTATGGAATAATATTTTAAATATTATATATTTTACACATATAAATCCATGTGTATTTTATATGCAATTCTCTGACTATTTGACAATTGAAGTTTTATGTATATATTATTGTTATTATTATAGTGACAAACAATTCCAATTGTTGGAATAGGGATCAGAAGGAAATAAGAAAGAAAAAAGAAGATTAGTATAATCCCTCGCTATCTTCATCAACTAGCCATTAGGAATGACGAAAATTTAAACAAATTGTTACCTGGTGTTACAATAGCCCCAGGTTGTGCTTTGTCAAATATCCAAGCCGTTCTCTTGCCTAAAAGAACCGGAACCTGTAGCTTAGGAGGCAAAATAGGAAAGTCCCAATTATTAATTTACTAGGTATTATATTATTTTAGAGGAGCGAATTCGAGACTCTACCGTGCCGTTTTTTTTTTCTGGCGTAGAACCAGGTCAAACATGGTAGGTTTTGTTAAGCATGTCACTGGGCATATGAAATCGTATTTCACGACATTTTTTCGTGGTCTGGACCTTTTTAAATTAAAAAAAAGGGAAAATATTGTATTTTAAATAAAATGTGTTTTTTCTGTTTCCACCGTCATATCTGCAAAACCAATGTTGCTATCGACGTTGTTTTTTTTCAATTAAAGTACACACAATAGCGCTTTTAACGGTTTTTACACCGTTCGCATTTTCATTTCCTTAAAAATTAGGAAAACTAGATATTTGAATTTTACGTATTACAATTTTCACCAATCGATAAACTTTTTTATTTTTGAACATTTTTATACACATACAGTGAAGCAAATGTAGCCCAAACATTAGACAAGTTTTTGATATAATTATTTTTTTCCCAATGTGTATCGTTTGGTAACAGCGATTTTTTTTAAAGCGCGCTAAATTAGTTATATGTATTATTGCGGCTCACAATCTAGGTACGTACACCGCGTATGGAAGGTAGGATGAGATGCGTCTAACTAATATACTATTCAAATATAATGACCCCTCACCTTAACCGCGAATATCTCAAAAACGGAGGAACGGAAAAAATTCAAAAAATTATGAGTCTATTGTAAATCATTCACTGAAATTTGAATAATGTACATTGGACAGTTTTGAAGTGCTGCTAAGTTATATTGAAAAATGTCTTACTTTTTAAGGGCATTTTGACAATACCAATTTTAAATCCATTATATTTGAAAATATGCATACTATATAAATAATATTCTAGATGCCGGTAAGGCATGGTATTTTTTGTACGAGGAAATTTTTTCATAATTTTTTATTCTAAAATTTTGCAGTTATTCTAAAAAACGTGACATCATGTTTATTCGGTTACTTATCAAGGTATTTACAAAAATTTTGATAAAATAGTTAATTATATAAAATGTGAGCATTTTCAGAAAAAATAATTGGTATATATCAAATATTAATTTAGTTATCAAGTGCAATAGATAATATTATTGCCCGCGTTCTGCAATATTATCTATTGCACTTGATAACTAAATTAATATTTGATATATACCAATTCTTTTTCTGAAAATCCTTACATTTTATATGTTTAACTATTTTATTAAAAATCTTTTAAATACCTTGATAAATAGCCGAATAAACATGAGGTCACGTTTTTGACGGTAACTGCCAAATTTTAGAATAAAAAATTATGAAAGAATTTCTTCGTACAAAAAATACCTTGCTTTATCGATATCTAAAATATTACGAAACTAAATTTAGCAAACAAACATTGGTGAAGTGAGTTGATATAGAAGTATTAATTTTACTTACTCTCCTTTTTTCGGACTCTGACTTAAATGGAACTAATTTATTTATGCAACATGGACACGGCACTAGCAGACAATTTTTGTCAATATATAAGGTAGTGCAAAGTTTATGAACTACAGTTTGTTCTTGTCTTCATTTTTTTACTGGTTGCGACACCACTAATGGTTTTTTTTAAATATTTTAAAAATCTGCGTTTGATGTTCTTAAAGAATATTGCTGTTTTTCAAAAATTACTGGAACTGCCATTGCTGTCTAAAGACGAAGCTTTAAAAATCTTTACAAAATTGATTCTAGTACTGAACAAAAACAAAAATAAACAAATTCAGATATTAAACGACCTAAGGATCAAATTAGCAACAACAACAAACGAAACTTCCTTCAACTGAAGGCACCTATTACCACCCCTTCTTAAGGTAAACATATATATTTAAATAATAGATTTCCTATCTAACACATTTAGTTAACTATTGCAGGTTTATGTATCAACTTAGAATATCGTACAGAAGCAATATGCCAACTACACTTATAAATGCACATGGTTCAGGACGGAATTTAAGTGACGATGTTTGGACAATATTTTCATTAAGTATTTATTGTTCAGATAAAAATTGTGAAAATCGAAAATATGATTGTTTTAAAGAAGGTCTAAAATGTTGTAACGAGTGTAAATGTCGTACTTGAAATACTGTTATTTAAAGGTTTCGATGAATGTACAGACGAACTAGAATGCTTTTAACGCAGGGCCTACGTAATTAAATACTCATTTGTCAATAGAAAAATAGTTGCAAAAAAATAAAGTTGTTTTATTCCTGCGTCTTGGTTTAATTCAATCAAAAATGTGTAATAACCTACTTATTAGGTAGGTACTTACTTTATAACAATGATTTATATTTACCTGCTTTTAAATATTTTTTACCTTAAAACAACAAAACGTATGTTTATACCTTAGGTTCGTACGTATTTTGGAGCTGTTAATAAAAGCCCGATTCCCGATTAGTACACATGAACCCAACAACCGTAGTCCGCAGGCGGTAAGCAGTATAAATAATGAGAGCCGGGCGCGCAAGAATACGTTTTGGCCCGTTTTAAAAAAATTGCTGATTACATACTATAACCTGCACATCAAAAATTATGATTCTAAAAACTTTTTTCATATATTGGCTTCAATTTGTTCACAGCCTGTATATACATATTTTCATAAATAAAATTTTTTCTCGATTGCTGAAAAATTCATTCACGAAAATAACAACTTTAAGATTGCTATTATTTTAATAATTAAAAAAAAAATGTACATTGTACATAGAAGCGTTATTGTGTCTACTTCAATTTTAAAAAAAAATCAGTTCCGTAGCACAATTATTTTTAAAGATATAACGGTGGGGACGTTAAAAAACATGTTTCATGGAAAAATCAATTTTTTTCAGTTTTTTCGAAATAAAAAAGTTCCTGACCACCAGAAAATGTCGTGAAAAGTGGTTTCATGTACACGATCACCTAATTAAAGAATCGCACCAAGTCTGGTTTGGTTCTACGCCAGTTCTTTTTTTCTCGGAAACTAGGCGACTTTGCTTCCCAATTTTACTCGTCTATTTCTGTTTTCTGTTAAATTCCATGTTTCAGTGACTAGTAATAGCACGTTATAATTATTTTTACCACTCTGCAACCGACTTATACTTATACGGAGTAACCCAAGGTGGTGTTTTGCCAAATATCCAAGCCGTTCTCAACCTAAGAAAAGAGAATTTTTAGCTCAGGGGGCAACGCAGGAAAGTCCCAATCTCAAGACTATTAAATCACTAGGCATTATATTATCTGTATGCTTTCTGTTTAATTCCACATTTCTTTGATTAGTAAATGAACGTTATAATTTTTTATATTACATATACATATTTTTCCAATTAATATTAATACCGACTTACTCTTCAAGAATATCTCGTTGTAAAAGTGTAGGAAACTGACAGGTAATGCTGCTAGATACAACAAGAAAACATAATCCCTCGCCATCTTCAATAAGCCATTAGAAATGACGAAGCATTAAACAAATTGCTATATGTTGTTACCTGGTGACGATTTGCCAAATATCCAAGCCATTCTTTTGCCTAAGAAAATGCGGAAGAAATGCAGGAAAGTCCCAATCCCAAGATTAGTAATTTATTAGGCATTAGAATAATTTCTCGCCGTCTCCAGCTAGCCATTAAGGATGACGAAAAGTTAAGCAAATTGCTATCTGGTGTTACAATAGTTCAAGGTTGTGATTCGCCAAATATCCAAGATGTTTTCTTGTCTAAGAAAATAAGAACTTGTAGCTTAAGAGGTAGAACAGGAAGTCCGAATCCCAAGACTATTAATTTACTAGACACTACATTATTTGTGTTTCCTGTTTAATTCCATCTTCGTTTGACTAGTAACAGTACGTTATAATGTTTTGTATTACTCTGTATTTTTCTTATTAAAATCGACACACTTATGGTGTATGAAAGTATGGGATTTTGGCAGGTAATGCTGTTAGAGACAGTAAGCAAACTAGGAGAATTCTTGCCACCTTCAAATAGTCATTAGGAATGACGAAGAGTTTAAAAAAATGCTATCTGGTGTTACAAAAAGCCAAGATGGTGTTTGTTTTAAAAAAAATAGTTTGAACAAATTACAAAAATCGCATTTTTTGACCAGATTGATTTTCTTTTTTTTGTTTTCCTTGTCATTTTAAACAATAAAGGTCTCACGTCATTTTTTCGTAGAATTGACCGTTTCCAACTTATAACAATTGAAAGAGCTCGGCTAAAAATAATTTAAGCTTTAGAATGAAAAAATCTGCATTTACGCTTCAGGATTTTGTTAATGGATGTTCAAAGACTGTATAAGAATCTTGGGGAACTCAAAAAAATAATTTTTTAATAATGTATTTCAACTTTGAAAATGGCCGTTATTACATTTTTTCAAACATTAAATTGTTTAAAAGCCGGAAACGATCAACTTCAAGCAAAAATCACACGAAACCTTTTTTGTTTAAAATGACAAAAGAACTTTAAAAAATCATTCGGGTCCAAAAAAAGAGATTTTTGCAATTTGTATAAAAAAAATTAGTTTAAACAAATTGGGACCAGATTTTCGTCCGGCAAACTCTTGATCCTTACACAGGGGCCAGTCCCGAACATGAATATGCAAAAAATCGAATTGAAAATTTTTTTCATACGAAGGCGAGGTTTTCGTCTTGTCTATTTTGAGAGATGTTCAGAATTTGATCACTAACACGACGATTTTTGTCAATACGAGCAATATTTGCGATTTTAGAAATGTGTCAATCAAATGCAATATAGGTACTCTTCGTTCTCATATTTGCGAAGAGTATATAATAACCATAATACATCATTGTATTGAGCTATGATAAAATATACAGTCAGTGATTGTTGGAGTTTTCCTGAACTGAAGTCAGCACACGGCCTCACCAAAGCTCTTTCCCATCAACTCCTGGATGACAGCCACGAATAACAGCCTCTAAAGCATGAAGTTCCCCAGGGATCCATCTTAGGACCGATTTTGTTCATAATATATGTTAAAGGCGTATCAACCCGTCTCTGTTGTAAAAATATTGAGTATTCTGACGATACCACCTTACTCTTGGTTGACACAAATTTAAAACACCTTATCAGTGTATCAGAGAAAACACAGTTACAAGCTCAGGATTATTTTAACAATATTAAATTAAAGTTAAATAAAGACACAACTCAAACACTTATTTTCAACTTAAACCCTCACGTTTGCATCGAAAATAATAATCCTGTAAAGTGTTTAGGTTTCAGTTTTGATAGTAGTTAATATGGGAAGCTCACATTGACAGCATATCCAAAAAGCTGTCAAGTTGCATCTATCTATTGGAAAATATAACTAATTTGGTCAATAGTAGTGGTATCTTAATGACATATCAAGGTCTGTTCCATAGCGTAATGTCTATGGTATCTTTCTTGGAGGATCTTCACATGCGTCTAAAATTTTATAAATGCAAAAACGAGCAGTAAGAACCATTACAAATTCTAAATTTATTGACATCTGTAGACCCTCATTTATAACTTTAGGTATACTTACTTCCACCAATCAGTACATATTGAATTTAGTCAAACAGCGGACTCTAGAGTCTGTCACACAAGAGTAGCAACTAAAAGTAAGCAATGTACTATGTATTGTCCATCACAATTTACAGTGTATAAAAAACAAAATTGAGGAAGTTGAATTACTCCTATCTCAAGAAAATATTGATATCTTATGTGTCACTGAAACCTGGATTCAACCTGGGGAAATTGAGTACATAAAATTTCCTGGATACGATATATCAAGCTATTTTTCTAGAAAATCATTCATACATGGTGGATCTTTAATACTGGTTAAAAACTCCTTGGACGCAGTGAAAATCTCTGATCTAATGAATGTGAGTGTAGAAAAAATTTTCGAGTGTGCAGCAGTCAAAATTACTCTATATGGAAGTGTTTATTATATTATGTGCATTTACAGAGCTCCTGACTCTAATTTAAAAGAATTTATGTTAAAATTTGAGGAATCCTTGAATACTGTGTTCAATAAAAACCAGCCTAGCTATGTAATAATATGTGGTGATTTTAACATAAATTTTTTATGCAAGAACTCAATCGGTGTTACTGAGCTTCTGGACCTTTTAAAATCTTACTGTATGTACCCTGTTTTCGATCAACCTACGCGTATTCAAAACAATAGTATAACGGCACCAGATTATATTTTAACCAATTTTAATAATACTTTATTAGAAAAATATGTCATGCACATTGGTCTGTCTGATCACAGTGGTCAAAAAATTTCTTTTGAGGTGAATAAACCGAAAATTAATACCAGTCACACCTTTAGATCGTTTTCACAAAAAAACATATTAAAATTTAAAAACTGTTTAAGTAGTGAGTCATGGCATAGTGTTTTTAGCGCACAAACAGTAGAAAATAAGTATCATGAATTTAATAATACATTGCACTGTTATTATAACGCGTCATTTAAGTTTATTACTAAAAATTTTGATGACAAAAAAAGCAAAAATTGGATAACTGCTGGAATTAAAGTGTCATCGGTCCATTTAAAAGAACTGTTCAATATGTAACAAATTGGTTTGATCAGTGTACAATATTATAAATCATATAAAGTAATTTACAGACGAGTTATGCGCCAGGCGAAAAAAATGTACTTTGACAATATTATAATAAACTCCTCGAACAAATCGAAGGCTGCTTGGAATATAATTAATCAATCATTGAAAAGGGGAAAATAATTATAGTCCTGATATATCAATAAATAATGAACTAATAGTCATCGCCAACGAATTCAATTCATATTTTTTAAATATAACTAAATCATTAGCAATACCAGACAATAATATACTTAATCATAGGAATAGAACCCATACGCACATTATTAAAAATTCACTTTACCTAAAACCGACTAATACATCCGAGGTTATAAATATAATCAACAGTTTAAAAAATTCTAATTCTTCCGGCTCTGATTATTTTCCTGTTAAAATTGTTAAAAATTGTTCCAGAGAATTGGCTACACCATTAACCGATATCATAAATCAATGTATTTCAGATGGCATTTTTCCACACCTTTTAAAATTATCCAAAGTAATTCCATTGTTTAAAAAAGGTGACCGTACCCAAGTAGCATTTTAAGGAACATTTTGGCAAACGTTTCTAACAAATTGTGTCTGTTACCATGTCTAAAATGGGAGCTGTTTCCAACATGTTCCGATACATTTCCGACACGTGTATAATTTCTTATGGTTATACAGTACATGTTTCTATTGTGGTGGCACTAGGCGTTTCTTTGCTAGTTTCGAAAATAAAGAGAAACATGTTTCAAATTTGTAGCTCGCCGATTTATACACAGTTTCGCAAATGTATCGATACATTAATATTGATTCATTTCCATACACACGTTTTTACAATGGGAACAAATGTGTGCAGTCAGTTTCGGAAATTTTTATTATCTTTTACCTAATACGAATATGTTTCCATATTGTGCGTATTTTTGATTGCTTTTCAATATGGAAACAATTTAGGTACACATAGGATAATAAATAAAGTAACATGGTTGGTGTACTACATATAATGTGTAAACTTTGTCATCATTTTAAGCCATGTCTGGCCCGAAGAGACGTAGCGGAAAGAATTTTATCGATTATTCGGCGGAGATACTTCGATATTTTCAATGGGCCTCACAAATTCAAACATTTCGAATATATTTTTGTATTAAATATAAAAACATATAGGTTATAAAATATATTTTTTTCGATTATGTCGGTAATAATGATTATGCCAAATTATATTTTTTTTTCCTAATTATCGTAATTAGTGATCTTCAATATTAAGCCTTTGTCCGAGTTTTCTTTAAGATTGCCCATAATGGCCGCTAAATAGCAAACGTCAACATTTACAACCAAAATGGCTACAGAAACAGTTCTGCATATGTTTCGAAAATTTAGATCATATTTGATAAAAAGAAACTTGATTCCCTAAATGTATCCATTCGGTTCCGATTACTGTAGCATATTACCTCTGAAAGAAACTTGTTTCGAAATTGTTTTGGAAATGTTGCACAGTCATTTTCTGACAGAAACAATTTCTTTTGTGTTTCGGTCTGGTTTCAGAAAGGTTGGCACTGTTGGCAGCATGTAAACAAACGGCCGCCAGCCGGCTGTGTTGCGCGCGCATTTCGGCATTTCTGGCGGTTTTTGTTGAACAGTTGTGTTTGGAGTTTTAAGCAAAGTTCTACTTATCTTTGTTGTTGATCACTATGTACCCCAAATACTATTTATTACAACTTTTTACCTTCCTCAATATTAATAGGAATTTCTTCTACTTTCACCACATTATTTGATGACCCCGTTGTAAGTGCATCAGTCCCAAGACTTGTTAATTTATTATTTGTCTTTTGACATTCCACAGCAACTTTTTTTAAAGTCACTCATGGTTTCACAATTCTTGTATAGTTTAACAGATTGTAATACCTGGAAGAATGTTTAAATTGTTTGGTGTTTCCCATTTTTCCCAACTTTTCTATGGCTTTAATAATAGTAAAATGTGAGGTTAATAACTATTCAAAAATTTACACGGTTTCGGTTAATAATCTACTTTGTGGTGACATATGTTCCCATTATATTCATGGAAAAAAATGGAAACAGTTTGAAAACATTTGGCGACAAGAATGTGTTCCATACAATTTCAATAATGTATCGACACAAGTTTACAATTTAGAAATGAGGTAACAGATGCTGCAGTATGTTTCGAAAATCTGTTCAAACACTTGTTTCGGAAAAAAATTATATCGAAAGGTGGTAACAGTTGCTAAACTGTTCCACAATATTGTTGTGCTATCTGTAATAGGTGAAAAATGGTAACAATTTCAGAAAAAATGTTGGAAATGTATGTAAACCCTTGTATCTCACATAAGTATCGAAACAGTTACAAAACTGTTTCCCATTACACTAAATTTGTTCCTAAACTGTGTCTAAAAATGCTACTTGGGTACACAGCTCTGTAATAGACCAATCGCAATTTTATCCGTTTTTTCAAAAGTAATTGGAAAGCTAATTGCAATAAGAATATCTGAATTTTTAAATACTAACGCAGTCCTCTCAACAAATCAGCATGGCTTTAGAGCGAATAGATCAACTATATCAGCTTTAGTAAGTTTTCTGGACTATATTTAAGAAAATCTTGACAGAGGTCATGAGGTTATGGCACTGTTTATTGACCTTTCAAAGGCATTTGATTGTGTTAATCACGACATTCTCTTGGATACTATTGAAAAATATGGTATACGAGGGAAATGCAAAATGTTATTAAAATTTTACTTATCCAACAGACAGCAATATGTCGATTTCTTAGGTTCGAGGTCAGAAACTAAAACAATAGATATTGGTGTGCCCCAAGGTAGTGTTTTGGGACCGCTCCTTTTCTCCTTTACATTAACGACTTAGATAATTATGTAAATGAATTTTATTGCTCCTTTGCTGATGATATTACTGTTGCCGTAGGTACAAAAAACATTCAAGAACTGATTGATAAGTTAAATTCTACCCTACTTAATATAAAAAATTATTTCACTATAAAGAAATTGGTAATGAACCAAGAAAAACATTATCGTTACAGTTTCATCTTGTTAGAGCTCATTACATATCGAGTTTGCTTTTACAGCTTAATGGTAGATCCATTGAACAAGTGTCAACTTTTAAATTATTAGGTTTGTATATTGATTTAACACTGGATTGGAAGTCACATGTCTCCTATATCTGCAATAAATGCTCAAGTCACTGTTTTGCGCTGAAAAGATTACGTCATATAACCAATTTATAGACTGTGAAAATATTTTATTTTACTAATTTAGAGTCCCGACTACGCTATGGTATTATTTTTTGGGGAAATTCACCGTCATCTAACCGTGTGTTCTTACTACAAAAAAGAGCTATTCGTAATATGTTTAATTTAAGCTATAGAGAATCCTGCAAGCAGACATTTATCAAACATAATATTTGTACGTTACCCTGTCTGTACATATACGAAATTTTAAAATTTGTAAAAAACTTATCCACCTTCAATTCCTTAAATGCTAATCACAATTAATTATCCTACACGGCATGGATCCAATTTGCAATACAATATACATAGACTTGAATTATATAAAAGAAAACCATATTACATGGGATGTACACTTTACAATAAGTTAGCCGTTGAAATTAAAACTATACCTAGTGTAAACAAGTTTTTGTCAGAATTAAAAAAGTTTCTGTTAAAAAATGCATTCTACTCGATAGATGAATTCTTAATGTATTAATATCTTTATCTTATTCTGGAAATGTATTTGACGTATCCTATATCATTGTATGATCTCTTGGATAAATAAAGCATTATTATTATTATTATTATTATTTTTATATTTGAATGTATTATCTATGCACATAAACATGTTTGAGAATACCACATTCAAACTAGTTATAATACCAGAATGGCTCAATTTTTTTCGTTTACCGAAGAATATTAATAGTTACAGGTATAAATCGCTACAATTATATAATCTCTTACTAAATGAATGGAATAGTCCAAATCACAAAAAAAAATATTTAAAATATTAAGTTTTTTGAAAGAGAAGGTTTCTTATGAAGCTCAAGAATTTATTGAGTAGTTTCAACATACCACCTAAAATTGCTAGATCTGTAAGTAGTTTTTTTATAACTTCTTACTAATAATGTTTTTGTAAGTACATAATAAACATACACGAGTGCTCGCTTATTATTTCTGTGAGCGTGGGGGGCACATGCACATCAAGAGACACACCCCGTGTCTCTTATGTATTTTTTAAATCTTTAATATTTTAACAGTACTTTTAATCTGTTGACAAGTGTATACATTGTATTGTGTCTCACATGAATAAACTGTCTGTCAGTTTGTCAATATATATGTAATTAGACCTCTAATTGTTCATTGAATATTATTTATTCTTAATTTTTGTAAAAATTGAATCGCTTCAAAAAAGCGATTGAAAATTATGAAATAAAATTTCATCGTTGCCCGATTAATTGAACATTATTAGGTACCTAAAATCGATATTGTAATTTTTTACAAACAAAAGTGTTTCGACCACGAAGTTTTATCATCAAGCTACGTGCACATGAATCAAATTGTGAAACATTGGAGAAAATTCATATTTCGTCGTAATTCCATTAAAACTGGTGATTAAATATTTTTGGAGTAGCTGATATCGAATTTGATGTTGAAAACAAAGCGAAATTAACATTTATAAGTTGAGATTTGCAGAGGATACCGCTCTGTATTTTTTATTTTTGCAAAGACCCACTGGTCTAATAAGTTTCTTTAATGGGCATGGTTTGCAAAAGTTAAACCGTCCGAACCCATATCAAAAGCAATAAACTCATAAATAATTAATGATTGAACGTTTCTGGCCATTACAACTATTAAAAACGCTTCTAGTCGTAATGATTTATTAGTGACCAAATTGCCAGTTTAGTTTGTTGAAAATTTCCTAGACATTCGATTATCTGACTTAGATTGTAAATAGGTTTTGCAGTGAACGTCACGGAGTTTGATGTGACCCATTCTCTCTCCTGCGCCACCCACGCTGTCTACCCAAATTACACCCACCGCCGATTACAAACAAAAAAAGACCCTATCGAGATCGGGGAACTGTCTGGATGCCTGGAGTTTCGAATCGTACAAAGCGAGGTCGACCCCAAATAACCCTAACCCCCTTCTCTCGTACGATAATATTTGGTTTATACGCTCCATTAACGCGATTGTGTTAAAATCAAGTGATTGAGGGAAGCGGCAAAAAAATATTAGAAACTAATTCTCAGCAACATAAAAATAGTAGGGATGTTAAAAAGTCAACTGTAAGCAACTTACTAAAGGACATGACATTATTTTCGAAATTTCAGATATTGGGAGTTAATTGTTGGTATAGAAGATGAAAATCATTCGCAAAACTAAAAATTGTTCCACCTAATAAGTACTACGCGAAAAACATTAGTCCATAGACTAATTTTTATTTGCCAGCCCGCTAAAGGAATTTTATCGAACGAATTAAAGAAATGCTGATTTAAAAAATCTGCCATTTAAAGTAGCAAGTAATATGTAGGCCGATGAACTGATTTTTGATTACTCCCACCTACACATTCGCACTGAACCTCCTTTACAATTGCTTGTCTCTCGGATGAATTATTTTTAGGGGATCGGCACAGAATGATATCAATGATCGGAATTTGGGTTTAATTTTCAGGTGCGTACTTACAAGGATTTATTGAAATAAGCACAGATGTTTAGTTCACTGAAAAATAAATACATTTCAATTCATTTTTCGTGTAATATAAATTATATAATCTATTTATACAAAAAACGCGTAAACAATGCACACCTGCAACACGTGGACGACACGCCAAACATTATTTACTACTTACTCGCCTTTAAATGGAAGGAACGACTTATTGTTAATATGCCGCGTTTTAGTCTGAGGAAAAGTACTGTCGAAAATGCGTTAAGCCTTATAAAGAACTACATTTTGATGGCGAAAAAGTAATTTGTAATACAGGGTGTAATTAGTTTCATGTCATTTAAAAAAAAAACTGGTGGTAGGGAACGACAAGACACACAAAAAAACCTTATATAACATGGGGTCTAAAGTTAGTTTTGGAGAAAGAAATTAAACAAAAATTTCCAAAATACTTAATAACATAGTTTGAGAACTGCTGGCATATTGGGGTAGGTTTTATTGCCTCGAGTCTTGTCGCACATGATACTCTGACATTCCAGCAAATAGGTATGCCGACAAAGCAGTTAAAAGCGACCGACTGAGGACACCGCCATGTTTTTTTGCTTCTCCGCGGCCAAATTATCTTATTACGCATGCTATACTATCTCGTGTAATATTCTCAAGTAAAAATTTCAGTTTGTGTCCTTACTTGGTAAACAACGTACACACGACGCGACCTACCAGTTCCTTGGTTTTGTCTGTTGCTTTTGTGCTTTTTGAATTTTGTGCCACTTATGTTAAGACTTATCGTTCAAGTCGTTAGTACTTGGTTACGTAATCTCCAGCCATACCATCGGCTAGGTCATGTTTTGTATGATACTTTTTCTGTATTTTAAAACGTGACCAATATACTGTACTTGTGTGTACCTACTTAATTATGATATATTCATATACTTTAGAAATAAGTTCAATGAATTGTAAATATGAATTAATAAAATGATATTTAAATGGAAATGGTTACGTAAGACACTACTTCTCGTTCGTGCTTTCTGTGTTACTTTTTGGATTTTGGACCAAGTTTTTCTTTTTGTTTTCTTTATTGATAACGTTAATTCACAGTTTAGTGTGGTGCTTTAAAACGCAGATTTTGGACATTATGGGAAATTACACTTATCCAGAGCTCGCAGATATGCACTTGGTGTATGGAGAAAGTGGTTGAAATGAACAATTGCAACAACGTATTTTAATGTGCATAGAAACCATAATAAAATGATCGTAATTTACCAAATGTGTTGAACGGAGTGCATATGTCCTTAGTTCGACGTGCCGAAATGTGTATACGTGGAGTACCTTGACATTACCATGGATCGAAGCCTGACGTGGAGACAGAACACGGAAGCGATAATGCAGAAAGCGAGGACGAGGAGGACTCTACTTTACCCTATGAGAGGTAGACAGAGCCAACTCAACCCGAGGAACAAGCTTACGCTTATCAGGACTCTCATTGCACCTATTCTGACCTACGCCTCCGTTGCCTGGGGATACCAAGCAGCCATCCATCTGAAGAGGATACACCATGGTTTGTCAGAAACTCAGACATCTTCAGAGACCTGGAATACACCCCAGTAACTGAAGTCATCCGGGACAGAGCGAAGAACCTATACGCCCGTGCAGCAGAGCATGGGAATCCCCTGGTCAGACAGGCGACTGACTATGAACCCAACGACGCTCCGAGGCACAAGAGGCCGAAGCTCCAGATCCTGGATAATGAGTAAGTATAATTAACCCTTTATCTGTTTCAGCTCGATCTGCAAACCACACCGCAAGGACACAATAACCAAAAACATCCAATTACCCGATCCCGGGGGTACCAAGCAAACAACCAGCTCGGTACCCTTACCGTAGTCCGTGCCTGTCTCTGACGCTAAGAAAGCGTCTCTGGCCGAACACAATCCTGAGCTACACAGTTCACACTTCCTTCCGACGAAATCGGGGCACATGGTGCCAATTGGCACCCTGGGCTTCCGACTAGTCAACACCCCCAAATCCCTTTCAAACTCCAAGATCGATTGCAAATTATATTTCCAATCCGATGATGTGTGGTACGATATTTTTCCGGAGCTTTTTAAGTGAGATATCGACCGCCAATGTGAGAGGTCAGAGGATTTCGCTTCTCGAGCGACACGGCCCAGCTTCGAGGGCCAATTCTGCCAAATGAAAGCTAGCAAAAATCTGGGAAAATTCAAGCGTACGTTGAAAGACGTACTAAATCGTTTGGCGGTTGGTGCGCGCCTTGGTTTTCGAGATATGGCCGCTCGAAGTCACCGGAAGGTGAAGGTGGAAAAGTTTCCCGAGACTATATCTCGAAAACGAAACGAGATATAGAGCTGTGGTTTACGCCATTCGATTTCTCTCGTCTTCCTACATGCTTCTGATTTTTTTTCAGATTTTTGCTAACTTTCGTTTGGCAGAAATGGCCCTCGATGCTGGACCGTATCGCTCGAGAACCGAAATCCTCGTACCTCTCACTTTGGCGGCCGATATTTCACTTAAAAAGCGCCGAAGAATATCGTGCCCTACGTCATCGGATTGGAAATTTACAAAAAAGAGGCGGTCATTTTTGTCTAGGAAAAGTTACAGCAATTTATGTGAAGAGGCGTCGAAATCGCTTAAATTATGGGTTTTTTGAGGTTATGGCAAAATTCTGATGTGATGAATAAGACCAAATTTGGCAGAAAGCCAATTTCCATAAGATTAGTTCGGGGTCCTCTTTAAACTAATTTGCTCACGAAATGAGTCGTCCAATTTTGGAAAGAGAACGTTATGAAATTGTAAGTTGTTTGTTAATTTTTTTAATTTCTTGTCCTGGTAATCTTTTAATACTAAGGTTATTGTTGTTATTTTGATTTAATCATGATAAATGCTCTTTAAATTAACCGACTGAAAGAAAAAAAATTCTGATATAAAAATAGAGATTTCCTTTTACGATATCACTGCCGTGAAAATTTTTCTGAGGATGCACATAAATTGCACTGAAACAAATGGCATTTTAATGATGCATATGTTATATTAAAAAATCACATCATGTCAGTGAGTTATAAAGTAGACTTCTCAGTAGCAGATATCAGCTTCTCTTGGTAATCGCTTAACTCAATCAAATTTCATATATTTCCATTCTCACAGCTTATGTTGAATTGCAAATTTGCTTTTGTAAATTACAACAATCAACTTTTTTATTAAGGGGGAAGTTGTAAGTCACTGAGTTATAAAGTAAACTTCTCAATAGTATCAAGTTACATAGCAGATAACAGATTGTCTTGGGAATCGCTTATCTAAATATCAAATTTCATACATTATTGTATTTTCTTTCTCACAGCTTATGCTAAATTTAAAAATTTTGTTTTCTATTGTTTAACGTCTGGTTGACGATGCTATTGTAATATTACAAATATAACCAAGAGATGCTTTTATATTCAGTATTACACTCACTTCAATATTCAACATATAAACTTATTATTATAAAAATCAAATAAATATTTTTTTTAAATTAAATAAATATTTTTTTTTTAAACTCAATAACATAACCTCAAATATAACATATATAGGCTTACAATATAGTAATTTGTCTATACTATCACGTGTTTTTAGGAATACTTCGGATTACTAGTAACCCTGAATAATACAGACACCCCATATGCATGCATTCATACAATCGAAACATTCTCATGCGTTGAAAATTAGAAATAGCATTCAGTATTTTATACCCACCTAAACTGTTAATTTTTTAAATTGTTTTTACACGTTTTAAATTACCTTTATTTGTTATTAACATTAACCACGAGCGGCCCTCAAGAATTCGTCCTTGTCCAGATCAAAATTAGCTGTTACGAAATGTAACATTAGAATATATTTTCGCCTTACCTAAGGTCAAGGAGACACGGGTCTAATTAGAGGTAGAACTTTTTATGGCACATTATTTATTGGGTAGTTATTTTGGCAGAGTAATTATTATTCGACGTTAATTAGGTTCGGAGAATCAGATAAGACGAAGTCCAAAATTTATAGAATAGAATTTTAGTTCGTTTTAATCGTTAATAATTAATTTGATGTTTGACTAGATATGATGAAAACTGAGTTTTTGGAACCTTTGTGGCTAACCTGTGATCACAATTTTAACGCCAGTGTAATTTACCGATATGTTCCCCATAATCGAAAGTAAAAATTTTCTATTTTTCCAAGTAAAATACTTGGAGTGCCACACGCGTTTACGTGTATTAACATAATTATTGTTATTGATATCATTATTTTCTTTTGTTTTTAATGCATTTTTTTAACAGTTTCAGTTTGTATTTAAGTGTGTTTTAATTTTTTTTTAAATTATTTATTTATTTTCTTCTTTTAAGTTTTGTTCTAATTAGAGTAGTGTGTTTGTTCGATAAAATTAATTCCCTATAAATGGCAGAACATATTCGTCATGCTGAAGCCTCCATTTTGAATTCTTGAATTTCGACTAAATATTTACAATCTACTATCTTGAATATTCCCAGATAGCGATTTTCATAAGAATCAGACGATAAACGATAAAACCTATCCGGCATATTGACGCCGCCATTTTGAATTTTTCAGTTTTGATCACATATTTGTAATCTGGGACCTTAAGAATCCCCAGACACTAATTTTTAGTAGAATCGGATATTGGACTGCCAGCCATATTTGAAACGCCATCTTGGATTTTACTATAAAATGTCAAATTGTATTGTCGTGAACCATACACACATGCCAAATTTCAAGTCAATACAATATTTGGAAGTGGGTGAAAAGTGAGTTGTAAAATTTGCTTACAATGTTACAGGTCAAGCGAATAAAAGCGCGTTAAGAAGCGAATTTAAGGAAACTGTTGAAACTGGCCCCATCATATTCAAGGCGCAAGTTTACGCGCTTCCTGGTGCTACGAAAAGCATTCTGCAGCATCAACGGCGTTAAAGAAACGGCAACCTATTTTTTTATGTTAATGGAGGATTTTAGCTTCCATTTGGAGTTAGTTGTTCTGAATTCGATCACAAACAGAACATTAAAATATTTCCCTACGAACGATATGTACGGTTCCAAAAATGTGCCGATCAAATACAATATACTTTCGTTTTCGTATTTGTAAAGAGTATAATAAGTGAAATTAAAACATTCAACATCATTTACCTCTCATTCATAATAAAAATGGGACTTAACAGCGACCCCATCTATTTATTACTTCCACATCCACGTAGTGGATTGAAAGTATAGTAATCGTAAAAAAATGTTTAAATTTTTTTGTTGCAATAGGTTTAGAATGTCACGAAACGTTGAGATTTTAAATTCGAACGAAAAAAATGTCTGTGTCGGTCTGTAACTTTTTGTCCGCACGATATCTCTGGAATAGTTGAAGATATTGACTTGAAAGGACCTCGTACAATTCTTATGTAAACGTGTTGGCGTTAAATTGGCTGGATTTTTTATATGTTCTATATTTTGAGCCCCTGATCAAATGTCTCAATGGGTCAGAGGTTCCAAACCACCAGGGTTCAAGATAGAGCCAGTTGAAGTTGGGATTATAAGGTATTGGCAGTGACAATATTCACACCTAAAATAAAATCTATCGTAAAACAGCTACGAACGTTTAATGCTTTTTTTTTATTTAAGAACTACCTTCTACTATACTATCCGCAAAAAAATGAATTCAGCTTAAACCATTCGAATTCTGTCACTTTCGTGCATTCCTCTGAATTATTTCAGATTTTTTCGAAAACATTAATTTTTTCTACCCGACGCGCGACAATGAAAACTGTCAGACCGAAAATGAAATCACACAAGAAACACCTACATCCGAAATCCAATTATCTACAGCCGAAGAAAAACTTTTTCAGAGGAAACGAAAAAAAAACACGAAGAAATCATTGGAAATGTTTATTTTACGGTCGAGGAAATGAGGAACGCGTACACTGAATAATTATTGAGAGGTTTTCCCTCACTGTAGGCCCACCCAAACTCTTCAGACCCAAGAACAAGGGCATCATTTGAATAATGTTCGATGTACGGCCAATACCTGATAATCCCAATTTCAACTGGCTGTATCTTGAAACCCCGGTGGTTTGAGATTTTCGACCCATTATGATATTTGATCAGGGGCCAAAATATAAAACATATTCATATCAAAAACCCAGCAACGGAACTTTTACATAAGGAATTGTGAGACCTGGAAATGGATTGTTTTTTGAACTAATCCGGTGAAGGGTTGGGGTAAATAGGAGAAAATAAGTAAAGCAAGCTGGTAAGAGTAAAAAAATGGAATTTGGTTTTTCTACTTAAATCAAGGCCTCAGATTTTTGTCAAAATATTTCAATCCCTTTCCGCACCACCCGCCATTATTAAAGGTGTTGATAAAACAAAATTGAGATATTCATTTGAAATTTGGTACAAGTATATATTATATTTTGAGATGATTCCGTTGAAGGGTTGGGGGTTAAATAGGGGTAAATATTGGAAAATAAGTAAAGCACGCTGGTAAGAGTACAGAAACAGGAAAACAGGAATTTGGTGTATATACTAGAAATCAAGGCCTCAGATTATTTTACAATATTTTTCAACTCCCCCACTCCATTATTAAATGGGTTGATAAAATAAAATTGAGATATTCACTTGAAATTTGGTAGGTACACGTATATATTATAACGACATATGGAACTAGATTAAATTTTGAGATGATTCCGTTGAAGAGTTGCGGGGGTAAGTAGAGGTAAATAGGGGAAAATGAGTACAGCAAGCTGGTGAGAGTACAGAAATCTGAGATGTGGGGTACTAGAAGCCAAGGCCTCAACTTTTTTTATAATATTTTCCATCCCCCAACCATCCCCGACCCATTAAAAGTAGTCGATAAAATTAAATTGAGATATTCACTTGAAATTTGGTACACGTATATACTATAACGATATCCGGAACTAGATTATATTTTATTATGACATCTGCCTCAAGTATTATTAAATCTATGACCAATTATTTTCACATACTAGAGTGCAAATATAGTCAAGGTGTTTTCCTTTAAAGAGACTTGGATGGAAAATCTGGATGTGGAAGTAGTGATTTCTTAGGCATAGTTTTTTTTGGTGTTATAAGTATTCAGGTTTTTTTTACTTGTGAATTACGTATTTTTTAGATTTACCGCCAAACGGTCGGCAACACGGTGGATAATGTAATCTGAAGATCTATCGAAATTGCTGCACTTGCCGCTTGCTTTTTGGCGGACGCCGTGTACATTCGTACTTTTTACCACCGAATCAGATTCTTCAACTTCTCCCATGTGTAATCCTGCAGATAAGTGGAATCCTTGCACGCCATTGAATTATGCATTACTACATCCTCGCGTGGGATCAATACGACGTCCTCGGCGCGTATAGCCGCCGCACCAAATTCGCCGCTCCCCCACATTTGTTCCGTAATATCGCCCGTCCTTCAAATCTATCCCCTTTAAAGGGGTGCTTGTTTACTGCTCCACGATCGCAATCGGGAGAGAGTGAAATTGTGGGCCGGCACGTGGAAATGGGCCTATCGATCCGGTCCTGCCTACAAACGCCGCCGCCGCAATCTGCCCCCTCTACGGCCGCCTATCGATTCGCGTAATATACAACGTCTTCGCGTTGTATTTGGGGCCGGCTGAATTAATGATCCAGTCAAATTGGTTTAAAAAATTTAAATGTCCAATCTGAATTTACAAAAAATTACCCAGATGAATTTCTGAATGAAAGGTTTCAACATTTTAAACAAAATGTGAAAAACTCAACGATATTACTAGAGGAGCGAAATCGACCCAGGAATGTGTCGTTTATTTTTTTTGGCGTAGAACCAGATGAAAGTATATAGATTTTGTAGAGTAGGTTATTTGCGACCTGTAATGGGCAATTACGATATTTTTCTGTGGTACAGATATTTTTTATTTCGAAAAAACTTCAGAAATTGATTGTTTAGAAGATCCGTGTTTTTTAAAATTAACATCCTCATATCTTCAAATCTAATTGAGCTATCGATCTGATTTTTTTTTTAAATTTAAGTACACACCCAAGCGCTTCCAACGGTGTTTTTTTATATCGATTATTGTTTATCATTTTCTTTAAATAACAATGAATTTATTACTTTGCAAAGAATGCACTCATATTTTCACTAAGCGACAAACTTTTTTATTTTTGCAAATTTTCATATACATGCAGCGGAGCAATTGAAGCCAAGATATGGGAGAAGTTTTTGAAAAAAAAATTTTTCATCTAGGACTGATAGTTTTTTATTTATGAATATTTTTGTGACGCAGTAACACATGGCATACACTCGGAAGGCGCGTGATTGTCACTACAAGATGAAATATTGCGACTAATATAAACAAAAATTTGGAAACAAGTAGAAAGTAATTATTTTTTATTGATTTACTTTAATCATTAGAAAATATTATTTAGGTATTAAGCAAATTACAACTTATACACTTTTCTGTTTAATATGAAATTACCTATTTTCTGTATAATATTGGTGCCTAAACTGGTGACGGTAACATACTAATTACTTAGGTATAAATACTTTATCATTATTGGAGAACCAGTCAAAACAACTACTCTTCTAGTTATTACTGACGAAGTATTGAATTACATGACAGACTTTCTAGCATTTTAAAGAAAAAAAGTATATTGAAAATGATTTGTTTAAATGCACACTTTTATTTAATATGAAATGATCTATTTTGTGTATATTGGAGCCTAAATATGGTCACGCAAATATATTAATCAGGTAAGCACTTTAAAATACTCATTATTGAAGGACCAATCAAAAGAATTACCCTTCTAGCCTAATACCTAAATAATATTGTCTAAGTAGAAAGTATAAATTTTAATCAAAGGTCATTTTAACATACATATTTATTGTTTTATAATTTTTATAATTTTAGCGATAGTTAAAAAAATCCTCATCATCCTCAAATTCAACCATACATTCTGCACAATTATTGTATATACCACACATTTACACTGCTCACAACATTTTAGACCTTCCTGCACACAGTTACATTTTTTGTTATTCCAATTTTTATCGGAACAATAAAGGCTTAAACATTGTCGTACAATATCTGAAATAGGTTTTTGATTTGAAAAAACAGGATTCCAACAATCATTTATTAAAGTCCACCCCCAACCTTCGGTAGCTTCAAGCAGCGGATTTGAATCATTACTGGAGTACCATATTTTTAACTGATGCATACATCTGCAATTTCAGTACATATTGTTAAAGTTTTTTTTAAGAATTTAAATCACAATACACAAAAAAAAAGTAAAACTCGATATAACTTTGAATAGAATACTGCTTACCTCCGCAAATAATTTACCATCTATTAACCAAGATATCAACAGAAGTAACATATTTGGAACCTGATTTTCAAACTCTGCTTTATTAATATCACCCGGTGCGGGAAATCCCTGCCTTTTTAAATCAAATGTATGCATTGAATTGCGTAAGATAGATGCTACTTTGAGAAGAATCAGTATTTCCGAAGAGTCGTTGAGTTTGAAATTTTCTTTAAAATCGCTACTACTTGATGACGAGTTAAATTTGTTAAAGTCATCGGGTAAGTGTGTAGTTTCCGGATTATTTTTAGCTCTTAGCTCTTTATGGTATTTTGCATCATATGCAAATAAATCTTCATAGCCACTTAATTTGGAAATCATATCTATATCGTCTCGTTGCTTTGCAGCGTACATAATTTTTGCATAAGTAGACCCTCCGGATCCTAAAAGTACTTATTACAGATTTTTACATAAGATTTAATTAATTTGCTTACCTGCTTGTACTGATACTAATTGTCGTTTGTTCTTGTTCCACTTTTATTGCAAATCAAGCACATAGATCGGATGTTGTAAGGAGAATTAGAGTGACGTGTTACAGAAATAGGTTTTACACTTTGAGAGGTTCGACCACTAGTCAACTGGGCAGTCATATTTTGTTGACTTGTATAACTTTGGCGACAATCTACGTGATATTTCACTTTAATTTCCCCACTCAAAATACCAGCGGTTTGAAGTAGAATTTGTTTTCCACAGTCATCTTGTCTTTTCTCGGCACTAGATATTAATGATAACATAATACACTCCATTATCAATAAATAATAACTCTTAAAACCAACTTCAGAAAATTGTATTAAACCCAACAACACCCACGATTTATACGAATTCACATTATTTTATTACGACAGCACAATCATACTTAGCGCTCTGCTCGTGCGGACGCAGTACTGGATACCGGTAGTCATACGCCTGCCGGTGTACATAGCTACTGCGTTACAAAAATATTCATAAATAAAAAACTATAAGTCCTAGATGAAAAATTTTTTTTTCAAAAACTTGTCCCATATCTTGGCTTCAATTGCACCGCTGCAAATATATGATAATTTGCAAAAATAAAAAAGTTTGTCGCTTAGTGAAAATATGAGTGCATTCTTTGCGAAGTAATAAGTTCATTGTTATATAAAGAAAATAATAAACAATAATTGATATAAACAAAAAGACCGTTGGAAGCGCTTGGGTGTGTACTTGAATTTAAAAAAAAAATCAGATCGATAGCCCAATTAGATTTGAAGATATGGGGATGTTAATTTTAAAAAACACGAATCTTCTAAACAACCAATTTCTGAAGTTTTTTCGAAATAAAAAATGTCAGTACCACAAAAAAATATCGTAAATAGCTATTTCTTATGTAAAATTGTTCACTTTATAAAACCTATAAGGTCTGAACTGGTTCTACGCTGATTTTTTTTTTCTCGAGAACGGAGAGACTTTTATGCTCAATTTCGCTCCACTATACTGGAGATTAAACATTTACAAGACGTCAGAGGTCAAAAAAGTTTTTTTTATAAATATCTTCAAAACTATTAACTCTACGATAAAAATGATCTTTCTACTTAAAAGATTCTATTACTTTTCCTTCCACATTCGTAGTGGAGTGGAAGTATACACGAATTTTTTGTTGTTGAAATAGGATTAGAATATCATGAACTGTCGAGATTTAATATTTGAGACAAAAAAGTCTGTCTGTCTGTCGGTGTGCGCACGATTACTCTGGAGCGGTTTAAGATATTGACTTGAAGGGTACCTCGGGATAAGATAGGTGAAATGCCCCTTGGCACGGATTTTGGAATAAACTTGATAGGATTGTTTCTTGGGTCTAAAAAATAAAGTCTACTGGGTCCGTATATTAAAATTGCCCCCCCTTCCCAAGAGAGGACCCTTCTTAGTTTTTTATTTTTTGTACAAAAACAGAAGCAATTTAAAAATCTGAAAAAATGCATGCATACAGTAATCTTAAAGACCTTTAGCCTCAATTTTTTGGGGCTCTATTGGGCCTCACTAATGCCCTTAAAAATATTTTAAAATTTTTTAAAGTCGAATACTTTTGTTATTATAAAAAGATGAGAAAAATTGTACCTTATCATATCATTTGTGACCAAATAACGCAACTTTTAAGGTCGTTTAGAAATTTCTAAACCACGTGCGTCAGGCCAAAATTCAATTTTTTCATTTTTTTTTTAATGAAGAATTCACGTTAATTAGATAGAAGAGGTAGCCTTGAAATCCGTGCCAGGGGGCATTTCACCTATCTCACCCCGAAGTACCCTTTGGTACACATACGTAATATAACGAGATCTGGAACTAGAACATATTTTGAACTTACTCCGTTGAAGGATTCAGGGGTAAATAGGCGAAACAGAAGTAAAACAAGCTAGTAAGAGTTCAAAAACTAGAGATTCAGTGTATGTACTAGAAGCCAAGGTTTCATTTTTTTATGACTGCTGTTGGTTTTGAGAAGAGTGTTGACGATCAAGTTCTTCAGACTAAAAATCAAAGAATTTTTCGAAAAACTACCACTTTTAACCGTTTTACTAAAATCTAATCTAGTATAACATCAACATTATTTATTGTTACATCAATATCATGTGATTATATTTGACATAGCGAAATATTTTCCTAGAAACAAAAAATGTTTATCGTTAAATGTTATGGTTTTGGGGAGGTTATTTTCTATGGTGGAGTCACAGGAAAGCATGGCCCATTTCCTTGGCGGTCTGGGAGCCCTGATCTGACTTATCGCTTTTCACTAATGGAATTTCAAATATAATTAGTAACATTTAGACAGTTTAAGAGGTACTAGCTTGATGCTGGGCGAGGTTAGAGTTACAATTAAAACTGAAAAACTCGTTTAATACCTTTTACGTTTAGGTAATGAAACAGAAAAATTAGCCGGAATTGAAAAACGGATATTAAAACTGATTTCTTCAAAAACAAACCAATATACAGAGTGTACAAAATACTTCCTCAGACCTCTTGCTCACAACCTGCCAAAAAAGATCTTTCTTTACCGCAAGATAGGGACCTCGTCTGCACTTCCACCGTAAATGGATATTTACCTGTCGAACGGGTAATAAGTAAATAAAATCTCTTTACTGCAAGCAATGTATGTCCTGGCAGACAAACGAAGGGGACGCACTGATGCAGGACGTAGGAACGAAAACAGATTTCTGCGAAACATGAAACCATATGTGGACGCAAACAGGCAGAAGGAGGTACACACGGCTAGATTTAGAAACAAAAAACTTATAACTTAGAATAAATAAGGAGATGATGATAGATGGAAACTTAAAAGAAGTATGGAAAGTGAAAAGAAGCATCTCGCAGACGCCTACACTTCCCATCCGACGATAACAGATGGAAACTTAAAAGAAGCATGGAAATTTAGAAGAAGCATCTCACACCTACACTTCTCGTCTTATATTCCTACCACATGCGTCATGTGGCCCTCGCTGCTGGCAACAAGCATGTCCCATGTCCAATCCAGTGTATGCAGCCGGTCCGGCGGTATACATCCGAGGTTCGCTCCGGTACGCGGTTTGGTCGGTCGTTGCGCGGTCGAGTGGAGCCGCCCAGTCACGGCATGAATATGGAATAGACGACTGGGCGGCTGCATTTGGCCGTTCAATGGGCGATCGAGCTGTGTGTTGGAACGAATCTAAAGATTGGATGCCCGGAATGGCAGCAATGCTCACCTTACGCTGGCAAATCAATCAATCAATCAATTAATCGATCAATCAATAACAATCTTGACACTTTGAAAGCAAGAATAAGTGAAAAACTGAGCCGAAACGTGAATCTTTGAAAAAGAACAGAAAAATAACTTAGGTCAAGGTATCATAATTGACTATATTAAAGTTTAGTTTGCAAGTCTTTTTACTACCATTTTTCCAAATTCACGAATGGAGACACTTTATTCCTTGCAGCTTTTCACATTTTGGCAAAATTTTGCCACCCTGTAAATAAATCGAAAATAGTATCATTTTCGGACTTTTCATAAAAAGCAGACTTTTTCATAAACAAAGAATTTTCCTCGTAAACTTACAAATAAAATTTTCTCTCTTCCGAACTCAATACGTGGTCACACTATATAACGACTTTTGATATTTTGTTTAAAACGCTGTGTGAAAATTTGTATCCAAACGAAATCTGCATGTAATTAAGGTCTTTACGTTGTGTTTGGGGGCGGCTAAACTAACAATTTATAGTGAGGCTGGCACAGACATAATTAAACGTACTTTTTTAGTTGGATTAAAACCTCTTCAGACGAGTCTTGTGAAGTGAATAATTCGTCCTTGTAATAGTTTCTTTAGCTGAAACTCATCCTTTCTGGTAGTTGCGGATAGCCTTAAGAGATAAAATCTTTCTGAGGATTCTGACAACAATTTCCGACTCTACAGCCTGTTCAGACATGACCTATATAACTATATGTTCTCTATTTCCTCGTGTTTTTAAAGAGGATATCTCCTTATGTAAGCAGAATGCTTGGTTATTGAAGTTTTAATATTGAGATAGAATTGACATTGGAAAAATTTAGTGTCTAACTAGCACGGATAGTTTACTCACTACATCCAATAATCGCACCTTTCTCGCGAATAAACATATTTTGTGAGTTAACAGGCTTGCCAATTGCAATACTGGAAAATTAAATACCTAATAATAATAATAAAATCGATTATTAAATAACATACAAAAATGTTATATAAAAAGTATGCGTCGGCAATGCCGTTCTTCCATTCCCCCCAATAACAATATAAACACAGTAAGTATAAGAATGTAGATACGTAAAAGATAGTTATAAAAACAGTAAACAATATAAAGTTGAGACTTGCTAAATAAATACATATAAATAAGATTTGTACATCTATTACTCCGTGCCATTTATATTAGTAACCTATTTTTAATACACGTAGTAAATGAATAACTGGATAGATCCAACTTTCTTTATTTGGCAAATGAGGAGCCATATCAAATTTTGTAAAATTTTGCACTTACGATAAAACGGGTACCGGGAGTCTATTTGGTAACCATCGAAGTGTACGCAAAAAAAATTTGAGCAATCTAACTGAAGAATGCGTATAGTTATGCAACTTTGAATACGGAACTTAAAATTTGCAAAAATTCGCCAGTTCTTGCTATGTAACAATAGTATTTATTATTAAAGCCTAATAGAACCAATTTCTTTTAAAAGTAAACGTATTCCCGACTAAAGTTCAAAGTTGGAAAGTTCAAATTGAACGATTTGAACGGAACTTATAAAGAAAAAGGCTTATAAACAATTATGAATTTTGTGGTAATTTTGTAACAAATTGAGCGGCGATTGAATTGCATCAAGAGTATTTTTCCCGTAATGTAGCTAATTTTTTACAATATTTACAAAAAAACGGCGTGCTAAGAGCAACAACACTTTTAAAAATTAAGTCACGGGTCTATAAAGATATTCAGTTATTTATAGTTTTAAAAATACATTACTAAGAGTCATCTTTCTATTGAACCAGGTAATTAACCGTGCAGAATTAACTGTACTATTTTTGTAAACAGTTTGTATTAGCTTATTTTGAAATATACGACTACAACGAACAAAAGTTAGAAATGACCCACTTCCGGGTCTTGCATATAAATTCCTTAAAACCATTAAAATAACGATAAAGTTGGCTACCTTTTATTTTACCATGAAACTCAAATACAAGTTAAAAATACTGTTCCGGTTGCCAGATTCACTTCAATTTGTCTAGAACAAAATTCTTGGCTAGATTTCATTTTAACGAAAAGGTTCTCAATTTGACCGTATGTTTTTTCCTTTATATCTATCCAATGTTCCGGAATGACTTAAACGATCTTTATAAATGTTTTTTGCAAACTGTAAAGTATGGCTCAGGGGTGGCCTCACGTGTACTTCACCAAGCTATGTCTAATATAAGCATAAGGCGAATAAAAATCAGAAAATAATTTTCTCTACTGACGAATTTGGCGAATGCGACAATGGTAAATGTTGTCGAAATTCAATTAAAACTGATATTTTCTGAGAGCAGCTAATACTGAATCTGATGTCAAAAGTTAAAAATTCAAATTGGTGAATCCAACAGGGCTGCCTAATTGCAACACTTTTGCAGATTCACATGAAATTTAGCACATGCGGATAAGAGGATTATGTGATGAGTTTGATGTTATAAAGCTTAAAAATACAAAACCACGAATATTTTCTTCTATAGAAACTACCCAAGAGGCCACTAACAAGGGCGGAAAAAATGTTAGATTTCTTTACACAGATTAAACAGCCTTTAAAGAAATTATACAGCACGAGTCAGTAGTGTATCTAAATTTGAAAAAATGTCAGATAAAAGTCGCAAGGGTTCAAGAGTGGCATATTTTAAAATTATTGCTAAATCTACAGTGTCTTATATAGAGGTGCCAGGCTGATATCTAAGACTTTTTAAATGAAACACCCAACTGGTTATTTGCATTAGACTCTTAATTCTTCTCTCCAGGCATATATTATTTTTGAATTTACTCTGCTGCGGTTGTTAACTTATTCAACTTTATCCGAAAAAAATGCATTTGCAGTGGCCAACTTGAAAACTTTGCAAAGAAAGCCGACACTGCGCCTCTCACTCTGAATGAGGGGCAAGTAGACTCATTCGTATATGGAATTGAAAATATGAAGTGTGTTAGCACTTTAATTTCGCTGTGAAATATTACAGAATTAGTCGGGGCAAACTAAATTTGAGCACGGAAAAATAGAAACCAGAACTAGCCCAACAGGAAATGGTTGGGGGGGTTACTAACATGAAAAAAAAAAAAAATGCAGTTAGTGACCTTGGGGACTAACTTAAGGGGGGGCGGTAAAGTGAAAAAAATTCAAAGTCAATAGTTTGGATGCGTACTACGAGAAAATTTGACGTCGGAGATAAAAATGTTCAACAGCAAAGTTGTAGGTAATAAAAAGATCTTTCATTTTTGTTAAGGGTACTTTTCATCATAACCTCAAAATTATCGAGAAATTTAAAAATTTTCCAAAAAATAATAAAATTTTCGTTTTTATATTATAACTTTTATAAAAATTAATGAATTGTTATGAAACTTGGTGAAAAGATACCTTTATATATTATAAATAACCGAAAAAATTTTCAAAAGAAAATAATGGAAAATTTTTGATTTTGAATTTTTTCAAAAAAAAAAGTCCTTTTTTCAGACGAAAATTGTATGGTGGAAAATCATCGTAAATAGATTTTTCAAAGCTCATTTTGTTTATTTTTTCGTCTACTTTTTGATAAATCAGAGACACAATATAGCTTCTATTTAAGAATATGCTAAAAAATGCAAAAAACGAAAAAAGTCAATTTTGAAAAAAAAAATTTCAGTAATTGTTGATAATTTTGTTTAAATTTCAAAAAAATGTTAAAATTAATTTCACCAATCGATTCTACGTGAAAAAATATTTAAGACACTGTATTTTGTTGTTAAAAATTATTCCAATATTTAGGGGTGGTAAAGGGTTGCTTCTGGAGGTTGAATAAAGTAATGATCGTTCTCATGCAATTTTCGGCTAAAATTGACGTTAAACAAAAAATTAGTAATCAATAAAAGTTGTAGATTTTGAAAAATTCTTCAAGTTTTGTAGAGGTCATTTTTACCATAACCTCAAAATTTAAAAAAAAAATGCAAAAAATGTATTTTTTTACATTTTTTACTTTTTTAAACTTTCTTATTATTTCTTTTCTTCTTATTTTTGTGTACTTAGTAGACAAAATGTGTGGTTGAATAAAAGTATTATAGTAATGATATTAGAAAACTTTAAAAATTAGAAAAAATATACGGAAAGATTAACGCGCATGATCAGAACTACAGACAGTACACCCATCTCTCAATCATATAGGCTCTATGGGCATTTGTTATACACGAGGCTTTTATTTTCCGCCATACCATTGCTACGCAGCTGTCCCAGCACGTGCGTTCTCAGTTAGAAAGTATCATCCATCTGAATAACATCATTTGTAAAACTTTTTCACCTGGAAATTTTAAAAATGTAAGTCAAATTGAATTATTTTCAAAATTTGCTCCGATATTGTATATTCTTCTTGTTTATCGGTTTAATTTAAACGATAACAATAAAGTTTTTTTTATAATTTTAGTTAATGCAACGATACATTACGTACTTAAATACATAGCAATGAAAAAAAATTAAATATTTATATTATTAATATAACAATTTTAATATAATTTTAATGAATAAGTCCTCAAAATAATATAAACAATGAGGAAGTCGAAGATGATTTTGAAGAAGAGATGTAGTGTGAAGATTCGCAGTTTAGCGAAGAATCGGAGGGTGAAGAAGAAGAACTGATTCATGTAAATAAAAGAAAAAGATTAGTGTAGTTTGCAATGTGTATTTTTAAGATTTAATCATTTTTTTATAATAAAAAGTTCTTTTTCTTAAGTTTTGATCATATTTTAACAAAATAAATACATATTTTCCTCATGAACTTCCTATGAGTTTCCTCAAAATCTTGAACATTTTTTCCAAATTAAAGTTACAACTATAATACTTTTATTCAACCACACATTTTGTCTACTAAGTACACAAAAATAAGAAGAAAAGAAATAATAAGAAAGTTTAAAAAAGTAAAAAATGTAAAAAAATACATTTGTTGCATTTTTTTTTTATTTTGAGGTTACGGTAAAAATGACCTCTACAAAACTTGAAGAATTTTTCAAAATCTACAACTTTTATTGGTTACTAATTTTTTGTTTAACGTCAATTTTAGCCGAAAATTGCATGAGAACGATCATTAATTTATTCACCCTCCAGAAGCAACCCTTTACCACCCCTAAATATTGGAGTAATTTTTAATAACAAAATACAGTTTCTTAAATATTTTTTCACGTAGAATCGATTGGTGAAATTAATTTTAACATTTTTTGAAATTTAAACAAAATTATCAACAATTACTGAAATTTTCTTTTTTCAAAATTGACTTTTTTCGTTTTTTGCATTTTTTAGCATATTCTTAAATAGAAGCTATATTGTGTCTCTGATTTATCAAAAAGTAGACGAAAAAACAAACAAAATGAGCTTTGAAAAATCTATTTACAATGATTTTCCACCATACAATTTTCGTCTGAAAAAAGGACTGTTTTTTTTTTGAAAAAATTCGAAATCAAAAATTTTCCATTATTTTCTTTTGAAAATTTTTTTGGTTATTTATAATATATAACGGTATCTTTTCACCAAGTTTCATAACAATTCATTAATTTTTATAAACGTTATAATATAAAAACGAAAATTTTATTATTTTTTGGAAAATTTTTAAATTTCTCGATAATTTTGAGGTTATGATGAAAAGTACCCTTAACAAAAATGAAAGATCTTTTTATTACCTACAACTTTGCTGTTGAACATTTTTATCTCCGACGTCAAATTTTCTCGTAATACGCATCCAAACTATTGACTTTGAATTTTTTTCACTTTACCCCCCCCCCCGTTAAGTTAGTCCCCAAGGTCAGTAACTGCATTTATTTTTTTTTTCATGTTAGCAACCCCCCCAACCATTTCCCGTTGGGCTAGTTCTGGTTTCTATTTTTCCGTATTCTGATTAAAATTATGTTAGTTTGCCCCGACTAAATGGCCATATTATAGTTTCAAAAATAATAATTACATTGTACGTTACCTTTACTTATAGCTTAAAATACGCGTCGAATTCTGTTATATTTCTAGTGCAAGTCATTTTCAATAGTACTGCGTAGGTCCCCCTATCTCCCGTGCCGCATAGTGTGATATATGACCTTGTGTACAAACAGATACATGCTGTCAGTACAGAATCGGCTTCTTTTCGTATTATACGTTGTGGTTCATATTAACATAAAATATTTGTGATTTATTTACTGTGTTAAAATAGTTTAATTAGCACTTTTAGACCGTGGGAAAGCCCCCAACCATCCACAAGCAGATGAGAATATACAAATAGTGCAACTCATAAGCAACCAAGAAGAAAATCATATCATCCACGTATAACATAAGCCAACAAGAAACTACAGGCAATGTACCCCAACTTAATATTCCAACCATTACCGAAAATGATGTTTTAGAAGCACTAAAAAAATTCAAAAATAAACTTGCGACGGGTCCAGATGGTATACTAGCTTTCTTATTAAGAGACTGTGCCTCCATTTTTGCACTGCCACTTTCTATCATTTTTAATCTAGCACTGCAAACTACTACATTTTTCGAATTATGGACTCAATCAAAAATTTGTCCTGTTTTCAAAAAAGGCGATAAGACTCTGTAATTTTGGCAAACGTTTTGAAATTGTTCCATACGATATTCTCTTTTCATGTTAAATCTCAACTCTTCTATAGTCAACATGGGTTCTTGGCAGATATATCTACGATTATCAACTTGGTAAGAGTTGCACACTGTATCGCAAATACACTGGATCATGGTGGCCAAGCGGATGTAATTTATACAGACCTCTCTAAAGCATTTGACAGGCTGGATCATGGGATCTTACTGCAGAAGCTATTAGATTCTGGTTTAAGTCTTGACTTTCTAAGTTTCTTCGAGTCATATCTTGGTAACAGAACATTAAACGTGAAGTATCATGGGTTTTCGTCTATTGAAGTGTCAACGATATCAGAAGTTCCACAGGGCTCTGTTTTGGCCCACTGTTATTTATAATTTTCATCAATGACATTTGCCAATATATAGTAATGTCCTCCTATACGCCGATGATCTTAAACTGTTTGCATCTATTGACTCCGAAGAAGACTGGCATCGATTGCAACACGACAATGATATGGTAACTAGGTGCACTCAATTCAAGGATCTTGAAGTCATCTTTGACTCAAAATTAACTTTTACTGTCCACATTGATCACACAATTGCTAATGCCTACAGAAATCTAGGCTTTATTATGCGAAAGGCACTTTAAAGATATTTCCACAGTATCTCTCCTATTTAATGCTTTTGTACGCCCAAAACTGGAATACGGTGGTATTGTCTGGAATCCACAATACAATAATCATATTCTTAATTTGGAACGGGTTCAGAGAAGGCACGTCAAATATCTCTCCTTCAAAGCTGACGGAATTTATCCCTCAGAGGCACGCCACAAATGACTTCGCGACACGTAGAGTCTATTTTTCTGTTTTGTTCCTACATAAACTATTAACAAATCAGATAGACTGCCCGGATATTCTCAGTTCCATACATTTCAATGTTCCATCTTTTGAGACTCGCTCATACGCCCTATTCTACTTAGCTAAGCTAAGAACAAATGTACTAAAATCTTCTCCTGTTCATAATATGTGCTCTAACTATTTAAGCTATCAGCCGAACCTTGATATTTTTAATTGTAGTACTAATAATATAAAGCAATGTATTTTAAATCACTCTTAAATTAACCTTTAGTTCCTACTATATCACCGTTTAGTTAAAGTATCTGCTCACATTACTTTGCATTTTCCAAAGGAGGTAGATCCTTCAAGGGTGGCCAAGGGTATGAGGGACATAATTTACAATAAATATAAAAAAATGAAATACCAACACTAGAACCAATATATAGCGAATTACGAGAAAATAACAGGACTACTTTTAGCCAGGCAACATTAGCAAGTAGATTTTAAATTTAAAATGCTAAATATAAATATTGTTATTGGCTAAATGGTGCAATTAGAAGATTTAAACTTTTTAAATCTGTTTTATATGATTAAAATTAAAACTAAACGTCTACAAACTAATAATTATTTCTTTTAACATTTCTCTATTTGTATAATAATTAATTATTAAAGTATCAAGTATGGTTCAAAGTTAATTGTTAATGTTTCGGAAGAACTAAAGCAAGCCCTGTCCGTCTTCGACATTTCCCTAACTAGCCGGAACGCAGGTATCTTTAATGGCTTTTTGTCCCGTTTTTTTAACCCACTAGACAGATGAGAAGAACTATAAGTAAAACCATACAGGGCGTTCAATTTGAAAAAATTGAGTTATGACAGTTTAAACATATAAAAATTTGAATCATCGTGGAGAGCATCCCGTAGAATTATATGTTCGACTTTGATAGACCTATGAATTAGTACATAATCTTGACTATCACACAGAAAGTGAAATGACGGTCAAACTTATAAAAATGCGATTTTTACAAAACTTACTTTTGACCGCTGCACTCATTTTTTCTGAAAAAGTGGGATAACGTGGCAACACCACCGTGCAATTCTAAAAATGATAGATAATTGAGAGTGAAATACAAACATATTTTAAAATGTTGGATATTCCATTTAAAAAATGTAAGTATTATTGTCACCACTGCACTATGTGAAACACGACACATATAATTATGAAATATGCTACTGTTGATCTACCACAACTTTTATCCGAGACATTTTTTTTTAATCAACTGAGGAAATACTGACCGGCCTCACATTACTGGCTCACCCTGTATAAGTCAATAATCTCCCAGGAGAGTATCTAAAATTACCAAACAATTTTCTTTCAATAGATGCTTCGCAACCGATTGAATTCCAACTATTACTATTAGTACTTTACCCAACAGACGTAACTTCGTCTGAATAAAGAAAAAATGAGACCCAAATTAAACGCTAATATTAATTATTGTTTTAATCCAATATTTAGTTAAACACATTCCTTTGTTTGGAAAGTAAAGGTTGTTCAAGTTGTATGTTAATCAAACCTGAAGGTTATCTGTTGGTTGGTTTATGAATATTTTGCATACTGTAAATATTTGTTTAAGTCTCCATCATAACATTATCGTTATATTCTACTAAATATTTTACTCAGCGTACAGTTGAAATTTGATAAAGTTTAGGCGAAATTTATTTTTATTTTCTATTCTAAAATGTATATATGGTGTTTGGTGAAGCAATGCCAACCCTGAACAGGGATGTATACTAAGGAGGTTATGTGACATCCATAGGATCAAACATAATTATATGAAAAATGTCATGAGTCTCATGAGTTGTTAAAGTTGCAGAAAAGAATAGTTATAGTAAGTGATTGTTATCAGATCTTTTTAGATTTATAATATTTATTTAAACATTTTAAAGTTCCTGTTAGTTAATTAGCTAGATTGAAAAATGTTTTTAAATTTAGAAATCAATATATTTTTATTTTGTTTCATCTCAAAACTAAATTCAGTTCTTTTTCTTTTTAAAACCCGTTGCCGAAGGAATCAATACTTCTACATCCAGATTTCATCCAAGTCTCTTTAAAGGAATACATATTGACTCTATATTTGCACTCCGGTATGTGGAAATAATTGGTTATAAAATTTTAATAATATAATATTTGAGGCAGATGTCATAAAAAAATTTGAAACGTTGGTTTCTAGCATATATGCTAAAAATGCAGTTTCGGGACCCTTATTAACATGCTTTACTTATTTTCCTTATTTACCCCAACCCCCTTCCCTTCAATGAAATCATCTCAATCAGATATCAATACACTATATACGCGTACTAAATATTACGTGAATATCTCAATTTTATTTTATCAACTCCTTTAATAATGGAGTGGAGGTGGTGGGGGTTGAAAAATATTATAAAAAAATCTGAGGCCTTGGCTTCTAATATATACACCAAATGCCAAGTTTCTGTACTCTTACCAGCTTGCTTTACTTTTTACCCCCACCCCTTCAACGGAATCACTTTTAAATATGATCTAGTTCCAGATGTCGTGATAATGCATACATGTACTAAAATCAAGTGATTATCTCAATTTTATTTTGTCAACTGCTTTAGTAATAGAGTGAGGGTGGTGGAGGGTTTGCAAAATGTTATAAAAAAATCTGAGGCCTAGGCTGCTAGCATATAAACCAAATTTCAAGTTTCTGTTCTCTTACCAACTTACTTTACTTATTTTTTCCTATTTACCCCTATTTAACCCCCAACCCTTCAGCGGAATAATCTCCAAATATAGTTTAATTCCATATGTCGTTATAATACATACGTGTGTCAAAATTTCAAGTGAATATTTCAATTTTATTATATCAACACTTCTAATAATGGAGTGGGGCGATGGGTGGGTTGAAAATTATAAAAAAATTTGAGACCTTGGTTGCTAGTATATACACCGCATTCCAAGTTCCTGTACTTTTGCCAGTTTGCTTTGCTTATTTTCCTCTATTTACCCCTATTTAACACCCAACACTTCACCGGAATTAGCACACAATATAATATAGTTCCAGATCTCATCATGATACATACGTGTACCAAATTTCAAGTCAATATCTTAAACCGCTCCACAGAAAACGTGCGCACAAAAAAGTTAGAGACAGACCGACTGACAGACACGCGGACAGACCGACAGACACACAGACAGACCGACAGAAATCTTTTTTCACTCAAATTTAAAATCTCGACGTTTTATGACATTCTAAGCCTATTCCAACAAAAAAAAAATATATTTTTTTACGACTACTATAATATTTCCGCTCCACTACCTGGATATGGAAGTAAAACGTAAGTATAGCCTCTCCTAACAACAAAATAACCTTACCAGAAAGTTATGGCTGTAAACAAAAGTACTACACACCCTTAACTGTAAAGGAATTTAACATTTTTCGCCAAGTTGAGTTTCTACCTCATCTCAGATGTATTGTATCATTAGTAAAACATCGTTCCTATTCCTAATAATTCGTTATTCGTTTTCTGAATAAAAAAACCAGCATCTGAAGACTAAATTCCCGTCAGAATAATTTCTATACGTATTTATGAATGAGAAAATGTTCGATGTTATGCGAAAAACAACGTATATCTTGAGCTAAGGCCAAACTCACGAGTTGACATATGCCAGAAGCCTGTTTTGTCGCGATTTATTTTCAATAGAATTAATTCCAGTCTCCAAATAAGCCACTAACTCTAACATCTAGACCAGTGTTTTAAAACTCTGCATAAGACTTTGAAATTCATATTAAAGTACTATTCCAACTTTTACGTATTTCTATTCTTCTTGTAGCCAATAGAAATTTTAAAAACCGTAGCATTTTCCATATAGGTGTTTAGTCATATGAGACCGCTGCCTATTACTTTCACATCCAGATTTTCCATCCAAGTTTCTTTAAAGGGAAGCATCTTGACTATATTTGCACTCTAGTATGTGGAAATAATTGGTTAAAGAATATTAATATTTGCAGCCGGTCATGAAAAAATTTGAGACGTTGGCTTTTAGTATATACTCTAAAAATTAAGTTTCTGGACTTCTATTAGCTCGCTCTATTTATTTTTCCCAATTTACACCACCCCACCCCTTCAACGGAATCATCTAAATCGTAAGCGTAATTTCAGCATTTTTATTGGGTAGGCAGGGATTTTTCACAGATAACCCAATAGATGGAAGCAAAGCGAACCCTGTAATTCTTGTACGACTACCCTATAAACCCAAATGAATTAGGGAAAACTAGTTCTTGCAAAAATCACTTCACAGGTACCTAATATTAAACGCAAAAGAGGGAAATCGAGTGGTGTGACAAACCAACTTGGTAAATAAGGCTCGCGCAAAAATCAGACGACTTGGCGATCGTTTACCGAACGGTAGTGCGCACGTTTCCCAAATGTTTGTCGTTCGCATACGTTCACTGATATGTTGGGCAGCGCTCGCTGATGTGTACAATTTGAATTTTTTTGCGATCAATCGCGACCATTCGCAATTTTATAAATAAATTGTAAATAATACGATTTACTACTTCTATTAGAAAGTATGGGTCAAAACAAGAAAAAAGTCATGTATATTATGTCGAGAAGGTTTAAGTTTAAAAAGTTGTGAACGTACGAACATTGAAAAAATGCGTTTTTTAGCCTTTCTACCTTTAATAACTTTGGAACGGAAAGCATTTTTTAGATGCTGAAAGGGTAAAGCTTTAACTTCAAATTGCCGAAGGAATTATAAAAATTACATCAATACAAAAGTTGCACCGATTTTAGAATTGGGAATTTTCGTCGCAGCACGCCATGCTTTTGCGGTTACAGACCATGTCTCTAACGGCAGGCAATCTAAGTATAGTAATCACAGCATGCTATAACTTTGGAAACAATGATGTAATTTTTACAAATCTTTCGGCAATTTGAAGTTGAAGTTTCTGATTATTTTTGCATAGTCTAAACATTTCTTTCCATTCAAAAGTTATTAAAGGTCAAAAAGACTAAAAATCGCATTTTTTCAATGTTCAAACGTTAACAAACTTTTAAACAATAAATCTTTCCGACATAACAACAACAACAAGTGATAGAGGACTTTAATTCAAAGAGAAACAGGAAACATTATTATGAAATATTCGGAAGATGAAATAAAATGTTTAATTATAATTTTTTAAATATATAAATATTTGTGGTGAAATAATGTTTAATAAAATAAATAATGTTTGCGGTCTATTTTATTATACAATTTATTACTTTTCAACTTTGGGTAAATACCTATTCGAGTGAAGAAATAGCTCAATAGTATACTAATAAAAAGTTTCTAACTTTCTAATACTGTATATTCTCACTACCTAAAACTATAAGTTGCATAAAAAGATTCTTAACTGAAAGAAAATTTAACTCATCTGCTTATGATTTTATAATGAGTATTGAACTCGCTATCCCCCGGTATCTGGGGTTTAACTCGCCTGTCTGAGATTTCACGAGAGTTGCAAAAAGGCCCACTCAAAATTTAGCCACAGGCCCCTCAGTCTTAATCCACCCCTGCCTAATTGTATTGAAGACGTTTTTATTAATTGGTGCAATTGTCATATTTATTTATTTATTTTTTCGGAAGAATTTTGGAATTCGTCAGATTTACCTTCAACAATTTAATGCCCTTTCAAAATATTGGGTGCCTACCCTTGCCCCCGCCCCCCGAATTACGCCTATGTCTAAATCAGATGTCATTAAAATACACAAGTGTACCAAATTTCAAGGGAATATCTCAATTTTATTTTATAAACCCCTTTAATAATGGGGTTGGTGGAGGGGCTGAAAAATGTTATAAAAAAAATCTAAGGCCCTAGGTTTTAGTATATACAGTAACAAATCCCAAGTTTCTGTACTCTTACCAGCTTGTTTTATTTATTTTCCCTATTTACCCCCCAAATCTTCACCGGATATGTTCACAAAACAATCCAGATCTCGTTATAATACATACGTGTACAAAATTTCAAGCCAATATCTTAAACCGTTCCAGAGAAAACGTGCGGACAAAAAAGTTACAGACAGACAGAACATTTTTTCGCTTAAATTTAAAATCTTGACGTTTGATGACATTCTAAACCTATTGCAAGAAAAAAAAAATGTTTTCTTTTACGATTACTTACTATACTTCCAATCCACTCCGAGGATGTGGAAGTATTACCAAATGGCCTCTTATACATTCTTGTTCAGGGTCGGCATCGCTACCCCAAATACCCTGTATATCGTCATATACCATGGCGAGGCGTATTTATGCATGTTAATTTGTAATTATAATTACATAATTACAAATAGATGTTGCTTAACTTTATTTACTGTATGCATAAGGTCACACATTCTTTATACGCAATATATAGAAATTTGAAATCAAGCTCCGGAGCAAGGCGACTAATATACGATTCACACTAGACGAACTACTACGAACTTAAAAAGGCAGCAGCGGAAAATATTGGAAAAGAAAATGTTTATTATGTATACACTGTAAATCATTCACTGAGATTTGAATAACCTACGCACATACGGGTATTTGAATGATCTACGCGGCCAAAAATATTTCTTTATCTTTATCAGTTCTAAACAATATTACCAAATAAAACAAAGCTCTTAATGTTTGGTTGAGGCGTATTTAATGTAAAAAAGTAACAAAAAAAATGCTAACATTCGTCAGACAAAATATTTTCATCTTCACTGTTTGAAGAATATACATCAGTTTTATTTGGCTTTGCAGGCATAATAAGTGTAATAGTTTCGGGTAAAAAGGAAGCCAATTTTCTTCTTTTTACCTTCCTCATGCTACTTATGAGTGGGTCGGAACTTAAAAGTAGCCGATTAAAAATATCTCTGTTGCAGTTTTCCCTGGAGAATTTTCGCGCGAAGTCTTGGCGGTATGCTCGGAAATGTTTATTTCGCGCTTCCGCGGCCTCTTCGGAGAGCTGTCCAATAGGCAACAGCGAGTTTTTTATTATGGCTGCACCGTGAATAATAATTTTGTGCATAGTTGGGGTCATTGGTTGCCAAGGGTATAAACTAACATATAAGCGAGCAGTATCCAATGCATATTGGTCGTATTTGTCGGGATCAATTATATATCCGCTTGAAATTGCCTCTAGAATGACCTTTAATCTATATATTAGGTCATAACTGATGCCTGTTATTTCTGATGCCAGTTTCGGGTCTTCGAAAAACCTCCTGCTCGTGTTGCCGTCATTTGTATTACCAAAATTTGCCTTCGGGACATCCACCAACAATCCAGTTTCTTTGCGAAATCTGGCCTGGATTTCCAGCTTCCTCTCCTTTTCCATATTTTTTTCCATTTCAGTTTTTCTCTTTCTATACTTTTTTACAGGCAATTTATAAGCTAAGTGGAGAATACTCTCGAAAAAACGAATTCTGGCATGTAAAACTGAAAGCCCAAACTCTGTAGCTTCAGGAGAGATTTCTTTTTGAACACCCAATTGGTTGAATTCTTTAGAAGTAAGACCACATATGTAACATTTGCTAGTTGATGTCGTGCCAGTGGCAGCATTGCAGACCTTGCCGTCTACCATTGTCATAATGACGACATGGTTAACTAAAAACTTCCTCCCATTAAGGTCAACCTCTGTTGCATTAAGCGACTGCACAGAATTTCTCACGTAGTCAATTTCTTCTTTGGTAATATCAATACTTTCTTTAACGAATCGAAACCTTATAGGTCTGCAGTATCTTGGAGAAGAAGGTGTTGGATTTTCCCACACTATCTTTTCACCATCTTTGCCACAAACTAGTCTTAGAGGTACGAAACAGCTTTGAAAAATGTTGGCGTCTGAATCGGCATCATTTTCAAACTTTTGTTTAAATTGAGATTGCTGTGACCCATCACAACCCCATTTGCAAATAATTTTTAGGCTGTTTCTCTCTTCCTCTCTCAAGGTCATCAGGACCTCTTCCAGGTAGGTAGACAAACGCCTTACGGTTAGATCAACTAAAGATTGTAAATTACTTTCGGCGCAGTTACTTGTTACTTTACATTCTTCTGTGGGTGGGTAACATTCTTTCTTTGCTCTTTGTCAAAGGCTATAACAGGGGAAGAACTTCTTGTTGGTATTTCTAATAATTTCATATTGTCGACGAGTTAAATCTGCTTCTACGAACATTGACAATGCTTCTGTTGGAGTAAGTGAGCAAGTTTCTTCTGTTTTTGCCTTAGAAAATGCCCTTTTATATTTAGTAGCACGTTTTGGAGTGGTACTGGTGATTTCCTTCAGTATATCAGAAGCATCTCGTTCTCCAGTTTTCCGTAACTCAACCTGGGCAGCATGAACGATCACTTCTTTTTCCAAAGTAGACCGAATCTCCTCAGTTTTTCTCCTTTTTGTTCTTTCACTTGACTCCCCAAATGACTTAGGTGGTCGGCCTGGCCGATTTTGTGTTACCACGGGAATTTGAATGGTTCCTTGAGCCATGATTGATTATATTTAAGAAATACGTCTTCCTTCTTATGGGCTTTTGACCACCTTTGTTTAATTTGCGATTTAAAATGTGCAAAAGTATGTTTCAAGTTGTCGATTTGATCTTCCGTGTAACCTTTACAGGATAAAAGTTGCTCTTTCAAAACATTTAGTTTCTCTTCTAAATTAGGCAATTCCAGATTCTTCATACGATCAAACAAGTGTTTTCGGGTCACAATTCTTACTCCCGAGGGACCTTGTGAACCTAGAACAAAAATATATTCTTTGAAATTGCATAAGACTTTAAGAATTTTTTTAACGAATCTACCCTAATAAAAAGTACCCTAATAGCACTTATCGGCGTTTTTCCGCGGCTAATTTTTTAATTAGTCACTGCTAAAGACTTCAAACTTTCGACTATATTAAAGAGTAGAGCCGGATCTAACTTGATAGTATAACAAATACTAAAACCTAACCTTAAAATTATAAAAATAATTGAAATTATATTATAGTTAGTGCATTCTTACCTACTATATTAAAATCCATCACTATCACTTCCGAGATAAAAGTATATTTAAAAATATTCACTGTTAAAATTTATGAATTCACACAAACGCCGAAAACAGACACGTACACCAACCAAGACAATCACAGTCTGACTGACCCTGTACGGGCGGGGTGCACGGCAGAGAAGTGGAAGTGGTTGGGTATTATTCTCGGACTAGTCTACTATCCCAACTAGCCGTTTGCATTGTACGCTATTGCATTTTGAAAAATTGACTTATGACCGCGTAAATCGTTTAAATACCCGTGTGTGCTACGTTGAACAGTTTTGAGAATCTGTTAAGTTATATTGCAAAATATCCAATTCTTTAAAGCGATTATAACTGTCAGTTTTACATCCGCTATATCCCGAAAAATGTGCATATTGTGCAGCCTATGTGAATAATATCCGGTAATATTTTCGTGTGATGATAATTTTCAATATATCTTTATTTTAAAATTTCAGAGTTATTGTAAAAAACGTTATTTTTGTTGTTCAGAAGGCTTTAGGAATACTCATTTCAGAGGCTTTCAAATATTTTGCTCGGCATGACCGAGGGATGATTAAATTATGAATTTCTCAACATCTTTGATACTAGTCAGGATGGATGAAGAAAACAGAAATTATGGCAATTAAAAAACAGTACAACTAAAAAAAAATTAAAAAAATAATCTTCATAAGATAAATTTAAAAAATGCAACCATCGTCGGACAATTATCAAGTTGTGAATTGATGCTCCAGCCAGTTGAAAAACCATATCTCTTAGCAATGCCAGTGGAAAGTCATGAATTACTTTCATTAACGTATTATTTAAAAATTCACAATCCTTGCAACCACCGGGACATTGGAAATGATAACACCATATATAAAACATAAACTTATTCCGGACTCAGCTTCGCCTCGTCCGGAAACAGCTACGATCCGTCCCAAATAACATGATTTTAGGTACGTGTTACAAAAATAACTATTCGCTCTTTGTCAAACTTTGTGAATCCATGGCGACTATACGATTGGCGCTGACTACAACCGCATTATAACTTCATGATCTCCGCGCATAATCATACTGTGCACACTTGCTCAGTATTACATCATCTGATCTCGACTCTTTCGTGTCGACGGCCTTTGATAAAAATCGTAAATTTGGCCCCATATACGAACATTAATATTTCCAATGTTAAAAAGGAAAACATTATTTCTGCCGTCAAATCAAACCTGAATTTGTGAAAAAAATCATTAATCGTTATAAAATAAAAACAAAAATTCGGCGTGCCCAGGAGTTAACAAACAGCGCTATAGCACGGAAGAAATAGTTGAACAGACAAGGACAAGACGGTACGGAGAGAGCAAATTTTGAAGCATCGAGCCGGCATTGTTGGACCGAGAGTTAACGACGCGTTACGAACATAGTGATTTTAATGATTTCAAGTTAATTTTGTGTTATTCTGTGGACGCGATACTAATACTGCCTGCGGCACTAATAATTATTGACAATTAGATATCGGTCGTAAAATATTTTCTGTACGGGCGAGTTGGTAAATATGAAGAAAATAAATAAATTAAATAATAGAGCAGTAGCAGCTGACGTCACAACATGGCCGCCAAAGTTGCCTGGGTGGTAATGACCTAGTTTTGCATTTGTGTGCTTTCTGATTAATTCGAGTTTTTAAAGAATTTGTAGTGCTTTTTTAAACGTTTTTTTCGTGTCACATCAATTTTGGGTGTTTTTCGTCTATTATTCATTTCGCGATTTATTGATCTGACTTTAATTTAGTGTTTTATTTGTGTTTTTCAACCGGCGTGTTATCTTGCGTACCTGTCAAAAGTTATTAATTTTCGATATGGTAAGTGAATTTCAGTGAAGTTATTATAATTTTATTTATATTCTACATTTTAGGAGTCCCCTCATTACATTTTTAAGCTGAAATGTATTAATGGAGCCAACCTATATGATTTAAAAGTGAGAGATTGAAACTATATCCTTGAACAATTTTTCAAAAATATAATATAGCATTGAATTAATGAACCATTGTGACCCTTCTTGTAAATAAAATTTATATCTAAACTATAAGACTATTATTATTCATACTTACCCTTATAATTATGTATAATATGTATAATTTGAAACATTCAATGATGGTAGACGATGCTGTTAAAAGTGTGTTATTTTTTAAATTCTGTTGTGTTTTAGCTCACTTACCTTCACTGGTATTTTATTTGTGTACATTATCAATATTTTGAACCTTTGTAATTATAATTGTAAGAAAAGAAACAGAACAGATACCAAACTAGGTATATAGCTATATAAAGTATTCGGAGCGTATTATGTTGCATATTTGCTCGCAATTTATATTAAATGGAAACTGAAATGATCTCACAGTCCTATCTTTTCATTAGATTTACTATTACTCCTGCATTTCATAATACAAACCTCTGATTGTTGTTAGTAATGTGATAAACACTTACACTCGTTACAAACTTTTGAGCCTAACAAAAGTAAGATATAAATCAATAAAAAGTTGAAGGGAAATATTTTAAATCGTCAAAAAACGTAGATTTTACAATAGGTTTATAAAACCATTAATATATGATTGATATATTGGCATAAATCAATGAGTATTTTGATAACTTTTAACCTAGTGTAATAATACTACCTAACCTATGTCACTGCCTAGCTGTAACTGAGCGTATATTAATTAAACATTTACTAAAATATGTCTTGATATTATATATGTACAAAAACTGTAAAAAATCCAATATAGCCTTTATTTTCACTAATTTATGGGTTCACAAAGATGTCAACGTTGTTGACACCAAACTTTACACTGGTAAAAACAACACTAATAAAGTATATATAAAATTTTCTCTCACAGTAGATTTAAAAAATATATATTTATAAACATCACTACATCTATCTGATGTTAAGAAATCCTCCACTTTAATTTATATTGAACAAAAATTGACCCCAACTCAAATGTCAAATTTCTGAATTTACCACCCAGGCAACTGACAGTTGGCAATACTGTGACGTCACTGCTACTGCTCTATTGGAACAGGTGTGTTTTCGTCAATTTGTTACTTTAATCACTCCAGAACATACTTTATATGTGAATAATGAAGTTCTATGTATTAAGTAGTGTAAAATATTTAATGTTATAGAGGAGGTAGCTCGAAAATCGACATGCCCTTATCTCCCCTCAATGCTGTAGTCAAGTATAAGCGGCACAGCTTTGAGGTTTTTTGTGTGCATTAAACGAATGAAGACAACTATACTAACACGACGATATGAAATATTTTCTCTACGATATTTCTTAAATGTAATACGATCTTCATTTTCATATTTGTGTACGTATACAAAATATGGGAAACTGTATAGACATTTTAAAATATAAGACAAATTTTTTATTATCCAACATTTTTTTTAAATTTAATTTACTAATTTTATCGTCAGCAATAATGTAACATGTGCATGCAAAACGTATTATTTCACTTACCATGCTAGGGAGGAAGTCAACGTTGTATTTTATTATGGAAAAGCCATAAAGAGGGTTATGATTTTCGATACAGACGGCGCGACGCACTTCCGCCACAGCATCTGCAAAACAAAAGATGTTTGGAATACAAAACTATAAATATGGTATACATTGATATCTTGTAAAACGATTAATTTCAGAAAAAATTTAAAATACGGATCTCGATAAAAATAATTGAGCGTCCTTAAATATCTTCACTTTTTAGTGAGGCCATCGTATCGAACTTCCGACGTCATCGACAATAATTGTGAACAGAAAGGATTTACGTAATACCTTTTTCGAATGGTAATAAGATGCCCTATCGACGCCTATTAGATTTGTAATACATTTATATGTTAACTGTAAGCCTGAAATATGCTGAAAAGAGAGAGCTATAGGATACATTACTAAAATATTCATTTAGGACAATATTACAAAGCAAGCGTGTGGTTTAAGCATTTTTTAATTTCAAGGATTGTGACAATGTAGAATTCTTACTCTTTTAATTAAATTTTAAATTATAAATCACCGAATAGTTGAATTCCACTCGAGGACAATTTGAAATCTTAATAAAACAAGCTAACCATTATATTCATTGCTGATTTACTGCACTTTCTCGTTCTATAGGATACCTTTCGCAGTTTTTTTTGTAAATCATATTAATTTTAGACATTTTTTTGTTTAATTACAAAATATAAAAATATACATTTTTTTATTATTTTAAATAATAAATTTATTATTTATTGATCGATTTTGTTCAAAAATAAGAGGTTCCTCTAGCTAACACTAACTTGACAGAGAGACAGACAGACGGATGGACAAGCGGACATTTTGAAAGTTGGTCAGAATTCGATCACCAACACCGTGACGTGAATTTTTTTCCCTACGAGTGATATTAGCGGTTTAATAAATGTGTCGATCGAATGCTATATTATACTCTCCGTTTTGTATTTGCGAAGAGTATAATTAGTCCAGTCGACGGAGTGCTAAAATGACTAAAATCTCTAACTTGAGTGCATATGTATGATTTTTTCTAATTTTTAAATTACATATTTTTTAAGCACTGCAATTTCAAAGAAAGTGGTAGTATTTCATGAGTTTCCAGAAAAATTCGGTGAAAACACACTTTACGGAAAATTTGCATATGAAAAAAGTCGTGTGTTTCGATGATACATTCACCTGATTTTTTTCAGATTTCTTTCTCAACTTTTACATTGCCTCTTCCTCTCTTTTAGGAGCGGCCATACTTATCTCAAAAAATACGCATTATTAGAAGATATGATATATCTTATTTTGGGCCGAAAAAGGTAAATATATCGCTTTATTTTCATTTTTTGACCTAATAATACAAGTTACGGAACCCATGACAAAAGGCGTGTTTCTCGTTCTGATCATTTCCTACTCTAATCTTTTTTCAACTTTATTATTAACGTCATTAGAAACACATTGCACAAGGGTTTATCAAAATCCATTCACTAGCACTCAAATGAGAGGTGAAACCCCCGGTTGACTGCACTAAATAAAATCCCAATCGTATTAGCTGACATGCTGGCAAACACATTCTCAACCTCACTAATAGGCAGATCGTCGTAACTTTCATTTGGTCAGAAATTAAAAACAGCAATATTATTGACTATTCTTACAGGAAAAATTGCGCTGAACACGATAGTGACATTAAAAAAATTATAAAACACAGGTTTCGTTGTTAAAAACAATGGTTTTTAGCGAAAATTCTAATTTTTTGATGTTTTTTTATTTTTTTAACGAAAACGGTGCGTGGGACAAAAAAAGTTCAAATATAAAAAAATGAAGATCTTATCACGCGTCGTTTGAGATAACCTTTTATCTTTGGCCGTTCAATTGTGATAAATAAATTAAGGGTCCTAAATTAACAATTTTTTTCCTGTTCAACGAAAGGTCCTACGGATATTTTATTGTAGTCAAAATGTTGTTGCCTTTGGTTCATAGGTGCGCATTTTGTAATTGTTTAAATAAATAAACTAATTTGTTTATTGAGAATTTGCGACTTCCATGACATTTTTTATACTCTCCACCCACCTACCATTTCTGTGTGGTCTTGCCCCTTTTTTCTTTGTTTTTACCCCCCGCCAAGGTTTTTAAAAAATTGCTTAGTAAACAAATGAAATATCTCGGCTCAGGAGCGTCGTATCGAAATGCAATTGTCGGAAAATGAAAGATAATAAAAAAAGGTAAATTTTGAGCCTAGATAGACCTCAATCCGATAACTAGAACCGGTGAATAGACCATTTTTCGTTTACGACTGTCAGTTGTTTATTAATTAATTGTTTGAAAGAATGTTGTGACAGCACAAAGTTAATATATTAGACTAACCAGTTTTCAATTGTCACATAAAGTCATTGGTTTTTCATACATTTTACGCTTTTATAACAATTAATTTATGAGCGCCGTACAACGTTCTTTAGTGTTTACGCTCCGAGCGACTTGCGCAGTAACGACTTTGTATATATATATAAAATTCGAAGGGCGCTCAGTTTTAAATGTGCTGTAAGTAATTTAAATTGGTTTAAAGAGTCACTGAAATGTATTTTTATCTTGTTTCTTAATTTTTTAAAATTTAATAATTTTTATGTACAGGGTGTTCCATAATGACCTGCTAATATTTCAGGGTGTAATTCCGTCATTTTATCAAGAAAAGTTCAACGGCTTAAATTTTTTGCTACGGGATGTTGAAAATTTTTCTCTTTAATGGCTATTTTTTAATATCTGAGAAAGTACTTTCGAGATTATTTTCAATGTTGGTATGTATTAATAGGATATAAAACCACACATTTTAATTAGAAAAGTAATTTTATCGCTCCACCAGTAGCGTCCCTGCGAACATGTCCTGATAGTTTTTACCAAAAAAGTGGTACGCCACTGACATTTTTTCATGTGGATATTTTTCCTAATTAGACTAATTAATTTTACATGAAAACGGTCTCTTGCGTTTTTCTCGTCAGACGGGCAGTTCTTGATTGAAACAATTAATTTCAAATTGAAACTAACTACACAGTCACACACGGAGCGTAAACACTTACAAACGTTGTACGGCGTTCATAAATTAATTGTTATAAAAGTATAATGGATTTGTATGACAATTGAAAACTAGTTAGTTTAATATGTTAACTTTATGTTGTCATAAGATTTTTTCAAAAAATTAATTAATACACAATTGACAATCGTAAACGCAAAATGGTCTATATCTTCGGTTCTAATTAACGGATCGAGGTCTATCTAGGCTCAAAATTTTCTTTTTTTACTATTATTTTTCATTTTCCGACAATTGCCCTTCGATACTACGTTCCTGGAAATTGATACGCCTATGCCTAATATTGAGTGACTGGAAACCTGTAGAAAGAAATGGACTTTTTCTAGAGTATGGTGAGAAGATTCTCGATTATTTCTGGATGGATCTAGAGAGGCAATTTCGAAGTATATAAGGCGCGATTACCAGCGCAGAGGGAGAAGTTTACTAAAGTGAAGTTTATAAAAGTGAAAGGTAGCGAAAAAGTGAGGTTAAATATCAAGTAAACAAACTGTAAAGATTATTTTGAAGTATTGTATAGTCAGTAAATTATTAAATAAAGTGTTAGTGTTTATCTCTTGTTGACATTATTTAGAACCCACGGATTCATACAGGGTGTTTCCTAAGAGGCGGAAATACGTAACAATAAATTTTCGCAGACATTTAGTAGGAGTAGGTTCCAGCCACTTTAGTGGCTGTCCATTTTTTAAATTTATTAGATGTACTTGTTACGCAATATGTGATTTATGCAGATGATTGCCAAGTACATTTTGATGTGCCAACTGCAATTTTAGGACAAGAACGAGACTTCCGACAAAATGACATTTTTATATTCGCCTTAAGTCCCAACATTCATCCAAGTGTAAAACTTAAAATTTTCTGCAAAATTCAATCTATTTCCGCCTTTCCTTTGTTAAAAATCACAACGCAGCCAATCCGGTTCCTTTAGCTATGTTGTATAGGATAGAAATCTTGGAAATGGTTCAAGATGCTAACCCAATTCTAAAAACGTTTTTTAACTGTCTTTTCCGCAACAAATTATCTCGTATAACGATCTGTATGCTTCCTGGTTAAAAAATGTTTTTTTTTATTATCTCAAGAGCTAAATATACTGTATTTCCAGTAGCAACTCGTGAAATTTTAAATTGGGAATCTTAAAACAGTTTATATCAAGATTTTAAATATTTGAATTAAATTATTTATTACTAAGAAGTACAAATAAAGATACTTCATAATTCAAATTTTTTCACAGATATGTATCTTCAAATGCCGAAACGGACTATACTCCCCTCCCATTGTTTATCTCTATATTTTGGCGGAGACAGAAAAACATACAAAGTTGGCAGCTTACGCGACCGTCTATTTTTTTAAATATAGGAGCCAAATTGTTGCGCTTGTAATTTGATAACGTTTGATATTACTGATTTCTGTTAATCGGTCAATTGTATCAATAACAACAGATATATTCACGTTTGAATAGAAACACACTCGGCCAGCCGAGCCCCGATAGAGTGACGTCACATAGCGGTGTTATATATGTTAGAACTGCACGCCAACGCCGTGGTTCGCTGATAAAAGTAATGTTTAATTGGTTAAGGTGGCGATTTCCAAGAATGTGACAGCCGACAGGAGGAAATATTTATTATTTTTGGCTATAACTTTTTTTTTTAGTATGTATATTTAAAAAACTATAAGACTACCAAGTAGAACCATAACAAGACTATTATTATGAATTTTCACCCAATAAATCCAGTCGTTTCCAAAATAGTTAGATTTAGAACTACAAAATAGGAAGATCTTTAAATTTAATTCTATTTTGCAATCCACTGAAATTATTGAGTGAAAATTCATAGTAATAGTGTTGTTATGATTCTACTTAGGTACTCTTATAGTTTTTCTTAAATATACGTACCAAGAGAAAAATGTTATGGCCAAAAATAATGTTTCCCTATAGGATGTCTCTTAGAAATCGTCACCTTAATTCTGCATGGAAACGATCTTAGTTGTAAAGTAACTCCATGTAGAAATTCTACTCTAAAATATGGTACTATTTTTAAATTAATTTGAACTTTTATTAAGTTTTAAAATTGCCATTGTTTGGCATAAGTTTCCGTCAGTTGTTCTACGTACGAATACAATCTGCATCTGCAGGTCGTAATCCTTAATAGATTGAATTTTTTTTTAAGCGCTTTGTCTACTATCAGAATAGAACCCTTTTAAATTTCATAATAATGCGCGGAGCAGTTTAATTATTATAGATAATTATCTAACACCGTTTTCGCGGACCATTTCTCTCAGCTTCCTTTGGATAAGTATTAAAAATAAAACAAGCTAACCATCATACTATTCACAGATTTACTGCACTTTTTATATAATTGTTGCACATTCTATAGGATACTCTTCGCATTTTCTTGTAAATAATATTACTTTTAAACATTTTTTGTTTAATTACAAAACATTAATATCGATCAATAAATAAAAAAGTTACAAAAACATAAAGAAATAGTCTTTGTTTTGTAAGTAAACAAAAATTGTCTAAAACTAATATTATTTGCAAAAAAAACTGCGAAGAGTATCCTATAGAATGTGCAATAATTATTTAGAAAGTGCAGTAAATCAGCAAATAGTCCTATAATCGTTAGCTTGTTTTTTTTTTTCATTCAAGTCGCTTTTAACTAAAAAACGGAACGATGAATTGGTCTCGAATTCGCCGTGTTTATATGCATTTGTTAGAAATGTTAATAAGTGTTGAAGATACGAATTTTTTTTCTAAGGCTATGTCGAATGAAATAAAATTTGCAACAGTAAATATATATACCGAGAACAAAGATAAACAATAATTGCAACTTTTTTTTTTTGAATTTTTTCTCCAGGATTAGCATTTTCGAAAAAATCACAGGTGAAAAAAATTGATCGATCATTGACAGCACTTACTAGATAAACCAATTTGCAGGATATGCACTTTTGGTTTTACCCCAATTTCTGTTTCTGTCTGTATTTGCTCTCTTGCACTAGCTGTTTCTAATTAGTATAGGTACTAATCTACATTGGCTGAATTTTGAAAGAACTTTAGGTTTTATATTTATACGACTAAGTATGTACAGTACGTTGTCACAAATCCTTGCCTCTACCTGTTTGAAGTAAACTAATAAACATTTTATTTGGCATTGTCAGGTTTGTGCTGGTGCATCTAGGTTTTTATTCATATTAGCACAACATCTTAATGGAAGTCGTAATATCTGCTACAACAAAATAAACGACTTCACTCTGCTACAGTAACAAAGTGGTATTATTGAATGAACAAAATAGTGGCATCATGCCTAGATAGGCATTGTTACTATGTGCTCTAGGCCGTTGGAGCTACGTGACGTCACAATTCGACTATCCCGGCGTGTTTTTTTTTTTTCACGAAAGAGCAGTCAGATAATTTTAATTTTCGGCAGTTACTGTACTCATCAAGCTCTGTTAGAATATGTAATAAAAAATTAACTGGGCTCATTGGGAATATGAAAGTCTAATTTTGATAAATGTACAAAATAAGAATTCTTTTCTAAGGCTATGTCGATATAGTTTGAGAATTTGCAGGGGTGAATAATAGGTCTAGCAAGCAGGAGTAACACAAATCGATGGGTTGCATTTTACTCTCGCCCAGCACACCAACGCTTAGTATCGCTGATAAAAATCACTTTTAATTAGTTAATTCTGCAAGGAATCGATTTTGATTTATAACTTTTTGAAAAGGGAAATTCTAGATTCTCTCTTTTCTAGATTTTTAGATTGATCTCAATTTTTATTATACCTACCTACATTTTAGTGGTTTTCTCGATTATTACAGGAATAAATGTAAGCCAATTAAATGAAAAATGTTATTAGACTGGTATCAAAACAATCGTTGTGTAAAAATATACTCAAAATTACAAATTACTCATACGTGAAAATTGCAAATATTTTGAGGCTCTTGCTTTTTATTTTGAAGCTATATTTCCATATGTTCGATGTTATAGGCTAAATAAACAAAACAACTAGGTAAATAGCCTAGGCGCCTTCTTATATTCACGAAAGGTATTTGGTAGCTATATTTTATGCTCATTATAGTAGCAACAAGTACCTAGCCCGTATTGTTAACTTAACTCATTTTAGATTAATTCAAAACTACTGCTCGTCATTTTTATCAGTCTTGAAAAAGAAAGTACCAATAACAATAAACTGACTGAATTCACAAAGAAAATGGCGACAGGGATTTCCAAACCAATTACGTGTTAAATGTTTGTTTAATGATGAACCCAGCCATTAGTAATCAGGTGAGAGTAATTGGCGTAATGTATAATTAACATTTTTTTACTTACAAAATTAAACTTTCATCCAAAATAAACCAAGAAACTCAAAAATGACAGGGCAATCCACAGCGACTACACAATCGACAAAAGTCATAAACTGACAAGCACGTGACTCGATACAGGCCATATCATTGGTGGAAAATAATCACTTATTTGCAACCAGTGGCGCCATCTGAACTGTGCTATAGCAACTAATTCAAATATATTTCTTCCGCGTGCTGCAACCAAATTAACAGCAGTAGTTCATTCGTCCTCATTTTAAAAATAGTATGTTACTTGATACCATACACTCCCATTTAGTGGTTATTGTGATTAGTTACTTTGTTAAATGCACTTCATTCGTATCCCCACATGAGCCATCCTTTTAAATTATAGTGTTCTGTTTCTGATTGATTTTTATTTCATACAAAAACAAACAAATGGATCATCTTCCTAATGAAATAATGATTAAAATATTAAGTTATTTACCCACTATTGACTTGCTACAGTTTTTAAGAGGATGTGAAAACTATTATATTTTTTTAAGAGAAAGACACGTGATCCAGTAAGTATAAATACAGGGAAATTAGATGTAAACTAGTTGTTTTATCACAATGTTTATTATTCTAGGTTTCTCAACTTCCAAAATCTATTTGAATTAAGCAATAATCTTGATCTATGTCAATTTATATCAACACATACAGCATATAATTGTATAAAAATATTAAATATAAATTGCTTGTACTGGATACCACTGCAAGATATTCGGAAATTAATCTCAAAGCTTGAAAGACTTGAGGAGTTATATGCTATCGATACAAAGTTAGGAGTTTCAGTAAAAGATGTTAATGTGTACAGCAGGGTTTGTTGATTTTTTAAATTATTTACTTTTTAAGCACCCAAAAAAATATTAAGTATGTGATATAGTTCCACTGCATATATTATTGGCGGATACAAAAAATTACGGAGGGCAAGGAAACCAGAAAAACACGCTTAATGCAACCAGAAACATTTTATTTGATGTATATAATCACATATATAGAAGCATATTAAAAGTCTCGCAAACTCATTAAACGTTGAGCATATTAATATATTGCGAAATACAGTAGTAAAATGGTAAAAGAAATATATTAATTTTGATTAGCCGTGCGTTAAATTGTATATCAGGAAATAAAATAAAAAATTTAACGTGTGACACAGCGCAACAATAATAGCCATCACAATTTTGCATTCCTTATGAAGAGAGTGTATCTTGACCATGTTCTTGCCCATCAACTGTACCTTTCTGGAACTCAAACGGAATCAAATTGGAATCCAGGGTGTCTGTAATAAATCGGAAAGGAAAACTATAAAAAGGGGAGTACCTCAAGGATCCATATTAGGATCTCTACTAGACATTCTCTATACAAATGAGCTACCCTCTGTTGCCCAGCAACAAGTAGTGCAATTTGCCGATGATACCTCCATAATGTTTAGTGAAATTCCTGAGAAAAACATTAAAAAAGAAATAATAAATGAACTAAATGTGTTGAATCAGTGGTTCGGAAATAACAATCTGCAGCTAAATGTTGCCAAGACGCAAATGATAAAATTTTCATATTTGGGTCAAGACGAAATCACGCTTACCTACAACAACAACAGCATAAGAAGTAGCAACAGTGTAAAATTTCTAGGAATAAATTTGGATTCAAGGCTAGACTGGAAATGTCATATTGAAGACCTAGCACGGAATATGGCGCAATATTGCTATGCACTAAAGGTATTGGCACATATGGTAAATATCGAAACAGCTTTTATTGCACATCATGCTTACATTCAGTCCCGGGTTAGATACGGAATCATATTCTGGGCAAATGCTAGTGATGCACATAAAATACTTAATGTACAAAAAAAATGCTTAAGATACATACTTGATATGCAACCAAGAGATAGCTGTAGAAACATATTTCGTGAAAAAAAAATTCTCACACTCTTTTGCCTATACATATACGAAGCTGTGATTTTTGTTAAGGAAAACATCATGCTTTTCAAAACTATGGAACATGATCACAATACAAGATATAAAAATAATCTGTCCACCAACAAAATAAACTTTTCTTACATCCAAAAAAATGTAGAATTTTCAATAATTAAAATATATAACAAATTACCTTTAGAATTGAAAAATCTAGACAAAAACAAACTAAAACGGGAGTTAAAGCAAATATTAATCAAAAAGGCTTACTATACAATGGAGGAATATTTCTTGGATGACTTGTTTTTATAAATATACTTTTACTGTATTATAAACATACTCTATTTGTGTTGCTATTTTAAAGATTAAGTACTAAGTTAGCACTTACATAAGTTTTAAATTTCTCTTAAAGAAACATTTTAGTTACATAGATTTTAACTTTGTATGTCTTATTTTGTATTGTCTGTTTTACTTCTTTTTATTTTGTTGCTGTATCTTCTGATTGCTATTTTTATGTTATTTGACATGTTCTACGCCCCATTGGGCAAAACTGTATATATTTACAGAGAACCAAAAAAAGTATCTATCTATCTATCTAATTGAGGGATAAGTGACAAAACACTGATTCAATCACCATCATCATCATCAATCAGTTTATCCGATTTTGATCCACAAAGGACAGATTACATTAATATTAATACCACTTTTATGTAAAATACTCACAGTCAGTTTGGCCTGGAGATACATACCTCATATATATGGCGGCAGGTGAAGGTCACCTATCTCCCAAAAATAGCGAGGACATCTGACCAAACGCCCAACTCATATAGACATATAAACCTTAAAATCCGCTCGTGGTTAAAACATTAAAAAGATTACTGAACAGTATACATTAGAGACAAAACAATAAGTGAACGTCCCCTTTGTAGCCGTCAGTACGCATACCAATTGGGAAAGTCAACAACCTCACACTGAATGCTTTAAATAGGCTACTTACAAAGTCATTAGATGCATTCATTGACGAATGTATTATTTGCAGAAAAGTATCAATGGTGCTCTGCCAGTGGGCCAGCCTAGAAAAGAGGACAGTATTCAATCTAGCCGAGGCTACCATTAAGGCTAAGGTGACCCCAAGGAAGTGTACTACCTCCACAGATGTGGGCAACCCTTGTTGACGATCTTCTCTGGAAAATTTTTACAAAAGGTTTTTACTGCCTGAGATATGCTGACGATCTAGTAATAGTCAGTGGATGATTTGCGAACACAATATCAGAGTATTCACACAGAGGGGTAGATAATATCGACAGATGGTGTAATGAGGAAGGATTCTTCATAAATCCTCACAAAACTACAGTTGTCACTTATACATGAAAAAGAGCCTTGGGAGGTTTAAAATTTCTGTCTTTCAATGGTGTGAAAATTCCATCCGTCAGTGAAGTAAAATACCTAGGAGATATTTTTGACCAAAAACTGACGTGTAATGATCACATCCAGGAAATTACACAGAAAGCAAAAATAATGCATGGAAGCACCGGGAAGGTGCAGGTAGAATCTGGGGAAATAATTTGGGATGAAATCCTGCTTGACTTGCCACCACTACACATATATGTATCCACCGAGAAGTTTATTCAGTATTCCACAAGCTAATGCAAGGCTCAACACCAATAAAACAGTAGCATGGAATAGAACTCCGGAAGTTACAATCAAAGCTGAAGACAGATATATCCCATTCTAGGAACGCCCAAGGTATAATGTCAAAACAAATCTTCAAATTAAAATACCAGAGAGGCAAGAGTAGAAAAACAACATTGGCACAAACAGTCTGATATGCAGACAGCTCCAAAACAGAACAGGAAGTTGGAACTGGGATTTACGGAATGACGCCAATAACAAAAATCCTGATAAGGCTAGGAAGATATGCCACACTATTTCAGGCCGAAGTGGTGTGTAAAGGAAATTAGAAGGCGAGGAACTGTTAACCAGTCGATTGCTATTTTTTGTCAAGCCACACTAAAGGCAATCAGTTCCATGCAACTTGAATCGAAACTTGTATGGGATTTCGCAAATGCCCCTATAGACCTAGGGAGTCAAAATAAAATAAGGGAAATAAAAGTACTGATGAGCTGGCCAGAGAAGGCGTGTCCAAGGCCCTAATAGGACCCAAACCATTTTAAGGTGTGGCTAAGCCATACCGAGCAGCATTCATTGATAAATGGGTGTATAAATTATCTATTATGTCAAAATAGGAAGGCCATTAAAATAATAGTGCGTTTTCTAACCGGACACTGACTTTATAAACACACGAGTCAGATGGATCTTGCAGATGGCGTTACATGCAAATTCTTCTTTCTACTTATCTAATGCAATTGAAATAGTACAACTACCACATAAATTAAGAATTATTTATCTTGACCTTTCTAAAAATTTGTGTTTTCTGTTTCAGTTGAAGAAATTGGCAGTATCTGTCGAGGCTAGTCAGTTGGAAAATATGAAGCCAGAGGATTATTTCAACTGTTTATATGGTTTGAAAAAATTGTGTCTGAAATTGAATGTAAAAAAGGACAACTTTGAAGAAATATATTCTTTCTTCTATGCCCTTAAGCAGTTAACAGAATTATGGGTAGGTGCATGTAATTTCTGCTAACACCCAGCTTTTTGTAAATTTGTTGTTATTTTAAAAGTATAGTCACCATAATTCTTATGCCTGAGTTTATCAAAGAAGAGAATAATTACAAGAACTAGACAGCTGATTAGAAGGCATACTATATCCTTTCAAGTACAAGCTAGAATGGATGGTCAGCATATCTTGCACATTGGACGTAGCTAGTGCAGTAGGTTTGAGCCGCACCCACGATGATGTAAAATATTTTCAAAAAGTAGTTCTCTCTCTCTCTCCTATGGTGCTACAGCCCAGCTTCAAGCCTTGACCTCCTCCAGTTTAGTCTTCCATACTGTCCTGTCTGCCGCTGTTCTTCTCCAAACTTGCATCCTTAAGGAGATTTTTTGCATCCTCTGCCAGTCCATGTTCCGATCTCCTCTTCCTGGGCCTGCCCTTTCTCCTGGTTCTCTGCATTTTTCCATTAAGGATTCTTTTTGGGATTCTGTGATCGTCCATCCTTATTACATGACCTGCCCAATGTAGCCTTTGTATTTTGGCTAACTGAGATACTGGGGGGTTTTTATATTATTGATAGAGTGCGGCATTGTATCTTATTCGCCACACCCCATTGTCGTTGACTGCACCTAGGATTCTTCTTAGTATCTTCCTTTCAAAAGCATCGATGCTCTTTGCTGTTATTTGTGTTATGGTCCATATCTCACAGCCACAGGTTATAATTGGTTGTATAATTGTTGAGTATAGTCTTATTTTTGTCAAGGGTCAAGCCACGAAGTCAGGATGTAGCAACATAGGAGAGAGAGAGAGAATCACTTTTTGGAAATATTTTACGTCACCGTAGGTGCACCTCAAACCTACTGCATTAGGTATGTCCAATGTGCAAGGTATGCTAACCATTCGTTCTAGCTTGTACTTGCGAGGATATAGTATGCCTTCTAGTGAGCTGTACGTCTAGTTCATATAATTATTCTATTCTTTGATAAACTCAGGAATAAAAATTATTTCTGTGGATATCTTTTGAATGGAAAATTGTTGTCATGGCAGCATATGCCATGTTCCTCAGGGTGATCCTCCTTCTTATTTCTGTGTCTTCGCTACCATTTCTTGACAGGGTTACCCCTAGGTACCCAGGTATTTAAACTGTATGACCACTTCTGTGGTGATTCAGATTCCACTATTAATTGTAGAACCGCATCCTCTTTACATAGACCAACCCAGGTGGTTGAAGTACCCCGACTAGGGATGACAACGCATATTCATATCGTTTTTTTGTTGCAATATATTGGGTTGAAATATCGATAGTTTTGTAAATATATCAAAAAGGGTCAACTTGCAGATCACCCCCCCCCCCCTCTCTCTTCTTCGTAATTTAAGGCGAGCTAAATATTGTACTGTAAGGAAAATGCCACCTCCCGCTTTCTTAATCGATACATAGAAATATCGATAATTTTTTGTTGATATATCGAATATATCGATCTGAACCTTGTGATGTGTCAAATGATTTATAGATCGATACATTACAATTTTTTGTCATCCCTAACCCCGTGTAGCAACCTAAATTATCAAACACTTTCAAATAATATACCATATCAAAAATTGTCTTGGTTAGACATGGTCATGTAATTAGAAACTATTGCCTTAGTTAATGTCATCCTTTGGTAATGATAATGTCAATTATTTCTTGACGGTCAAAATATGATAAGCAGTTCTGTTTAAGTATTCTTTATTTTCTAATCTTAAAATCGATTTTTCAAACACCAGATGATACCATATCATGGTTGTCATAACACACATTGAGTGGTTTGTCGAGACCCCTTCAGAGACAGCATCACACTGAAGGTTTCAACTCACTTCGGACAAATAAGTTTGTTCCAAGCGCACTGATGAGGGGGTAGAGGTGGTAATTACCCCCCAAGAAGGGTTACAACATAAAATGTCAGGCGTGATAGAGTGGCTTGGTTTCTAGCGTGCTTTCTTGCTTTCTTAAGTTTTATGCCACTTGACCCTTCATAGAAAAGAGGAAGTCAACTCCTCATAAATTGTAATTCTATCCTGACCCACTTGATAGAGTAGTCAGGTCAAATATTTTAAGGGAGATAGCCTATTCCCAATACTGCGATCGATATCTTGCATTTGTGCGAGCCAGACATATATCCTGGAGTATAATTAGGTCTTAAAATCATATGCCTATTACCAGTAAGTGTAGCAACTGCTGAAATGAATTTCTCTTCACTTAAAGGCTCAAGACTTGGCTAACACCAACCACGAGCCAGGACTTGTAGGCTTAGCAGGCCCGTCGAGAGGGGCAGGGGGATCGGGGGTGTTTCCCCCTGGGCCTGGCGGTTTTTGAGGGGGCCCGGTATTCACTCGAGGTTGGAGGTTTGGGGGTTAGTATTTGCATTAAGAAAAACGAGAGAGGGTATACTCGTAAACGATTGGTGTGATAATGACGAGTTTCGAATGATTTGTATTGTTTGTAATATAATTTTTATCGAGGTAAATATTTAAACTTAGGGAATATCACCTCCCCGCTCTTTATAAATAGCTTATTATTATGAATATGTCACCCCTTGTTCTTCGAAATTTATATTGAAGATTGGTGAGACGGTGGGAGTCGTATATTACAACCCCCCGTACCCCGATTTTCTCTCAACGGCCCTGAGACTTAGCATTGATGTATATCCATAGATATAAAAATATGCCCTGATTCTGTATTAAATAGGTTTGCTAATCTACAGAAAAGGCATCTAGACTTAAGTCTTTAGTTCTGTTTTTTACTTTTACACAAATGTTGATTTATTTTTAGTTTTAAAATTGATCTTTTATATAATGTTTTATATTCCAATTTTTCGTGAATACATTTTGGGTTTAAGCCATTTTTGATTATGTATGAGATTCAATAAAAATATTTTATTTTTTGTTATTTTAAATATTTTGGTTTGTATATTTTTTGCTTTTTTGTACCAAATGCAAAGACTGAGTCTAATCATCATAGGTTAGATATAGTATTTAATTACTTCCTTCTCCAATATATTGATTTTGTATTACATTTTTTATATATTTACGCCCTTGGTTTTTTCCAGTGAATATAGCCCGTTTTTTGGATATCATAGTTTTGAGATCGACCCAGATTAATACAAGGTGTTCCATATTATTGTGCATGCCTGATGTGTACTTAAAAAGATTATTTATATATTTAATTTGCTCTAGAACCATAACATCCATTTTACGGGCATCGGATACCCTGTAAATAATTATTAAAGTAATTTTAGTATTACATGAATGACTTTTTTTTACAGATATATGATAACGATGAACAATATGGAATAAATTATGAGAGAATTGTTGCATATCTACCGAATTTAAACAAATTTGTTATTAAATCCAGAAGGCCTGTCCCAGTTTTGGATTTTAGTTGTTGGGGAATTAGTAAAATTTTTCAAAGCCAAAGATATGACTCTACAGTTGAAATAATTTTTGGTAAGAACTATTTATTGTTTGAGCATTAAATAGATACCTACAAAGAAATATGTGAAAAAATGTAATCTACTATAAGGAAGAAATTCCTTTGAAAAACAGTACTGTACTTTTTCATAAGTATTATTTTGTGGAATATGACATAAAAGAAGAAACATATTTCTGTTTTTCTAATATGTATAAAACTTTGATGCTGTGTAGTGCCAACCAAAAATCCCATGTGACAGTGTGACGTAGAAATAAATGGTAGGGGTAGGAGAGATCAGTGTGAGTTTGGGGGAAATTGTTATTTACCACTCCTTCTAGTTACGTGCTAGTTATTTGGTCCTAAAATTTTATAGGCCGAACGAAAATTTCAACTGAAAACAATTTACTTAAAATAATTAGACAACACTAGACAAAGTACTTTAAATTTTAATATGATTCCGACGAGAAAATATTACGAGCAAAATATCCACTTTGCAAATCAGAGATCTAAGGTCTATTTTACCGTTTAATTTGGAGTTTAAAATATTCTGGTTTAAAAGAAAAGAATTTAAACCCAAAGGAAACAAAAGAAAGAGAGATAGTAGAAAAATATAGTTTTTAATTTTGTTTCAATTTAAACGGGTTGTCGAAAGATTGGTAACATTTGGTACGGTTACTTGTGTTTTAATCAAAAGGGCAAATTATGCTCCCTCATTTGTGTAATGTTGCGTGTCAGTGGGTTATTATGCAGTTGGGTTTCATAAAATTTTTGTAAGATGTGTTTTATGTATTACGCTAGCGCGCTTGCCTTCGTTTAATTTCACCCTTCACTGGTCGTAGTACGCCATAGCTTTTGCCATATGCGCTTTTAGTAATATTGGCTGCTTGTGCATTGTGGGTATGACTGCATGTTTATAGCTGTATCATCAGCTTACATAGCTAGCGTAGTGTTGGGAAACAGGGAAATCAAAAACGTATAGATTAAAAAGTGTTAGTCCTCAGACCAACCCCCGCGGGATGCCCACATGAAAGCTCTTAAGTGGAGAGAGTGTATTGTTAATTTTAACTTGCATAGTTCTATTGCTCAAGTAAGAATGAATAAGTTTAACTAATAAGTTAACTGCGGTTGCTACACCCACACATATTTATTAATTTTTATACATGGTGTTCCATATAATAAGTCATGTACAGGGTTATTCATTATATTTTGGCTCCTATTCCTATTAACTGTTTTGTTTCTATAGCGCTCCAAAAAAAAAGTTATTTATAAAACTTGTAGGGTTTCACCTACATGATACATACAAATGAAGGCGATTTTTTTAATTTGCTTGTCCGTCTATTTTTATTAATTAACAGCAGTTTATTTTCGAAATTATTATACCACAAGAGGCACAAGCTAGAGTGCTTCTGTGGCTTCAGAAAAAAAATTGGAAACATGAAAACTAGGAAAATGGCGTTGCAAGATTCGCAAATAGAAGAATTCAAAGTTTCTTTTTACTATTGCTGTCAGCACTTTAGTTATTAAAAATATTCATTTTATCCAGACAAAACTTGACAGACATACAATATTCAATAAGCTTTAAGAAAAACTTTATTGGCTCACGCGATGCTCACATCAAGTTTTGCACAAACGGGCACAGCACAAAATATCCGTAAACTGTAAAGTTCAAAAGTGGTTAAGGTATATATTGCACGCTTACACTACTTACATTCTTTCGTTGGTAAATTCAAGGTACATAAATATCATAGATAAAATACAAAATAAATATAGCTTGGGTAAATTTGGGAGGACAGATCAAGAAATAAACAATAATAAACATAGATGTTGAAAACAACAAGTAATGTTTGAAGCCAAAATCGTATTTGTTGTGTTTATTATTTTGTTTACATATTTTGTCGGCTTATGATTGGGCAATTTTAACCACCCGGTCAACATACTTGATGAAAGTTGACATATCAACAAAAACAATCCATTCTGTGGTTTGTTTTTAAGTTTGTGTTTTTGTACGATGTGCTTTATAAATGCATAAAAGTGCTATATGTGCAATGCGTATCAAATGAAAGAAAATATGCCATCTTTTCATAAGTCAAAAGACGCATAGGGTAGAGGGCGGGTCAGGTAGCCATGCTTATTTTAAGTTCATAAAATTACTAAATTAAAACATGTATTTTCATCTTTCTCATGTTTTATTTTAATTTCTTATATAGATGAATCAGAAACATTTTTGTAATATACCTAGTGTAATATATAACTAAGAATCCTTAGCTCATAGTTAACCCTCTTCAAACGATGCTCCTCTGCTGTAAGCGGGCGGATATAAACATAATCCCTCCTTGCCCCTGCTATCAATTTCTTGTGTATTTTGGCATCAAACACAGTAATATACCATTTCTACAGTGTTCTTTATCTACGTCTTTTATTGGTCTCTGGTGTACCTAGACCAAAGATTAGGGAATTAACAAGATAAGACAGCCGGCGGAAAACCTTTTATCTTTTAGCAATGGCGCCATTGACCTCGACATTTAAATTGGAGTTCTCGCGGAGTTGCCACAATGTGACGATCAGACGGAAAAGGTAACATTAGGAAGAGAGGCGAATAGTGAAAAATGAACAACACTGATAGAACGACTGAACTCAGCTGACAGTCAGTAGCCAAGGTCACTAAAAAACCAGGTTGCTTTGTAATATATGTCACATGAAGTATTTCTATGTATATGTAAGGTATATATCTATTTGGTTAGGATAAAATTGTACATCGAAAGAATAATTTTGAAACTTCTTTCTATAAAATGAGGGAGAAACATCCATACGCAGCTGTCATCGAGGTCTATATACGTGACGTATCACTTGTCGATTTTAATGAGCCAAACCTATTTTTTAGTATGCTTGTTCAAATTCGTTTAATGCGTAACAAACAAATCCCTAAACCGTTTCCGCTGGATGTCATGTCCCTCAATTGTCTTCGTCTATTTCGTCTTCTCTGTCTGACTGTCCTGTCTTTTTAGTTCTCTAATCTTTGCTTGAACTCTCTCTCTAATTCTACCGCCTCTGTCCGATTGACACATTGTGGCAACTGCTCGATAACTCCAATTTAAATGGACGAGGTCAATGGCACCATTACTAAAAGATCAAAGGTTTTTCGTCGGCTGTCTTCTCTTGTTAACTATTTCCTCCTTGACTAATTTTGCTTTATGTTTATATGCTTGTTTCCTATAGGATTAAATAAATATCGATCCATATCGATATTACAAATTAGGTAGGGACATTAGCGATACAATTTTTAAATATCGACATGTATCGAACCAATAGGGCATCAGGGGCATTCTCAGATTAAGAAAAATTTTTGGTCTGAGAGTGCATCCTATTATGGCTAATATGTAACATCATGCATATACATTTTTTAATATTGTTGACTTTTAAAAACAGATCGCTAATTACAGTTTCAAGGAATTTTCAAATACTATAATATCCCAGATAGCATTTATTATTCCACGAATGTACATTTTGCATTCCTAATGTTCTAATTGCATACTGTACTAGCCATGTATGTTCCCCCAACATTCTCATATAAATAATATTTTCATATACAATATGAATATACAGACGATATGGATCGAACATACACAAAAGTTTATGTTCATAGTCGCATGTACTATGTATATATGTCAGGGAATGTTCTTCGTATATGTGTTCATGTACCTCGTATAAACGTTCATCGATGATTTTATCTGTATGATAGAGACGTGTACATTTTGTAGAAATATTTGGATCGCATGAACTAATAAAAATAAAACTGCATCACAACTGATGAGACTACCTATTGCTACTTTTATATAGTATCTACTTTAACTTTAATTATAATAAAAATAAATAAATGCTTCTCTATCCAGATTTGATTTAAGTACATTTATAATCATTCCCTGTCCAGTGGTAAATAACATCCATTTTATAAATTTTAAATCGTTGGCAAAATTGTAGATGTGAAATATGATTTAAATTTTGAATTCAAACTAGGCTTGTGATCGCGCGCCACGGTCCCTAGGTTAGTGCGCATGCTCAATATTCTCATTCCATTCCGCTCAACGAAGTGAAGGTTCCCTTCCACTTCGTTGATTCCGCTAGGCCTCTGCTGTCAAAATGTCAAATGTCGATTTCAATTTGTTTATGGTTTGTGTTTTGTTTGCCTATGATTATTACTACATACTTAATTGCATTGCAGTAAGTATTTTACAATAATTATGTACAATAATACAACTACCACATAGTTTAAGGTCCCCTTTATTGTCATTTGCAGATATTTTAATTTATGTTTAGACACTAAAGTTGAATGTACTTACACTTACCTATCACTTTGTACTTTTATCAAAGATTAGGTCTAATCTTTGCTTTTATTGTAATACGAATAATGATGTTTGTAGGCATCGATTTTTGGGGAAAAAACGGAGGTGGTTTAATTCGAAGTGACTCGTTCCACGAATGGTGGTCACCATTTAAACGGAAACAATTTGATAAATCATTGAAAAACAAGAGAGATCCCATATGAAGCGTGGACACTATAAATCTTGTTTTCAAGAAGGTAGGTTCGATCTATTTCAATATTAAGGAGCTTTTATTTATGTAAATCACAACCATCGGTCTTGATTGCAACATATAAGTTGTCATATTTGTACTAATTTGCTTTATACCTATTATAGAAGATTATAAGCTGCAGTTAAATTGGAAAGAGCAGAACTCACATCGGATATACAGAGTGAACAAAAACGAATCAAAGGACTATGTACAAAAAGCAAATTATTCCTCCCAAAAGATTATTATGAGATGAAGATAGTGATATCGAAGAACATATTGGAAGACGTCGACTTCCCAAAGTGAAATAAATTTTGCTATTACTAAGTTAAGGGAAAATATGTTGTTCTTCTAATAACTTTGGTAGGTATTAAAATCACAAGTACAAATATTTCCGAATTCCAAAAAAAATACCTGTTTTGTAAATTAATGATAATATCAATTTGTTTAATTTGTTTTTGATTATTTTTATTTTTTTCTGCAAGATGTTTGTAAGATGTTATATTTTTCAACTTTATTATGGCCAGTTTTTAAACTGAAACAAATATTCAAATATGCTCTCGTTTCTTTTACAGTTGGAACTAGCATGCGTATCCCCACCTCCTCTAGACAGGAAGAGAATACCTTCTCCGAAAAATTGGAAAAGCCAAAAGAAAGTATTCAGCCAATAGGAGCAGTCACAGATCATGTGTTGAGAATGCCAAGTGGAGTTTCGCAATTACAAATATCAGCATCGGCAACATGTAGACACGTACTGGTTTTGGAAATGTAAGCCCTCCAATTTTTACTATTTTTTATTTACTGGCAAAACGTTGGTTATAGTAAAATATGACAGTTTATAAGTATAGCAAAGAACAGTTTGTTGTTAACAAAATATCAATTTAAATTCTTGACACAATTGTTTTCTATTATTGCAATTCATATTTGTATAGTAGACGCAATCGTTATAGTGGCTCAACGGGTGAAAGTATAATAAAGACGGAAAATGTTATCCTTGCCAGTTAAACCTCGTCTTGTGTCTCACTCGTAGAGTCACTGTAACGATTGCGTCTACTATAACAAAAAATAAAAATATATTTAAAGTAGCACTAACTGTTTTATTTATACCTCTTCCTATTTTATAATTCAAGATGCATAATTGTTACAACAATAATTAGTAGTTAATAGAATAGAATCATGTTTTGCTCTGGACAATTTAAAACACAATTTGAATTAGATAAAACTTTAAGCTAACGTAATATGATCATCAGAAATAATGTGTTAAATTTGATTTTAGAGTTCAAATTTTCAGTGATAAATGTTTGATGTATTTTAAAATGATTTTGAACAGATCTTGTATAAACGTAAAACTAATTTTTTTACAAATGATATTCTTGGGTGTTTGTAAAGTACTGTTATAACAAATTCAGCATTTGTGTGCTCTATTCAAACAAAATTTGATCGATAAAACATGATTGACTTTAATTGAAAACTAGTGGTAAAAACAAATTTTCTGTGCATACATTCCACATTTACTTACATAATGTTCTTCACGAGGAATGTGTATTGTGGAAAATTAGAATAAGTAATAATTGACTGTAACAATTAAATACTAAAATTAGATACTGGATTTATTATATGCAAGTATTTCACTCATACCATGTATTCTCTTCGGAGTTTGATTATTATAATAATTTATTATTTATTGAAATCATAGATGAGTGGCTGCTTCATCATGAACATACTCAGAATGAAGCAGCGACTCATTGATTACAGTAAGTCATAAATTATTGTAGTAATTAAACTCTGAAAAAGATACATGGCATGAGTGAAGTATTTATAGCTGCCACTGATACGTAATGGTCATTCCTACGAAGGTAGTACGCGTATACCGTGAACGTGCAGTGTACATTATGAATGTAGCATGGACCTTCCTTCTATATATCTCATGTATCTAGCAATATTTCAATATACCTCTTTGGTTCATATCAAGTACCATTTTGGTTCATGGGAATGTTGTGGGAATCTTATTCGGATGTTGAGAAGCGGTCATCTGTACCGCTCTCTGACATTCAGATTATATACATTACATGCAAAATGAATATTCATTCTTAGTTCCTTGGTACATAAAGTACATTCCGAGCACATGCTCTGAATGCAAAAATGCTATATGGGATACTTGACTCCATTTAAATAATGTGAATTAAGAACATTAAAAATAAAAGTAAACTTAAAAAAACTAAAAATCTAGGGTTAGGTTCGTCACATATAAATCCCATATGCGACACTCCTTTGATCTAGCAGAGATGCCGGCGATGACCTTGGACTTTTACTGTGGATTTGACGCGTGAAGATTAAATACGTTCGGGATGATTCGGATAATCCGAATCGGAATTTTAGTACCTGAATGAAGTAGATAATAGAGGATTTTAATCGTGTAATATCTACATCATAAAGTACATTTACCTACATCGCATAATTTCTTAGATTACCTATTTGTATCATTTGTAAGACTTATTTGCTGGCTGATTGGACTATATAGTTCCATAGTACCACAAAAAAAGACTTATTTTAAAATAATAGTGAAATCTGTACGTCTTACGAAAATTCAATCTTTTATTGCAGCTAAACTGTTTAGTTGATGTTCAACTGTGTATGAGTCTCGGCTATTTAACCTGGATATACTAGAAGCGTCTAGAGAGACCGAAATGCGAAAGCTTCGACACGCCCAACACGTGATATCATTAGTTTGACTATGTCTTCTTTGCTCTAGCGTTTGCTTCCAGCTAGGTGGTTAGCGCATAGGCTATGCTTTTGCTTATGGCGCGAGGGGTCCCGGGTTCAAATTCAGATGTCCGCACATTTTTTTTTTAATTCTGTAACGATTAATATATTTTTTTACAAATTCTTTTCTGATTTCTTTAGGTTTTCCTTCTTTTTATATAACAATTTCATTCTTTCGTGTGATTTCTTTGGGTTAGGTTAGTAGGTTTTTATTTTGATATCTAATTGTTAATAATTATTAGCGCCGCAGGCAGTATTAGCGTCGCAGACAAAAAAATGGGGGGTGCGGGGGGTGTCCCCCCGCCTTTTTTCCATAAAATAACAGGAAATATTTCAATTTCTCCACTTGCACGAATTTATTACACATTTACAAGGTAATGCGCATGCTCGAAGCTTTCGCATTTCGGTCTCTCTAGACTCTTGTGGATTAGAGATGTGTCATTCGTTGATTTTACAAGGATTAGATCAATCAATGATTGATAACCAAAAAGATCGAATCTTTTGTATCTATCATTCGATCGTTCTAGCCCAGTCGTTAACTAAACAAAGTGAAAAAGATTGAATGCGCAGTATTGTGCGCCTTTACCCTTAACTCACTCTCTGACTGATTAGATTTCATCATTCATTATACAATTCAATCAGGTACTCAACTCGAATTCATTAGTAGAGTAGAATTTTGAGTTGTAGGGTTTGGCTCGCCGTGCAAGCCTACATGACAGCCCGACTGCCCGAGTACAATTATTGTTTATTTTGTTGTCGCTGAATGCTGAATCCACCATTCCTTTTACTTTATTATGTCTATCAATTATGTAGGTATATACTATAACTCACGAAGAATAATATACCTATTACCTATTATAGACTTGTATCACAAATATTGGAACTGACGTTCGGCGATTTGTTCATTGAAACTGGCATGTTTTTTGCTAGTAGAGAAATCACTGTGACCGTATTGTCCGTATTCCGTTCAAATTATAATATGTCATCGTAAATTATTATGATGGTACTCAATACATTACCTCATTTAGAAATATTAGCCGCATTTTGGATTAAAGAACTTTCTTTGAGTGAAGTGAATTACAATTGACCCAATAATTTATTTCGTGAATTAACAAATTTTAGTTTTTTTGTTCACTGCGTAGGAATTGTGTATCTTACAAACATGATTAGGATTTGTATTAATTTTCTTTGTAGGTATTATAGTTATTATACATGTTTGATTTACATTCGTTAAAATCTGTATTTATTGCTCACTTATTTTACTTTTACTTCTATTATGTGCTAAAATGAAAAAGAAACGGTAACGTCGACAACCAGTTCAACAAACGCAGACGTTATCCCATTCGGTTGTTAGTCTACTTGGTTCGATTTTCGGTGGTCGTTGACAATCACTATTCTCATTCAGCCAATACTCTAAATGAACCAATCATTCTATCATTCACCTAGGCGAGACGAAAGCAGACGATGTTAAAATCCGCGATTGACCGAATCGTTCGTCGCAAAAAGATTCTATCATTCAATACTTTCAGGCGATCGAATCCCAAAGATCGAATCATTCACGAATGACACATCTCTATTGTGGATATACTTAGCTATCTCTGCTAGTGTTGCACAAAATATCGCTGTCCTTTTCAGTGTCGCATATGGAATTTATATGTGGTTACGTTCAGTTATATGACGCGCATCCTTATATCATATCGTTAGAAAATTACATCGCTAAGTCCCTCTCTAAATAGGTTGCAACGATTCCTAATTATTTATCCTGAAAAAACTGAAGCCTTATTATTAGACTTAAATTCATACAACGCTGTTCAAACAGAAATTTCATCGCGACAAATGGACTAATACATTTAAAAGTCCCTGTTTTGTCCTTGACTGCGCGGACATTTTCGGGGAAATCCGTACCACACAGAATGTTTAAAATTCTGTGGCAGAATTTAACGACTCGCTAGCAACAGCAACGGTGTGGCCTGTTGTGTATTTTCAATTTTCGCTGGTAAAGTAAGTAACTTATTGTGGTTTTTTCTTTAGTTTAATTATAATGTACTGTAGGCTTCGTTATTTGCCGAGATATCTTTGTTGTGTATCAGTGTGTTTAAGAAGGTTATAGTAACAAATTTCATTTGCACGTTAATATATTACTTAAAAAACCCGATCTACTTCACTAAATTCTTTTTTTCGTTTTAGTATAACGTGCAATGGAGAATACTGTACTTAGGTTTGCACCATCCTACTGGGATAAGCAAGGGCAGGGGCCAGCGAGAAGAGAGTTTTTGCTTGAAATCGAATCTCAAGAATATTTAGAAGTATTTTATGGTGTCAAGGCAGCGGTACCAAAAACACAATTGTTGTCTATTGTGTCTACATCTATTAAGAGAAATCAGAATGTGCATGACTACGGACAGCTCTTGATAAGGGAACAGTTGTTAGTTGTCTCGGATAGTAACAGAAGTTATTACAGGGTAAAGTAGATTTTTCAACATGTATGCAATCAGAGAAAATTGTCACGAACTTCATAAATAAATCTGGACTTTATAATGTACGCTTCCCAGAGTTAAATTGAAACACGCAGTCATCGTTGCCATGATAGATCTTTAACTTATTTGAGGTTGGCAAGATCCAATTATAGAGATGTGTGTCATTTGTGAATGATTGGATCATTGAGATTCGATCACTTAAAAGTGTATTTAATGATAGAATCTCGCTATCACGGGATCAGTCGATTGTCTGGTCTTCCATTCACTTTGACCGCAATACTTGTGGTCGTCTTTAATTACAGATTTTTTTGGTTTGTGAGTGCGCAAATAGGTAAGTAAATCTATCAACTGGTGTTATACATGTTTTATCTCTGAATTTATGTTGTACAAAAGATGTTTATAAACAGTGTGCTCTTGTAAACAATCGCCGAACTAAATTTTTAATTTTGTTGATTTTGATTTCACCGATTTTCCCTTAGTCAAGTCAAGGCAGGTTTTTAAATGCAACTTTAAGCATTTTATCCTACAGGTAAACTAACTAGAAGTTTAGAATGTGCTGTTATGAAACAGTTTAATGTTCTAACTGTAACTTCCACATTCTAAGTTTCTAGTTAGTTTATCTGTGGGATAAGGTATTTAACCTTGCATTGAAAAACTGGACCTCAGTTAAGGTTTTCAAAAAGGGTTTAATAAATAGTGAAGACAAGCTGGCGATTTGCCGGGAGTCGCGGTTTGGTTGCCTTGGAGACGGTAGGCTCTTCGTCCTCTACGCACACCCGGCACACCTCGTACCCTCTCTCTCCACTGTTTTACAAAGCAACACAGCCTTACCCAGCGCTCTTTGATTTCCAACAAATAACGTCAATCGTCGCCACCCCTCATGTACTATGCGACAGAGAGAGAACGAACCGTGTGAGAGGGATGAGAAGCCTACAGCCTCCCGCTGCTTATACATTACGCTTATGGAGCTTGTCTCCTCTATTTGTTGAACTCTTTGGTTTTCACTTCCTAATTCTCAGCAACAGCTCCGATTTTGATAATTTTCTTTTAAATGTGTTTTTTTAATATTATTCAAAGTAGAAACCTCCCAAGTGGCACAAATAATTATTTATATTTAAAAGTGAATTATTATTTGTTTTCTTGTAATTGTAATGAAACACATTCTTTATAGGATTTTGCAAATAGCAGAAAAAACTATGAGAACTAAAAAGAAAAAATATATGTAAAAAATATTAATGAAATATTGGCATTATTTCGATAACTTGAATTCTGGTTATGCTAGCAATTAAAATCCTAAAATGAATTTGTCTATTTTATTTTGTGTTCTGTACACCGAGCTTGAGACCGTGGTCCTGACTTTGCACATAGAGCTTGCAAGGAAAGCGCAGTGGATTAGCTTGGAGTGTCCAAAATGCTTTTTGAGAACAACAACTTGCTCCCCTCTCAAGAAATCGTCTGTGATGACAAACTCACTTCTGAAATATCCAAGGTACGCAAATAATACAAAAAAATTCTTATTTCCTTTCTGTATAAGTATTGCTGTCTGATCATTATTATGTTTTTGCTATTTTTTTTTTTTTTGTATTATAGATGAAGGAGGATAGATTATGGTTCCTTATGTTTCCTTTTAAGTGCACAAACACACTATGCAGTCGCCGGGAATTATCTTCTACAAAAGTCTTTCCTTCTCAAGAAAGGCAGCCCCAGCCTGAAAAGTTTCTAGTGTCTACATCCTGATGCACGCACCTCAAAAAGTAGCAAAACCCACATTTGGAATGTCGCTTGAGCATTTCCATAAACGTACCCCTAGATACGTTAGCGGATGAATGGGGTCTTCTGCAGACTGAAACTAATATTGAGATAAATGATAGAATTGACGAGTATTTGGCCCAGTTTAAAGTACCCTAGGTTACGCCAAGTTGTAAATGCTTCTCTTGCCCTTACTCATGACAACGCCTTTGTCAAGTGTGTGTCTTCTAGCTCCAGGCAGACGCTCACGGGAGGAAGGACATCAATGGGTGACCGTATGTTGAATGCTACAAATGCAGTTAAATCGGGCCTTAAATTGTTTGACAATAAACCATCCCTTGTTCCAGTAACGAAGGAACTCTTGACTTTGGCCCGTGGTGCTTACAGCTCCTAAGAAATGTACTTAGGGGCCGAGAAAAAAAGGAAGGAAGATGATGCCCGCAAAAAAAGAGGAAGAGGGAAAGCGTCAAGCTGCGGAAATAGCACGACAAAAGATGGAAAGCGATAGAAAATTCCTTTCCCAGGATGAGGTGACATTGCAGGCACTGAGAAAAGAAGAGCGAGAAAAGAGGAAGACAGCAGACGGCATGATTAGAGAGCTACCAAACGTTTGAAGAAGGCAGCGACATCGAAAGATTACGAGAAGGTAGCACCGGCTCAAGCTATGCTTGAAGGAGCGGAATCAGTTAGGAGGGAAGCTAATAAGAAGAGAACGCAATTAGGCAAGCTGAAGTCGTCAGTGAAAAACAGGAAGTCGGTTAGTAAATGTCTGATGTACAATTTTTTAAATATTTCGTTCTAATCAAGAGACTAGTCAAAGTCGTATTAGTCGTACGGCAAATTTTATTTTATTTTGAAATAAATGGAACTTATTTTTTATTTATTACATTATGTTAAAGCATTAATGTATGTATTACATAAAAAAAAAATAATAATAAAACGGTCCCTATTTGGTCCTCTTTTCTTTTTGATCTAGGTCCCGAAATCCTTAATTTGAGGGGTAATAGCCACTGAGAGCCCTGCCGCTCCGACCAATCAGGTGTTCAGTCAAACCTTATAATTGTACATTTCAACTGATCTGACTGTTTTCCTGACGTAATTTTGGCATTGGCGATCTATCATGGCGGCCAGTATAGGAGGTGTCAATGTAATTAGCCAATATGGAGTCCATTTTTATTTATCAAGTTCGGGCTCTAAGTATTCTATATGTCCCTTGCAACCATACAGTACAGAAACTGTTGCATCTGTATTCATATCTTTAATCATTACTGTCTTACCTTTCTTCTGCAGGTATTAAAAAGATAGAGAGGTAAACACAGTTGCCTATATTCAGAGGGTAAAGATCCTGCACATATAGTAATTTTGGCATTTTACTTCGAAAATTGAAAGTACAAGGTCAATTGATTTCATTTTTGTTGCAACAGTACCTTTTATTTTTTGGCGGGAATGTTTGGTTTCATTTTTTGTCCAATAATAATTGGCCAATTTAATTACATTAATTGAAAAATTTGTTATACACAATATGCCATAAAATTAGACGAAAATGGTTACTTCGGAGTTTTTGGGGTCGCTGATCACGAATCTGAAGTCCAATTATATAAATTCAAAATAGCGGACCCGAAATCGGGCCATTTTCCATAAAAAATGAGAATGGATATCTTGACCTTGAAAATCTGTACTAGGGGGTTTTCGAGGTCGCCGATTACGAATTCGAGGCCTAATTTGGTAAATTCAAAATGGCGGACCGGAAGTCTCTCAGGAGAAACTCGTGTTTTTTTCGTTTTTCGGCTGAAAATGGGTACTCGGGGGTTTTGAGGGTGCTGATCACGAATCGGAGGTCCAGTTTACGAAATTCAAAATGGCGGACCAGAAAAACAGTCAATTTCACCGGAAAATCTCATATTCTCTTTTCTGGGCTGAAAGTGGAAACTCGGGGGTTTTCGTTATCGCCGATAACGAATTTGAAAATTAGGGAAAATCCAAAATGGCGGACCGGAAGTGGTATATTTTTCAGGAAAAACTCATATTTTTCATACTTTCAGCCCCAAAAAAAAAAAATACGAGATTTTCCTGAGGATCTCTACTTCCGGTTCGTCATTTTGAATTTTCTCTAATTGGACATCAGATTCGTTATCAGCGAGCACGAAAACCTCCGAGTTCCCATTTTCAACCCAAAAACGAAAAAAAATACGAGTTTCGTGAGAAGTTGACTCTACCCTCCGCCATTTTGAATTTACCTAATCAGACCTCAGATTCGTAATCAGCGATCTCGAAAACCCCTGAGTACAGATTTTCAAGGCCAAGATATCCAATCTCATTTTTTCTGGAAAATGGCCCGATTTCTAGTCCGCCATTTTGAATTTCCCAAATTGGACTTCAGATTCGTGATCAGCAACCCCAAAAACAACCGAGTAACCATTTTCCTCTAATGAGCAAAATGCATAATTTTTTTAAACATCACAGATGAATAGACCACTAAAAAACATTATTTTTCCAGTATTTTATTTTTGTTTTATGTTCTAATTAAATGTTAAAAAAATTATTTACTGCAGCTGTCAATTTAACTGCGTTTAAATGGAAAAGTTTCCGCGCTACTTGTGTGTGACGTCATAGGGCACATCGCACCGACGGAAAACGTATTGTGATTGCGAATGTGTACACATTATTTATTGTGTTATGGAAAATACAAAGAACAGTAGCTATAAATATTGTATTGTGCCCAAATGTACAAATACTACAATAAAAACTCCCGAAAAGTTATTTTTTAATGTGCCTAGACGAGATAAAGTTAGGAAGAAATGGTGCAGAGCTATGAGACGAGACGACCGAAATGCAGAATTATCGGCATCCTCAAGATTATATTGCTGCCAGCATCATTTTGATGTAAATTCACTTATTAAAACTAATTATTTTATAATAATATTATGAAAATATGTACCTAACCCTAATATTATTGTGATAGTTTGTTTACATATCATGGTGAATTTGGTCACTTTCCTATTTATAGGAATACAAAAGTTTACTAACTTCTGGTAATAGGAACCTTGAATTAAAATGTACAAATGTATAAGAACGGTGGGAATAATAGGTTTGTTCATTTGTGTTGATTTAAAGCAGCTTCAAGCAGTTAAATAAAGATAGTGCTATCACAAGTAACGTGAGTGTGAGAGAGATAACGTGCTTCAAAGTTGCTATAAATCAACACAAATGAACAAACTGATTGTAACTTCTCGACATTCTACATATTATCCGGTTATATATTTATATATACCTATGTATGTCAACAGTTATTTTTACTATTAATGTACCTATACCTACCTAAAAGTACGTACTTAGTAAGTGACGGGAGGTATTTATTATATAAAAAAGTAAAGCATTCTAAGATGAAAAATATTAATTAATATAACATTAAAACATTGCCTTGTTTACCTATTTTGAGGTTAGGTACATAAATAATTTGTTATATTTAACTACAGTAAAAGGATAAAAATGGGCACAATTGAATTAATGTTTAGAATAATGAATGACACATACCTTGTTGCTTTAGTACCTCCAATTTCTGCACTAATAAAATCAGTATTAGTAGCAAAAAAATTTGTCATCATAAACACATCAACAGGCAAATTGTCACTCTGGCCCCGTAAAAACCCACTGTCCGTCATTTTTACCACTTAATAATTAAAATAAATAAATTAATGAATGATTTTTTTTATGAACATATCAATACACATTTACAAAACAATTTACGATTTAACCCCTTGGCAGATAGACGACCATTAGACATTATGCCGAATGACGTGAGACCAATAGCGTGGTGTTTTCAGTCACGTGGATATGTTCCCATAAAATTTTGAATTTCAAAGTCGTTTATTTAGGCTACACATTTTTTTAAAACCTTTTCATCATTACTTTCTCAACTTATATAACATATATAACGAAAAAATAATAAATTATTGCATTTCTAAAATTCATGCATGTTGCTCATTCTATGGCATATTGTGTATGATAATAAATTTTTCAATTAATTAAATTAAATTGGCCATTAAAATGGGCCAATTATTGAACAAAAAATGAAACCAAACATTTCTGCCAAAAAATAAAATGTACTTTTTTTTCTAAATGTCTCAGAACTTTTTGGAACAAAAATGAAGTCAAATTGACCCTATACTTTTAATTTTGGAGATTTTCAGGTTTTTCATGCTAAAATGATGCGACTAATATGCCATATTGCTGAAATAAAGCTAAAGTATAGATGCAAAAAGAACTTTATGTTTTATACTTTTACATAAAAAAAAATCTTTTCCCTTGATATTGCTTAATTTTTGGATTATATTTATCTTACATCTCTGTTAATTAGCAGTGGTTTGATATATGTTTGTATGTGTGTGAGATTCTACAGGGACCTTACAGTTGACAGTCCAGTATACTTCCTCTGAGCTATTTTTCTCCATGCAAATGTTAATTTAAATAACTATTTAAAATTTGCAACCGAGTGTCCGGTTATGCATAATTTTCGCCTTTAGCCTTAATCGTACAATTTGTACTGTAATAAAATCAAGTACAACAGCAAATTTCTGTATAATACTTACCGTATAAAAAATATTGCTCAATTAAGGCAGTAATATCGTGAGAGGTGTGACATCTGTTAGCGAATCGATAAACTTGAGATGAGAGGGAGAGAGTAGGGAAAGAGACAACACCACTTATAATTTCTGACGCCAGCTGGTCGACTCGTCACTGATGTCAGCTGGTCAGTTATTTAACAATTTAAGAATGGCAAGTTGCGATGATCAAGTGCGTTATAAAGGGAGGTTTATTAAAATTTAAGTGTTAGCACAAAAAAATTAAGTGCCGAGAAAGTTTAGCCAAAAAATGATAGGAATGACGAAACTACACTTTGGACGAGAATGTAAAACTCAATCTATGTGTTGGAAATCGTATTGTTAATGTGCAACTATTCGAAAGAAGTTTGAAATGTTCTAAATGCCAAAGTGTGATATTTCTGGAAAGAATTGTAATTGAAAACAGTAACTTAGAATTGGGTCAAAATGGGAGCTTCTCATAATAAATAAAGATGCTAAATCGTTCCTGGCAGATAATATTGAAATAAAGAAAATTACTGATTTCAACATCATAAAATACACTCTGTGTCTACACTTCCTTCGGACAGTAGCGGATTGCGCTCCCATCAGGGGGTATGTGTGTAAGAAGAGAGACTATTTATTCCGTGCTATAGCGGTGATTGTCAGCTGGATAGTTGGTACATATGTAATGTTTTCGCTTAGGATGCGAGAGGTATTTTTTCTCAAATGCAGGTTTGATTTGAAGGCAGAAATAACGTTTTCCTTTTTTTTTCTTATAATTTCATTCTTCATGTGATTTCTTTAGGTTAGGTTGTTATCCAAACAGAGGCTGCGACCAGACGTATCTGTTAAATAGGTTCGACTTTGACTCACTACAATTTAGAAGGCAATTCTACGCTATAAAATTCCTGTATTCGCTCATACACAACAGGGTCGATTGCCCTCCTGCACTAAGCCAGTTGAACTTCTTGGTTCCAAGAGCCGCTAGTCGCAAACCGCTCACATTTTATTGTCAACCGGCACGAACCAATATAATGCTGAAGTCTCCTATATTCGTTATGTGCTCTACCTACAACTCAATTTGTGATACTTGTGATATATTCGACTGTTCGATACATACAAGTTATACTTCTCTTAAGTATTGCAGTATCCCATAGTATTAAATAACACAAACATGTAGTGCACTTGTAATTAATTTTAGATTGTCACTCATGTGTATGTAAGAAGCTATGTATTTATATATATGTGTATATATATATATATATATATATGTATGTATATATATATATATTTTTTGTATTTTGTTGCTTTCTTGTCCTGTAATTGGTTCTTTTGTACTGTTGGACAAATGTATTAAATAAATAAATAAATAAATTTGTTTTGCTATCTAATTGTTAATAATTATCAGCGCCGCAGGCAGTATTAGCGTTGCAGACAAAGATAGGGGGTGCGCAATATAATGCGAAATATTTGAATTTCTCGACTTGCATGCCTGTCAGGGGGTAAAAGTCCGTAAGAAGAGAAACGTTGGTATCCGAGAAAGGCAAGGAATATTTGCACAGCTTTTGCAATTGAAACTAAATTGCCGACTCGGCGCAAATGCTCCTTGCCCTTTTCGGATACCATCTACTGACTTTCAACGGGCGACTTTGACCTACCTCAAAATTTTGTAAACAAGACATTGTTTCGCTGTTCAATATTGCTTAGATTCCACCAAACACCAACAGTTACCGTTCAAACAGCTGATTGAAGTAAAGACTATAATTTTATAAACAGAAGTAACGGGACAGCCACGATGTCGCATTAAGAACGACGTTACCTACGTGACAGGAGCGCAATCGGCAACCTCTGATGGGAGTGTACACACGGCAATAAATATATATTCTTACTTTTTAATTCAATAAAAATTGATTCATTTGTCAAATAATATTCTACTATATTCATTTACTATTCTACATATTAAGAGTTAGGTATAGTGCAGTAAAAAAAGACCATAAAAATCATAACATATGCATAGTTTTGAACAGCAAAATTATAATGTCATACCTTCTGCGGTATCACCAGGAGTATCTATATATTATTTTTGACAAAATTTAAGACATATTTTTACCTTTTGTAAAAAATTGATGGAAAAAATATATTATTATACAGACAGTAAATAAAATCGGAATGAATATTTGCAAATCTTTTACTTTTTTATATGGTATTTAGTATTTTCAAATATCCGCACCAAGTATAAGAAAAAGTGCGATGTTACCCGTCTACTTATGTCCTCCATCCAATAATTTTTGGGTAGCTGCCATTTCGTTATTTTATAGTGAATCATCTCGATATTTATACATTGCTTCGCCAGGAGTTAATTTCAATTTATCCCGTTTTTGCGATAATTCTCGAATAAGGATCAGTCATAAGAGGGAAAATAGTGTCACAACATCAATTTATTTCGCATGGCATCCATAAGCACAATGTTAAATGTTGATAAAAACTGCAAACTCTGATCGAATGAACCTCGGAAATGGAAAGATAAATGAGGTTCATACACTAGACTAAAAAAACACCGAGTTCAGTAGCCTAACGTTCTATAATGCCCTGCCCATAAATATAAAAGTGCTTGGTGTAAAAAAATTCAAATACGAGCTAAAGAAACTTTTAATCAGTGCCTGTCTCTACAATATACAAGATTTTTATCCATTTTGTAGCACTTATGCTTTAAATAATAATATGTAATTTTAATTTACCAATTTTAATTGTGAAACCTTAAATGTTAAAAATGTGATTTGTGAAATTTTAACATGAAAGAAGAACAGTGAGTTCTTCCTTCTTTCTTTATTTTGTTCCTTTTGAATATTGTCCCACAGTTATCTTGTTATCATTGTTTAATTTTAGCTTTCTTGACCATATTTATTTATTTATTTATTTATTTATTTATTGTGTTTTATTGGTTTCACCAAATGGCCATCGACCGAAGTCCTTCAGCCTGTTACAAATATTTACAATGCTTTGTTTACACATATTAATTTTTACAGCATATTTATCTTTGAAAAAAAAAAAAAATACAAAAAGTTATTATATATTTATATTCATGTTTCAGTTTTCATTCCCGATTGTTTAGTGCAACAATATGTTCCCATAGAGTTAGGTCTGGATATATTCTTCGGTTGTGTATTCCTGGTTGTCTTGTTTTGCAGAGTGGTTGAATAATTTCTATATTGTGTTCTTCTTTAGCAAATTTGGTGGATAAGGATAGTATTCTTTGGTTTATTGGTGTAATATCTGTGATTTGGTTAAGAAGGTTGTTAGGGGGGTTATGCAGAGGGTTTCTAGGGTGTCTGGTGTTAGTGATGGATCGCAACGATGATGTTTCTGCTACTTGTAAGTTTATACTCGCTGGTCTTCTTGTATTAAGATATAGAGGGTGGATGTATTCTAATATAGGTTGGCAGATCGTGCAGTAAATATGGGCGGCAGTTTTTTTGTCAATCCCTTTGTTTTTGTATGTTAAGCTCCGGAAATGTCTGCTTCTTGTAATACATTTGTTCTTAATTAATTTTGTGTGCTTGTTAAAATTAAGTTTATTATCTATTGTGACTCCCAGATATTTTACTGTAGGTTGGCAGTATATTGTGTTATTATTGATATTCAGTGTTGGAGTATTCGGGGTTGCATTATGGTTAAATACGATATATTGTGATTTTAGAGGATTTGGTTTCATTCTCCATTTATTGAACCATGATAATGTTCTATCCATTAGTTGTTGAAGCGCTTCCACTGTCTTGAAGATATTTTTATTATGGCTTACTAGTGCAGTATCGTCAGCGTATTGTAGAATGTATAAATTTAGATCTAAATATTCTGGTCCCAAGTTAAAGTTATATATATCATAGCAGTATATATTGTAGAGCAAGGGTGAGAGTGGGGAGCCTTGTAGAACACCTTGTTGAATTGAAATTTTTTGGGATAGATGGTTAAGTTTCACTTGAACAGTCCTTTCACTCAGGTAGTCTTTGAGGAGAAAAAGTAAGTGTTTGGGGCAGTTGGTTAGCATTAGTTTGAACAGTATCCCGCGATGCCAAACACTGTCAAAGGCTTTATGAATGTCAAGAAAGACGGCAGCACTGCATTGACCACTAAGTTTTGCTGTTTGTATATTTGATGTGATAACTGTCAGGGGGTGTACAGTGGAACACTTCTCTGGAAAACCAAATTGATATCCCGGGATAACATGTCCCACTTCATCGCTTAATATTGTTTTAACAATTTTTTCGACAAATTTGCCCAGAACAGATAATAATGTAATGGGCCGATAGTTATTAACATTAGTGTGGTCGGTGTTAGGTTTGGGAATGGTTATTACAATTCCATGTTTCCATTCTGGTGGGAAATAGCAGTGGTTAAGGCAGTATTCATATATTATTTTAATATAAAGATGTATTTCGTAGTGGAGTTTTCTTATTACGTTTTTCGTGGTGTTGTCATATCCTGGTGCAGTGTTTTTACCTTTATGTAGTACTTTAAAGTAGCTTTCTTCATCTATTTCTTTCGTGTCTGGCACTAGGTTCTCTGAGAAATATGTTTCATACCAGTTATTCACAGTTTCATATTGTACATCATTAAACTGTGGGTTGTGGTTTTCCATGTAGGTTTCTGTGAAGTGTTCTGCAAATAATTTTACTTTTTCTGTGTCCGAATTATATGATCTGTTATTTTTTTCTAGGACAGGTATCCCCTGGTATGGTTTGTAGTGCGTCAGTTTTTTAATTTGTTGCCAGTAGTTTTTCCCTTGTTGCTTATTTATTTCGTTACATGTTTTCATCCAATTATTTTCTTTATATTGCCTTATTAGTTTTTGAATGTCCTTGTTATAATCTTGACCATATTATTACTTTAATTCCATAATTAATTAACTATAATCATCACTATATATCATTGTAATGACTTGTCTATAAACAGTACTGTTTCCCAGATTAATTTTAAAAAAAATTTTCCGCGTTAACGATGCTGGACAGTTCTCCCGTGTCTCCGACATTCTCACAGGGGAAGCGCCAGCGAATTATCTACAACCACTCTCCACATCCCGCAGGGTTAGTAGTTGTAGATTCCAGAATCGTGTGCCCTAAGTAGACGCAGGGACCCTAAGACGACTGCCTTCTGCATTTGGCCTGCCAACCATTCGGCTGATTTTTGGCACGCAGGTATGGTCTTCAATGCTGAGAGCAGCGTAGGCCTCATCCCACCGAGAACGCCAATTATCAGGACGACCATCTTGACCGAGTAGTCTGGGTATAGCGCTCGGAGCTCATACCGGAGATCTCGGTATTTGGTCCGTTTCTCCTCCTCCTTCAAGGTGATGTTTGTCTCGGCAGGTGCCGAGAACTCGATGACATACATCACCTTGGTCTGGTGGTCGAGGAGGACTATGTCAGGCTTGTTGGCTTGAATCAGCCTGACGGTCGGGAACGAGTAGTTCCAATAAATTCGGCACTTCTCGTTCTCGACAACGGACTCGATCTCTCCGGGAACATGAGGCAGCACTGGTGTTTGGTCTACCTCATACGAGTGCCGAAGATGGTAATACGGACGGCACTCGTAAAGCCGCGTTATGTCTGTGGATGTAGGCCGAAGTCGCGTAAATCGGACATGCAGATAGCAAATGCATGAGCGACTCCGGCGCCTGATGGCAGGTCCTACAATTTATGTCGGGGACCTCTACACCCATAACACGACTTCGGTAGACCAAGGTATTAATAACACCATCTTGGCAGGCAACAATGAATCCTTCGGTCTCCCACTTTAGCCCTACTCACCTCAGGAATGCGAAGGTCAGCTTTGTCGATAAACCCAGTGTCTCTATGTTGTTCCACTCCATGCATGGGTTTATCGACGTGCTGCCTGAACAGATCTCTCTGCTCGGCAGCTTTAATTTGGGTTATCAGGCGATTTGGCGAAAGCTCAGTTACTGACTGTGCATCAGCACCTCGCCTGCCTCTTCGCCTGAAGTCAAAAACGAGACCGAGATCATCTGCGGCCCTGCGTGCTGCCTTAAATAAAAATCCGCCCACTCCTACGGTTTCATGATCTCTCACTAACAGCCTAACAGCAGGAGTGGATCTGAGCTCCTCAAGATGTTACATGCCATACTCAGCGCTACTCTGCCACGCATGCACTCCAGGCTCAAGAGTCCTCTGCCCCCCCGTTGACGTGGGAGGTACACTCGAGGAACGGACGATCTAGGATGAATGCTTCTGTGAATATGCATCATCTTGTGGGTATCCCTATCCAATTGACGCAGCTCATCTACTATCCACTTGACTACTCCAAAGGAGTAGAGCAGAATCGGATAGGCAAGTATATTAGTCGCAGACACCTTGTTCTTTCCCGAAAGTTCGGAAGACCAAATCTTTCGGAGTCGGTGTCTGTACTTGCTGCGGAGAGTGTCCTTAAGTTGTTTTACGTCCTGGATGTGATGTTGTTGCACACCCAAGTACGTGTAGGTCTCTCCGGCATCCAGATGTCTTAGGATGCTTCCGTCTGCCAGCTGCGCATCTTCAGGGAATAGCCCGCATTGTCCTCTCTTGAGGTGGACAACTGCACATTTGTCCAACCCAAATTCCATGCCAATAGCCCGCGTGTACTCTTGGATCACCCTAAGAGAGTTTTGACGTTCGCCCTCTCCGGAGGCATACACTTTTAGGTCATCCATATAGAATAAATGGGTGACCTTGTGTCTCCGGTTGCTGGGTGATCCACATTGGTATCCGCGGGTTTGACGTAGTTCTACAGACAACGGCAGCAGTGAGATGCAGAATAGGAGAGGACTGAGGGAGTCGCCCTGGAAAACTCCTCTCCTAAATGATACCGGCTCTGTCGAAATCCGCTGAGCTCCAGATTTTACGGTGAAGCGGGTTCTCCAGAGTGGCATCAGTTGTTCAATGCATCTCACTATTGGGGCGAGTACCGCAAGGCATTGGAGCAGGTGTAACAATAATGCATGTGATGTTGTATCGAATGCCTTACGGTAATCGATCCACGCCATTGATAGATTACGCTTGTATTGCACAGAATCCTGAGCAATACATAAAATTATTATTATTATTATTATTATTATTATTATTATTATTATAACTACCTTAAACAATTGATTCTATGGATAAAATTATTCAAAAATAATTTTTCATGAGTTGATATTTTAAAATTAAATTTAGAAAAAATTGAGTATTCGTTTAACGTAAACGGCACTCCTATTAATACTAGTGGTGGTAGACTGTCATTTTAATAATCCTTTTTGAAATACATAGGTATGTTAAGGTTACTAGAAATACAGGTTAGCTATCAGTAGGCAAGTCTATTTCTAAAATAGTTACAATAAAGATAATAAAAATATTCTTCAGTTATGTAAGTTTTGTGCCCTAAGGTGAAAACCATGATTAAAATGATTCAAAAACGAATTTTAAGATAGGGAAAGAAAGGAAACTTCAACAGAATTGCTTGTCATATTTTGACAATTAATTGATTAAAACATGATTGTATAGGTTACGTTAATGGACGGACCGGTCAAAATCGTTTAGTGGAAGGGTAAGTAGGTGGCCTTGACCGATCAGCTGATTAGGCGAAACGGTCGCTTTTAATAATAATAATCTTTATTTCCTACTCACAGATACAATTAAAATAAAAATAACCATACAGTAATTAATGAGTGTCAAAGTCACTAAAGTTAACAAACGGCATAACAATGTAAGGTATGAAATAAAATATACATTTAAAATTGTGTAAGACACAGCACATACATGAAATGCGACTGTGGCATTCAGAAACGTTTAGGTTGGTCAGCATAAGGCAATTTCATATCTGTCAAACATCAAACAATCGTACTATTGTACCTAGTTTACAAAATGTAAATAGTAGAAATTGTTGTAATGGTGGGCTGAAATTTCATATTTTTCTTTAAAATATCGAAATAAATCTTGCAAATGTTAGTACCTACTTATTTTACAAAATAGTGATAACCTAAGATTTCCTGATTGTTTTCAATTGACATCTGATTATGCCAACTAGAGTTTACAATCATATAATCGCTGGTTAAGTCAGAGATCTGCCCATGCCAGTTCTGCCGTCCTAAGGAAAAGCGTCCTATCTAGCATTTTGTTAGTTTTGAGATATTGAAAGTTTTAGCTTTTTAACTAAGAATACTGTCCTTGTTTATAACACGTTCTGCAGTAGCGGAACCGATATAGAGCAGTTCAGCTATTCATGTTACTAAACTAAAAAGTTTTGTCTTGGAATTAAAGGTATATAGGACTTATTTTTAGTACAATACAATTAGGATATTTTGAATTATAAATATACTGTTATGAGCACTTAGGACAAACAATATAAGAGTTTTTTACCTTCTTGTTGCATATCGGCCATTTTTAACTAGAAAATAGTTATAACACATGCAAATGGGGCAGAACATGTAATAACTTGAAAAATGCAATTTTTGCAGATAGGACGTTTTTCCTTAGGACGGCAGAGTTCAACTACGGTGGTCAGGCCACTCTTCTGCTTCCTACAGTTATCTAGTATATACAATATGTACCTGCAGTACTAATAAATAACCATTTTATTCCAATAACATTGATTTACAACTTTTTGCACGCAATAATATTATTTCCTCCCTTGTTAGGAAAAGTAAAACCAAAATGAGTATTGAAAAGTAGAACTTTTCCAGTCACTAATAGAAAAAATATTTATTCCTAGTCTGCAAAAGTCCTGATAAAGAATGATGAATTATATCCAAAAATAAAAGTGATGTTATTACAGTTTGTTTTTTTTACTTTCAGGTGCGTAGATATGTCGCTGTCAAGAGAATATATTTACAAGTTGCATTAGACTATAATATAGACTGGAGAAGATGTGGGATGACAGGATTAAAATTGTACAAATCTATGGAACAAGAAATAAAGGAAGATGAAGTGCTGTTAGTGGTACAGGCCGTAACATATGATCTCGAATCTGCCTACATCGTACCTAACAATAGTGCAGAGTATGTGATTGATTATATTGTTGAAGTGAAGGTATCTACTTAATTGGAATAGTCAAATCCAGCTTTTATTTTGTATCGGGAACACCATTTTTAGTTTTTCATTGTTCTACAAAAACGTTTGTGTATAAATTTCACTGTATAAGTGTGGCCCTCTTTTAGTGCATCCACGTCTCTCCACATCACTGTTATCAGATTTCAACCAAATATGAATTGGTATTAACGACCTTCAGTATAAGAGTTTTATCTTCAAAAATAATTTTAACAATAGGTTGCCATTTTTATTAAACAAAAAATTGGCCCATTGCAACTAAAACCAAACTCATCATTATTGAGCACATTTTAGATATGCAATATTTAACATTTTGATTATGGGTCTTCAGAAAATGACCCTTGTATAAGCATATTTTTCCAGTCGTAAATAATTTTTACTTCTGAAAAGATTTTAGAAATAACTCTTTTTTTTTTGTTGCTTGCTGAAAAATAAAACGGCGTTAGTTTTAAAATGTGTAATATGCACTTTTCAACAATTGTTTCTTTTTCTTAATAAAAATGCAAGACAGTGTCAAAAATAATTTTTGATTGAGTAAAAATGATTGAAATTTTGTTAAATTCGAATTAATAACTATGAATAGGTGAATGAATTAATACATCTAAAACTACGAAATATGACATAATTAACTTAGAAATGTAACCAGAAACTGTATAACTGACATATTGAACTTTAAAATCCTATTTTTATTTTCGTCCTGTGTAGGACTTCTTACAGTTTTTTGACAATGTGTGTATTGAGAAAAGTTATGGCAAAAAATAATATTTTCAATTGAATCTTGCTCACGATTTACTACTGCTTTCTCTACTACAATTTTGATAAGTAAATCCATAGACTAAGTTAAAAATCTGTTAAACATTTAACCTAATGTGAATCTCTTATTGTACTTTGACATCCAGGTAGAAATGATTGTTTTCAAATATCTATATTTCTTATTTTTATTACTTTGACTCGCTTCATTATTTTAGTTTTAAAAATACTCACCTGTGGATAAACTTTTGATGCATAAATATTTTTATTTTTACTTCGTTTACTCTTAGTTTAAACATTTGCTTCTTAAATCCTACACGTTTTAATACAGATCCTTGTGTTCATTTACATAGTACCTGTATGAGGAGTTGGCGGGAAAGAGATGAGGGTATGTTAACTTCATAATTGAGAACATTGAACTTAATATCTTTAAATGTTCGCTCTCAGCAAATATATAGTTTTTCTTATTTATAACTTTTTTAAATATGCAATATTTATACTTTTGAAATTGATTCATATGTTGGACGGTGTAATATGACACATTCCTAAAACAAATTTCAGTCGCCATCATTTTGAGCCTTAATAAAATGGCAAGTTGTTATAAACATATTCTTACTAATGTCCACTGACATAGTTTCATTACATTTTAACTTTTAAACTCTACAAGTTGACTGAAAAGTAAAACATGTAGACAATATCACTCCATAACAAATGACACTTTCATAGTTTCCTAACAACTACTAAGATGATGTCACATGATGTCTAAGAGACATTTTCTTTTTTCGCAAAGTAAAGGTTAGGCGAATTTACGCAATTTCAACGAAATATAGACAATCATCATTATTTCCAGTAACTCCTCAAATCTAATCGAGACTGTGTAGATTTTTATTCTAGGTATAGATACTTTGTATTAAGAGTTTTTTATAGTTTATTTTTTGTTTATTATAGAATGTAACGTTGAATTTATTGCTTGTTTTAAGAAATTAGAAATATATAAATTATATTTGAGTACGACTTAAGTGAATATGTTTTCAGTTTGTTCATATTTTATACTGTTTACAAATATATTTTTTCAAATATCTTGCTGGTTTTCTTTATATTCATAAAATAGTAAGAGGTTGGTTCTTTTTCTTAACAAATTATTTTCATTAAATCAAAACGCCTACTTAAAAGAACGATCAACAGAACGAGCTGTTTTTCAGGCAATAGATAAAATGTTAAAATCGATTAGCGAAAGAAACAAATATGAGGGAATTTTTTTAGATTTGTCAAAGGCATTTGATGCTATAGACCATAGTCGATTATTAGTTAAATTAGAGAGGCTAGGTGTAAGAGGTACAGCTTACAATCTTATAAAATCTTATTTAAGTGACAGGCAGCAAAAAGTTGGAGCTGTTGAATCAAATGGTCAAAAGCTTAGTTTTGAATGGAGATCTGTGCATCGAGGTGTACCTCAGGGCTCAGTATTGGGGCCTCTGTTATTCATAATTTATGTAAATGCCTTACCTGACATCCTTCCAGAAACAGTATAATAGTATTTGCTGATGATGATGAACTCTGCTATCATATCTGCAAAAAATATTAAGGACCTGAAAAATAAAATGTTACACTCTGTCAACATATTAAGTGACTGGTATGATAAAAATTTACTCGCCTTGAATTTGGAAAAAACAGAAATTATGCAGATTCACTCATCGTATCTAGTGGAAGAGGACATCAATATAGAGGTTAATAAGATGGTATTAAGAGACGTAAAAACAGTAAAATTCCTTGGCCTACATCTAGACCCTAGATTAACTTGGAAGGAACACATTAAAAAATTAGCTCCAAAACTAAGTTCTTTGTGCTACCAAGTTCGTACCCTAAGAAATAACGTTAGCATTGACATGTGTTTAAATGTGTATCATTCCTATTTCCATTCAATTGTAAAATATGGAATTATTTTTTGGGGAAACTTAGTGGACGCTAATAGAATACAAGTTTTGCAAAAAAGGTGTATTCGCAACATATTTAATCTAAAAAAGCCAGATTCCTGTAAATTGTATTTTAAAGAAAATAATGTACTTCCATTGATGTCACTCTACATCTTTGAGTGTGCAGTTTTTTATAAGAAAAACTATACGTTTTGAAGAATACGAACAAACACATCCTTATGAAACCCGACATAAAGATCTACTAGTCCTGTACTATACAAATCTTATACAAGTACAGAAAGGTGTAACAACCTCAATAATAAAGGTCTACAACCATGTACCAGAGACACTGAGAAAGTTGCCGTTATGCAAAATAAAAAAAAAATTTAAACATATTCTGGTTAAAAAATGTTATTATAAGGTGGACGAATATTTCTTTAACTCTGAATTTTAATTTTGTAATGTGTGATGGTTAGCTTTTCTGTTTTTTATTCATGTATGATAAATTATTAGATTTAAGGTTTTTTAAAGTGTTTTTACATTATGCACTGCAGTGTAACCGAGCAGAGTACACTGCATCTTTTTATTGAAGTATTCTATGACATGTATGTTTTTTTATTGAATAAAGCTTATTATTATAGAAAAGAGGGACTAGATCTTCTCCGCACAACATTTTTGTTTTTAAAGTTTTTTGCTATTAGCTACAATTCTACTTCACTTACGGGTTCTAGATAAATTGATTTGCTATTGAAATTAATTTTATGTGTAATGTGATACCTAGAGTCACACCCACTCCACAGTTTAAAATGGTGCGTATATTCTACACTTATTTTAATAAATACTTTGTAACTCAGATTGTTGAGTAAATGTTGCCAAAAATATAATGGTTCTTCATTTAAAATGGCATCGCGTTGCACATAAAATATAAATCACTACATTAATTCGAAAACTGAAAATGCTAAGATAGTTAAATTTTACGGTTTAGTATGTTTATTCATATTTATGAATGTATATAATTTCTAAAATGAAAAACTCGGTTAAATCATCGTCATTTCTATAATGATACTGTAATTTTAGAAAGAATATCCTTAGTAGATATGGGAGAATATGCTGTTCCTACTCTTACGAATCTACATATACAGGAGGCATGGGAAGTTCTTCAAGATCTTCACTGTGATATTCCCTGCGGTCCTAAAGAGTGTAAGGTAATTCATTAGTTTACAAACTAATCTGGATACAAAAATAACCATTGTCCCTAATTTTTGGAAAATTTAGTCTTACATCCTGGCTGCCCAATAGTTAAATCTATGTCTTATCGAGGTGTAATAGATATAGTTATATAAATGCATGCTTATAATTTGCTAATTTCTTCTATACTAGGAAAGCGCAGATGGTTTTATAAACTAACTTTCTTATTATATTAACGAAAAGATAGTAGACAACCAGGTCTGACGAGAGGGGGGAAGATTTTTATATTCTCTTTTCTTTTGTATGAAAATAGGAAAAATCTTGATATTTTATACAATGAATTTTCTTTGAATATAGACAACTTGAAGACTATAAGCTTTATATATAATATGTGTGAACATTTAAAAAAAAGGGGGGCTCATACAAGTTGGACGTTGGACCTCCTCTTTTCTTCCCTGGGCCAGTATTTTCTCTCCACAGCCCTGCAACTTATAGCTTGTAGTTCAGTTACTGACATGACTGAGTTAAACTATAGTGTAGAAAAAAAACTGCAAGAAATTAATTTAATAACTAACTCTTTAAATCTGCAGAGAGTACTGAAATTTTTTTTAAATAACGCAATTTCTAGATAAAGTTCTTTATAATGATAAATCGCAGTAAATTGTGGATAATATACGAGTGTTTTTCAAGATCGTAAAATTTTGAACAAAGGGATAAGTATAGGTAGGTACTTATAGATAGGAAATCGTTTAAATTCATTTGCTTATTCACGCTTTGACTCACAAAAGAGAAAAAATCGGCAGAATATTTTTGAAGTGTTATTTTTAAATTTTAAATGAAGAGAGGGGGATTCTTCAATGGCCCCATACTGAACCTACCTATAGTCTGTTTTTAAACCAGGAGGAGTAAACATGAAAGTTCCATTCACACCATAAAAGTAACTAGAAAATAAACTAAACCTTTTTGGCGTTTTAGGCAACCAACAATACACGACTACAGTGTTTTTGTGTGCATTTTATTACTTTATATAATCCAACGACCTCTATTTGACCTCTAGGTATTTTACGAAAAAACGAAAAAATAAAAATTATAACCAAATTGTTTATGACATGAAATTAAAATTTTTACAATATGTCAAAATTTTCGACTATTGCCTAGTGTAAAACTGGCGAGGGCCTATCCAATCACAGATGTATGATTTAGCGCGTTAAATTTAAAACGCTCCTCCTGGTTTAAAAACAGACTATAATATACGTTAGCGTGCTGCTAGAGGCAAAGAAAGCAAATATGAATGCTATAAGTAATTATTTTATTAACTGAATATAAAATTAGATTCTAGCTTTAGCTCACCAGTTTGCCGAATCGGAATAGTTCGTACTGTTCGTAGTGTCTAAAGTAGGCGATATCGTTGTCGCTCATATCACCAGTAGTTCAAATAACTCTTACAACTATGTCAAATTAGGTTATGTCGGTCTCCTATCATTAAATAAGATATCAGTTTTATTTAAATTTGTGTCTAAACCTATGAAACCAATTTAATTTTTTTTATTACTTAATAATAAGTGCAGTAAAGAACGTACGTGGCACAGTAATTACAGTATACATTTTCTTAGAATATTTTTGGACTTCCATACCATAAGCAAAAAATATGTTTTTCAAGTGCCTATACTACTTATAAGTAGACGGTTTCTTTTCAGGACTTCAGTGCTTTCTAAAATCATATTTCTAGGAGTTTATAAGCAAAATTATTATGGACGAAATTCCTGTAGAAATTTTAACAAAAATATTAAGTTATTTAAATACATACGATTTAATGCAGTTTTGTACTGCCTACAGTAATTATGACTACTTTTTAAAAGAAAAGAGTGTAGTTCGGTAAGTAATCGACTCATAATTATATAATAAGAGGTACGTGTTTTAGTGTGGCAAAATTTGGGAGTTTATCATGTCTGATTTGTTTACACCTTTGTCCTTTTTTGTTTTGTCTATATAAATAATTCCAGAGGTTGAGAGTTTATCTGTTTCCACTGCGAAAAATAATTCCTCTATGAAAATAATGTTTATATTTGAAACTTTAATACCCTGGACAATTTATTTGAAATGAAATCAAAACATGTTATATGTGGCATCAGACCAGAGCTCTTATTCTTTGAAATTATGTGATAAATGTCAGAAAACCGGGAAATAGTAATAATAATAATAATAATAATTTATATTCGATATTTGTCTATCTAATCTATTTCATACATAGTGCAAAATTCAGGTGAGAAAAGCAGGTCACTAGTGGAATAACCTCGCTCTAGCCTGCTTTTAAATATCGCAATCGCCAATTATGGTGACGTTACGCAATAGACAAGTTTGGCCTTGCTCTGCCCAGGAAGGAAAACAATCGATAAAGCAGTAACGTAACGTGTTGGACAACGCAGTGCATTTCTTTTTTAGTATAATTCAGTATTGAAAAATTAAATCAAAATATAAACTTCTCAAGCAACAGATTGATGGAGTTGATACATGATACATTCAACTATATAATATGCTAGTCCAATCGATATAGGTACGTACACATTCAGTAATTTTCGGTTGATTTCTCGATAACTGTGTAAGTTTATGTGCTGAGAGATGATATATGGACTTACAGCAGCAGATCTTTTTAGGTCTTAAATTATTATGTAGTGCATAATCTGTCAACATACTATTACCACTATTTACTATTTTCTATAAAATAAATAGTTCATTTGAAATTTAGTAAATTATTATATTAGACCCTTAAACACGATAGTTTTCAAGCATTGAAATATGCACATCACTGTAATGTAATCATTGTTTATTTCTCCAGTCACATTTGGGGAAGGTGTGTTCATCTGTTTTGGATATAAAGGAAATAGGGCTAAACAAAAACAACAAAAGTATTGTTAAATACAGGCCAAATATTTAGTTTTATTTGAGATCTGTTCAAGTACAGTATATTCTTATGACTAACTTTTTATATTTCGACTTAAGATTTTACTAAGAAGCTAATTCAGCAGTTTTACACTAAGTAATATAAACATACGCACGTGTTCAGAGTGCGTTTTACAGTAATGGTTTGTTTTTCTTCTTTTTCTAATATACTGAGTGAGGATATCTAATAATCTGCGCCTCTACTTCACCATAATTGGCATTTGCTGTATCAGACATGGGGGCTTTTCAAAAATTTCACAGCAAATGTAAAAATATTGTAGATACGTTTATTTTCAGATTTGTAGATTTTTCTAGAAAATTCGAGCTTCAATCTGTTCCCTTATATAAATTTATAACCACAAATATAAATTATACTGGCATAAAAACTTTAAATATCAATTATTTGTATTGGATTTCAAGCGAGGAACTAAGAAAATTAATTCTTAGATTGGACAATCTCCAAATTCTACATGCTATCGATACAAAACTGGGAATAACCAAAAAAGATGTAGCGACATATTCTAAAGTTAGTTTCTTGCCTTGTTTTTTTTTCAAACTATAGAATATGCTTACAATGTTCAAAACATCTAAAATATTTTGCATCATCAAATTATTTTCAGAAAATATTTTTAAATTATGAGTCCTCATGCAGAGAAATATTATAATATTTTTGAAAAATCGTGGACAACAATTATGCCGTATGTTATCTGCTGGAACTGAAATTTAATCCAAAGTTATATGGACAAATACAATAAAGGTACAGTCAGTTCACAGTACAAGTAGTCTCAAATTAATTTTATTACTCCCAGTATTAAGTAAAAGTAATTTGAAGAGTACTTAGAGTATTAAATAATGTATTTGAAATATGATTTAAGAAGCCAGCACAAACTAATTACTCTAGGAAGTATTTTAAATACTACAAATATAATTTAATTTATTCTTGCAATTTTTTTTAATCGGGTGGAAATGCCGACAATTGAATAACAATGTATGAGACATGCTAGGCAGATGACTTAGGTCCAATTCCTGCTCTCCAAGACATAGAAGAAGCAAGAGGTACTCTAATTGAAATATGGGAGAAATTGCCTCAAGAAATGATCGATAATGTCATCATAAGTATGGAAAGAAGGATAACTGCAGTTCTAAGTACTTGTGGCAGGTGCAGATGTTAATGAAACAAATTTTGCTTGATTATTAAATCTCTAAGACAAGTCAAAATAAACCATTTATTAATTTCACAAGCGCAATTTTTGGTCTTATGTTTTTTAAACAGACTTCAAAATGACATGAAGTTTTGCAGAATAAACGCAGTTAGCCTGCTATTAGTTAACTTTTCCATTCAAATGTGTTAAGAGGAAAAAAAACATGTAGACAAAATGGCCAATTAATCTCCATTCCGTTAAGTTTGCCGGTGTGTGTAGATGTTAAATGACCCCCTATAACTCTGCTCATGGTCAACCAAACACCCTGTACACCATGAACTATTAAATTCTCCGAGGCATGGTTAAAAGTATGTATGTTATATTAAAAAATCACACCACGTCACTAGGTTCCAAAGTTATCTTCCTAGTAGTATCACATTACATAGTTGATAACAGCTTCTCTTGGTAATTCCTTATCTCAAGTTTCACGTTTCATGTATTATTATATTTCTGTTCTCACAGTTAATGCTAAATTGCTAATCTCACAGATAATGTCAATTGCTAATTTGCTTTTCCTTGTTTAAACATCTAACTGACAGTTTTTGCAATATTATAAATATGACCAGCAGATGCTTTTATATTCAGTATTATACTCACATTTGTTTTAAACTTTTCAATATACAATTATATTTTTTCATTTAGAGTCATCAATGACTCTATTTAATAAAATAAATATTATTTAAAAACTCAGTAATGAAATATAACATGTATGCCTCGAAAGTAGATTCAACAAACACCAAAACTCTTAACACAACACTCGATGGAATAACTGAAAGGTCCAGGAGTTCCGAAAGGTTTCCTTAAAACGATGTTTCCCAATTTATTTATTAACTAAACTTACAAGATTGCTCTTGAAATAGCGACAAAAGATTGGTCCCAAATAGAGAATGTTAGGTGGAATGTTGTGTTCAAGAGTTTTGGTATTTGTGGAAACTACGTCCCTTGAGGTAATTAATAGATGATGTAAAAATGTTTTAGATCGTTTTTGTCAATACAATACCTAATCGATATTTATTTTAGTTGAAAAGGCTTGCGCTCTCTGTTGAGAACAACCAATTTCTTGATTCTTTTCCTTACTTCTCGAACGTGTTAGAATCGTTATGTCTCAAAATTACTGTGAAAGGCTTGCTCTTCAATGCGATTTATCAATTTTTTATAGAAATGAAAAATTTAGAAGAACTATGGGTAATCCTGCAAATAATTTGATTCGGTAAAATTAAACTAATTTTCATATTTCCCCAGATATGTGATGATGATGAGAGCTTTTATAAAATTGACTATGGACAGATAGCAGTGGCACTGCCAAATTTGAAAAAGTATGTGATAAAATCAAAGACTGCTCTACCTTCTTACGACTTTAGATATCTCGGCCTTTTCAAGGTGTTTGAGTGCAAGAGATATGGATCTTCAACTGAATACATATTTGGTAATTACTTTATGTATAATGCCGAGGGGTTAACCACCTGGAAATATGTACACGGACTATCAAAACTGCCTTGGCTGTCGGATAAACTGCTGCGACTATCAGTTACATTACCCTGACTTATACAGAGTTACCTAGGGACTGTTAGGAGTTGATGAATGAAATAACGAATTATTACGATGAAATGAAAGCATTGTTAAATGCATAAAATTAAAATCATAACTTTAATACAAAATGGAAAAAAAAATTATATTTTATTTGCTTAAATTTTTACGGAAAACTTCACTTATATTAGAAAATGTGATAAAGTGAGGGTATTCATAAAAAGTGAATTTTTGAAAAAAAATTGAATATTTTTGAAGAAAGTTTAAATGTAGGCAGGAGGGGGGGACTTGCAAACAAATGATCGTGTAAGGAGGGGGTCTCATAAATATATTAAGCTGTTACAAAAGGGATAGGGACTAAAACTAGCCCATTTTAGGGAACGTATTTGTTGAATTCTCCTTTATAAAACCTCCAAAATTTTAATCCTTTGTGTTATAGCGTTTATGTGAATAATAATCTTTGTTTTTTTTTCAAATATAACCCTTAAGACTTTAATTTAAATTTCGTTAACATTTTTTATAATATACTCATATGCTATAACATCACTTATGCTAAAATACTTCTTTATATTTAGTTTAATACCATTTAATCTTGACAAAATGTATAGATTGTTGATGTCCACTTGAAGAAAGTGACATTCATCAAGGGACTTGTAACGTAAATATTTTTAAGTCATCTGCGGACATGAGATCTTAAGTTTCTAGTTATGTTTAGTATGTCATTGCCAAGTTGATTGAACAGTAGTGGACCATAATGAGATCCTTGCGGTACTCCAGAATATAAGATATGTAGTTGTTAATACGCCGAGTCCATTTTCAATTGTATTGTTATGGAAGATCGTCCTACTGTTTCTCCTGTTATGATCTTTTGGAACGTTTTCAATCATTTTGTATATTATTATCTTTGAAATATAAGTTATTAACTGTGGAGAGTAACAATGACACCTGTGTGTTTTTCATTTTCAATTTATTTAGGATAAGGCAGTTGAACTTCTCTATATTCCATAGAATTCTCTTGTTCTTAATCTTCATCTATGTCCCCTTCCTTAGAAATTTAAAATATTAGTAAACTCGATTGGAAACGGAGCAATTTTATTTTATTTTAATAGATAGGATATCAGTGTCCACATTCTCCATTATTTGCTCATTTGACTGCTAGGCAACTGGCCTTCATCTGTCATGTAAAGGCCAGTTTTTATTTGAACTAGCCCCAACTTGTTTTTTGAGACGATTTTTCCTCGGCTTGGTTTTACCTCGACTCGGTTTTTCTTCGCCTCGGTTTTACCTTAGTGATGGGCAATATGACTGTTTTCAAAGATTCGTATCGTACTGACTCCGAATATAGAAAGAGTTGTGCTAGAAATTTTGTATTCGTATTTCGTACTAAATGTACCTCATGATGCTAGTATGCTAGGTGCATGAGAGTCGGACTGCACACAATTATAATATTGTACAATTGAACTCGTACTCGTACAGGTATCCTTCGCATTGTCCGTATACAAAGATTCGTACCAGTAGTTTCGTATATTTCGTACTAACCGCATCTCATGATTCTAGATGCACGGATATTAATTGATTATTTAACACACCAAGAACAATATCAACTTGCTATAAAATTGTTGTAAATAAAAAATTTTCAATACCCATACCAATTTGCGGAGCAGTAGAAAGCCGATTCTGCCATCTGTCTTTAGATAGCAATACTACAGAGCCATTATTGCCCCTAGTCAACAATACAGATCAAAGTCAAATAAAAAATAAATTATCTTTTCCTATCGGTATGAATCGTACCGATGCGTAATCCTCAATCGATAAGCAGTGAAATGTATTTTTACAATTTATTCTCGTTGGGTCAGTGTATGTGTACATTTGGTATGCATACAAAACCGTATTGGTTGCAAAGATTCATACCATACGAATCATCGGAGAGAGTCATATTATTATATGATTCATATAAATACGGCATACCAGCATTTTACCTCGACTCGGTTTTATGTTGCTGCATGTCTCTCTCACCTACGGCCTGTTTACTGCAATGACTTCTCATCACACTTTGATCAACCGCATTACCGGTAAAGAGGTAAGTGAATTGTCTGGTGTCCCACTTATAGACAGTTATGTACTCATGGTATTATGTATCTAGTAGTGATGCCATCTAGCGCTTCTACTACATACTATATGATTCAGACAGTATTTACAGCAGTGAATGATGCAGTGATTAAGTTGATTAATAATACGTTAAAAATGAAGTTAAGGTTATTTAGTTAAGCAGAAAATACTTTCTGACGTAACTCTGAAGTAATTGTAATGAACAGTGAAAGTTTTGATTTCCAAATTACTAGTGTGGATACTTCTTGATGACCATAAGCCTACAATTTGTAGGAGTGATATTAACTTTTATCATATATTCAAGGAAAATTTTATAGATAAAATTTAAAAGCAAAAGTGATATTTACGGAAAATTTTACGAAATTAAACATATGTCAGTGTCTACATATTATAATTTCAGCGAAAAATATTTCTAGAGAAGAATTAGAGTAATAATACTTCTCTAGACACTCGATTTATTACTAATAGTGGCATTTAATTGATATAGTGGTATTGATATTAGACTGCCATAGCTGCTGCCCAGGTAGCCGACCTGACTGCCGTCAGCTCCGACTAGATTGCAAAGAGACTGCCTAAAATTTGTACAGCAACTGCCAATGGTGGTATACTCCTCGTATAAAACAGTTTTACAATTTACTTTACTACATACACAAACTTTATTAAAACTCATTTTGTAGTCATAAACGTTAATTTTAGAAAAAATCTTAAATAAACCCGAAGGCCCAAAACGCTCTATCTTTGAACCGAGGGAAAACGAAATTGATCAATCCTGGGAAATTTTTGAGAGTTTACACAAAGACTTACCTTGTGGACCTCTGGAGAGTAAAGTATGATATGTGCTTTTTACATCTAACTTGTATTGTTTTAAATTTACCAAATGATATAAACAGTAATTAAGCAATGCAATTAATATCATGAAAATCATTAATTACTGGCGGTTGTGAATGAGAAAAGAATGCATGACAATCATGGTGTGGTTATTAAGGGATGTTTATTTAGTTTTTAGAATTTTAATATTAATCATAATGTTTTTTGCACGATACATTCTTTAAGTATTTTAAAGCAATGCTTTGTTTTAGCAAATTTATTTAAAAAAAGAAGTAAAAGACGTTTACTTTGAGGACCTTAACTTCTGCCACGTGGTAATATTGTGCAACTCGAAGTATATCACTGCTGCTCATCAGATATTGGGTTCCGAAAATTCTAGAAATCTAAGAAGATTGTGCCTTAGATCTTGCGTTTTTCAAAGTAAGTAATTGCGAGAAAACATACATTTATACTATTTTAGTGTTCTCTCATCTCGTTTCTACAAAGTAAAAGATATATCTTAATTTAATGTACCTACCTAACTAATTTCATGCAAATCTGCAAATGTTATGCAATTATGGCAGCTCTGTTTTATTCGTTATTTTGAATTTAACATCAGACTCGGAAATAACTAACTACCAATCTTAACGCCAACTTTTTCTGATGAAACTAATAAAGGGACCACACCCCGAGCCATACTCTACAGCTTGTAATAAATTCCCATAAAAATAACTTAAGGAACATACATGTTTGTTAAATTGGGAACCACCTCATTTTGAAAATTACACAATATTTCACTTTTTCAGATTTTCAAAAAAAACCTCAAGATTCACCGAGAATGGGTTTCAAACCACCAAGAAGTGGAGTTCAACTTAACCCAACAAACCATCCTTTCCAAATTATTGCACAAAATCTTAGAAATTTGAGAGAGTTGGAGATTTTAACTTGTTCAGGGTAAATAAGTTTACAGTTAATAGTCAATTTATTTAAACCAATTTCACCATTAAAAATTCTGTATCAACATTTTGGTATAGTGGAGGAGCTGGCTGGCTTTTTCGGCACGTCACTGTTATTTTTATTATTTCATCAATGATATTGATTCACAAAATCGACTTCTGGCAAGGCATCCCCCATCAGTTACTTCAAAAGTTGTCAAAGTTGTAAAAAAAATTGAGTTGTAATAATATGTGATTCTTCCAAATTTATTTTAATTGAGAATTTTTTTTATTTACTTATTTAACGCTACTATTTCTGCTACTGAGGCAAATCACTGGATTTATGTTTGACTGAATTAATTAACTCATACAAAATTCCTGTAACAATATGAGTGTCCAAATGAGCCACTTTGCTCCCGGACTTGTAGCAGAGACTCAGTTTCTTATTTATTCGACATATTATAAGCTAAACTGGTATGATACATACATGGCCGAAAACATCATGATAACAGAGCACAGTATAGACGAAACGGACTACTTCGAAATAGTTAATCAGGGTAAGAACACTGCTCCAGGACATGATCACATCACAAAAAATATAGTAAAGCAATTAGATTTTCGAATCCATTTACATATAATATAGTTTTACGAATACTATCTTAAGCACTACTTCCCTGATGAATGGAAAGTGGGCACAATCATAACCATGGCTAAACCTAATTTAGATCACACTAAGCCAAATAATTACAGACCCATAACATTACTACCTGTCCTGGGAAAAAATTTAGAAAAAATAATCAAACTTAAAAATTCAAGAAAGCATAGGTCATACTATACCCAGCTACCAGTTTGGTTTTAAAGCTAAATGTTCAATACATCCACTCGCCATAATTATCAACAACGTGGAAACTTCCAAATTTAACAACCTTAAAACAGCAGCACTCTTTATGGACATTAGCAAGGCTTTTGACAATGTGTGGCAGAGGGGTTTAACTGCATCATAACGGATGTCCGAAATATCTAGTGCTACTGATGAATAATATTTTACAAAATTGCAAATTAAAGGTTAGAATTCAAACAAAACTTTCTGAAGAGTTTCTGGCTGAACAAGTCTTACCGCAGGGATCTCCACTGTCGGCGTTGTTGTACAACATATTCTGATCGAATATTTACAGCAACGATATTGAGTACTTTTCGCATGAAAAATACATATTACAATATGCAGACGACACAGCCCTTGTAATCCATGAAAAAACTCCAGGACTTAATAGATAAGGCCATTACATGGTTCAACAAATGGAGACTCAATCCCAACCCCGAAAATTCGCATCTAATTATATTTTTCCACACACCATCTGGAACATCATCAACACTAAGAATGTTTAATCACATTATAAAGCCAGAAACTTGCGTTAAATATCTAGGAATAAGCATTGACCACAAAATCAACTTCAATCACCACACCAAAAATTCCAAGAAAAGCACAGTATCAAGAGCAAAACATTTTAGTTCCCTTTCATGGAAAAGCTATGAAATAAACTTAGATACAAAATGTAAAATCTACAAACTAATTTGTAGACCTGTAATAGAGTACAGGCACATAATATTTCTCAACCTAAAAAATCCTGCAATACAAAACCTAAAGATAGCAGAAACAAGATCTTTGCGTTCCATCACCAAGATCTGCCACCCTAATTACCCCCCAATTCACTACCCTTCAAATAACTTTCTATATCAAACTACACATATATGACCTATTGAAGACAGAAAAGTATGCCTTTCGCACAAATTCTGCCAAACACCTGAAAACAAGGTACTGATTGCCCCATTTTGTATCAAAAGGAACCCTCACGGGATCCCTCACGCAATAAACAGACACGAGCACCCAGAACACACCATTTGGGAAAAAATTCAATCATATCAAAACATTTCTTGATTGTACATTAACATAACAAATATGTAAACATTTTTTTTTCTCTAACCTATGTTATTTTAAACTATTGTTTTTAATATAATCAAATTACACTATAAGATATATATGATTAATGTAACGGGCTGAAGGATCCCGGTCAATTGCCCTTTGATTAATCAATTAATCAATAAAGGTCATTATCATTATAAGCCTTTTCTTAACAATTTATACCATCTGCGATTACCATGTTTATAAATTAGTAATATTAGTATTAATGTTTACAGTTGCAGTGGAAGCGCAGAAGTATCAGCATATCCCTTAATCGAAATATTTGAACATCTGCAAAAATTAACACTGGAAATACCAATTCTACTGGATGGATCATTTTTAAAAGAGGTTTGTTCTTTTTAAAGTTTATACCAGGCAATGGGAAGATGTGCTCGCAAAATATAAAATGACCCAGGATGTTTAATCAAAATGAAGTCGCTTGGTTGAATATCCATGTGTACCATTACTTCAGTAAATAACTCAAAATTTCTTTTGCAATTGTTACAAGTACTTATTTGTATCAATGGAATATATTTTTTTTATAAATTACTTGCCACTTGGTGAATACAAATTGGCGTATATCCCAGTTAGTGGAGATCCAGTGATAGACCTTTTAAATCTGCATGCTATCATCATCAGAGTTCGGGAATTTTATCCCGGTGACATGAAAGTCAGGGTTGGTTGTGCCAGCGCGGAAAGATTTTTTTGCAAATATGGCACAATATGTCTTGTTCTTTTTTTTTAGAAAATTCCGTAATATTCAAAGTTAGTATGATCAGTTTATTATAAAGTTTCACTCGAAGCAGTGGCGGCTCGACAGGGGAGGCAGGGGAGGCTGAGCCTCCCCTTGGAAGAACCACCATATCTTCAAAAGTAATATCTTAAGAAATTTCTATTAGGTATATCTCAATTTTCAATATTTTTTATTGTTTATAATTCATTAATTAATTTTCAGTGTATATATAAAAGTTTTGCATTTCCATTCCACAAACATACCTATAACGTTACTGTCCGGATAGTCTTTGTATGCATATTTTATTTAGTAAATCCCAATAATTTTACAACGTTTTCTAAATCATTTCCTACTAGTCTAATGGAGAAATTAATGGACCATTATCCCTTTTTTGACCGTATTTCGTTAAGAAATGAACTATGCGTGTTGTATTCTCACCAGCAACTTTTAGCAAATTCAAAATCATCTCCAGAAATGCTTACTTTTATATATAATAACAATTTAAAAAGCTGTCTCCCCGAACTGTACAAACTTTTGTCATTAGTGTCAACAATTCCGGTAACCTCAGCTTCTGTAGAACGATCATTTTCAGCACTTAAACGCATGAAAACATTTACTAGAAACAAAATGAGTCAAGACCGCCTCTCAAATGTATCGCTTATTTCAATAGAAAAACGTTTTTGTCAGAATTGAAGAAACACGATTCATTTTATGAAGAAGTAATTAACCATTTTGCCAGTTCCGCAGGTTACCACTCATTTATAAAAATATTTAGGCTTTAAAGCAGGGATTAATATAGGTAGTTGTTATTTTAGAAAAAATATTTATTTTTTATTTATTTTTTAGGAAATATTTTTTAATTCTCCATAATATAGAGTTCTGCGGTTATATTTTTTTATATAACTTCTTTCTCAAAACTGTTTTAATTTTTATTAAAAGTTTTAAGTTTACACTCCTGGCAGTGATAATGAATACAATTTTTTGTTTGTAGAAAAACATTTTTTTATCAAAACTGTTTTTATTTTTATTAAAAGTTATATAATTTAATTACAAGTGGAATAGTAGGGCTCCTTTGGATATACCGATACTCGAGTCGTAGGAACGAGAATTTGATGAGAATGAATTTTTCATCTCATCATATTTTCTATTTCCTTTTCTTTCTATTCTTTTATTAGTTCTATTCTCTCAAGTCGTGAATCGGTATCCTGGCGAACAACCCACGGCAAAAAAATGTAACGCGCCGTTGTACCCCAACAAACATTTTTTGTTTTATAAGAGTAACCGTCCTATTACCGACACCGAGTTATATACATTCAAGTGATATAATGCAAGACTGGGAATAGTTCTGTTACTCCTATAAACCGCTTATAACGCTTAAATGGAGAATCATATAAAGGTAACAGACACCAATATTTAGTCACGCTATACACCTCAAGGTTGCAGAACAGTAAGTAACAGAAACAGATCAGTAACTGCTATATCACTTTTTTATATAACCATTTTCCATAAATATTGGTGATAGAAATATATCCGTTACCACTAAAAAACTTGTTATTAACACCTCTCTCTCTCTCATTTATAATGTCTCATCTCTTTCCTAGAGATCCTATACCAACTGACACAAGAATAATGTTATTACTCTGTGATAATGTGGTAATGAAATTAAATGATGTAGGTACCTACATGGGTATAGTGGAAATTTTGCACTGATAAAGGTGCGTGTTACTAAATTTACTTTTTAAATTGGCTTCTGGCATCCACAAAGATCAAATGTTGGTGCAAATAAATTATTATTGTAAAATATGACCCTTATACTTCGGAAAAAACTGTGGGCCTCTAAAATGTTAAGCAATTAAAAAAAAATTAAATAAAAAAAATATATGACAATTTTAATGACACATTTTTTTAGAAAATAGTACAGAAATATGTTTTGTACATGCAATTATGACTAATTGCACTTCATTTGTTACGAAATTTTGAGTTTTTAATACACATTTTTTAATTTTAAATAATGATTACTCATTGCCGTAAGATGGCTGCCAAACTTATGGCCGATGTTTTATTATCAACAGTTAATGTATTTTAAGAAATGTAATATAACTTTAAGCTTTGTTATAAACATTGGTTACTTTAATATAACTGTTTGAAATATTACATATCTTTAAATTTTATTAGGCAACTCTTGGTAATCTTATAACACCATCAGTAGACAATTTTTTGCGATTAATTCGTGTAAATAATGGTGATTTGGCCTGCCATTGGCTGGAACAATTGTTATTTAATTTTCAACCAATCACAGGCGTTTCCAGCAATGTCCTCGGAAAAACATTTGACAAACGTTTATTAAAAATGTTACATAGTGCTTTTAAAGTGTTCTGCTTTACATTAAACATGTTTGCCCACATCCTTAATTCGTTACGCATCTTTTCATTTTCTCATCGTCTGTTTCCAAATCATGCAACTGAGAAAACTTATCATCATCTTCTAGTTCAGTAAACCACTTATTTCTGTTTTCATAATGTTCAACAACTCTTGTTCAGTAGTAAGCCGCTATTTCTTACTTGTGACCTCCTCAGTATCATTATCAACCGTGATATTATTCTGTTTTTCATTGCCAAAAGGAACGTTTTCTGTATATTTGTCCACCAGAACGTTTTCTGTATATTTGTCCACCAGAACGTTTGACTTCCAGTCCTGCAGTTCTTTGATTCTTGTCAGTTTCTTAAAATTTCAAAGGTATAATTTTTTGGAACTGAATTCAAGAGGATTGAAAAGTTTTTTAAACTTTCCGGTGAACTGTGCTGCTGTATTTTATTTTCTTCCAATTTTGCAATGCCAAATTCATTATTAAACATTTTGTTTGCTCTTGCCAATTACTTTACAAAACATAATATTTTCTAAACTCTCTATTCTAACACTCCCTTCTCTTTATATACTTCTTATTACAATAAATATAAAAAAACAGGAATATTCACTACTAAGAAACAGCGTACTGCATGATCACAATACTCGAAGCTGCGAGAATCTTCACTAACCATACTCAAGATTAAGTATTGGCCAAGATATCAAGGTATCGCTTGCTTCAACAAATTCAAGAGCTTATTCGGCACTAGTAAAAATGTTTGCAATTTTAAAACTTTTAAAAATGTGTTGTATAACTATTTGGCTGATAAGGCATTTTATTCTGTAGAAGAGTTTTTAAATATATAAGTATTAATATTAGTTAATTGTATGTTTTATACTAAAAGTAATTTTTATTGAGGTAAAATTGTCTGAGTGAATTGTGTATTTTTTATAAAAATGGATTTGTCTGTATTATGTTTTTTATTCATATGTATGTCTGCAATTTCTTTTGATTAGTCCGATAAGTATTGTATATTCTTGTATAAACTTTATGTGATGAATAAAGATGTATTGTATTGTATAATCAACTAATAAGTTTTTAAGTCTTATAGTATCTACTGGCACTCTTGAGTTATATAAAGGTTGCACCTTGTTACTATCTGCAACTGATGTATATAATTGTAACAACTAACACCACTATAAACCTAAACAATTAATAGTTATATAATATAATAATTGTTACCCTTATATAACTTTATTATATACCATTTGGTAGCAACCACTTTAAGTTTTATAATGTAGTAACGGAAATATATCTGTTACCATCTTATAGACCTGTAAGTAATAGCCATGCTATAAAACACTTATATAACTCAGCAACTACTTTAGTAACAGTATAAAACTTCGTAACATGATTATACAAATCTGTTACACTTATAGACCCTTTATAAAACTAATGGTCACCGCATGTTACTAGAAATGTTTGTTGGGACTACCTCAGGGGTGGTGGGGAAATGTACAAATTGTAGTCATATTGCACATCAGTTGTCTTTCAGAATATCAAGCCTCCTTTGCAGACAATATCACGAGCCGCCACTGCAGGGAGGAACTCGGAATTGGCATAGTAAGATTATTATTTTGACGAGTAATATAACGGGGAGAATTTTCAGTTACATTACTTTTATGTTTATGAATTAAACATACCGTTTCCAGAATGAAAATGGAAATAACTGTAAGAATTCCATGTGCCAAAAAAAGTGGTTTGCATGAATCACAAATTCTTGCTTTACACAAGTAACGAACAGCACGCTTTTGAATTACAAGAATCATATTTATCAAATAATTACTGCTTACACCCCAAAACGAAATACCGTATCTCAAATGTGATTCAATTAGTGCAAAGTATGCGGTTTTCGCAGTCATGAAGCCCAGCTCATTTGAAATGACTCTAATTGCGTAGCAACCAGATGCTAACTTATTACTGAGGTTAATAACATGATCTTTAAACTTTAAGTTGCAGTCGAGATATTTAAACCAAGAAATTTTGAGCACGACTTATTTTCAAGTATATTTTTACCGATCTATTAAATTACAACGGAAGGTATATTTGTTTTGTTGACATTAAGAGAAAGCAAGTTAGAGTTACACCAATCTTTGACTTTATTTACATCGGAACACATTTATCTTATAGAAGTTCTGTAGTTCCTAGTAGATGTATGTATGGATGAATGTGTCAGAGTGGTGTGAAAATATGCGAGATGTACTTTATTTTAAGGATTACTCTATGTTAATACTATGATTTATTTGTTAGTATATTTAGATAAATAGAGTTAAATAAATAAAATGAATACTTGTCATGAAACATATTTTTTATTGGATTTTGCAAACAGCAGAAAAAAAACTATCTTTGAGAACTAAACTAAAAACTATTTGTAAAATTATTGATTTACAATCTTTGCATTCTTTCGATAACCTGAATTCTGGTTTAAAATCAATTTGTCTTTCACATTGGACAATTCAATTCAATTAGACAGCCCCCTATGGCTATGCAGAATAAACCGTAAGGGACTGTGTAGAAACTAGTGTTAGAACGAGAATTGTCCAATAAGAAAGACAAATTGATTTTAGGATTTTAATTGCTAGCATAACCAGAATTCAGGTTATCGAAAGAATGCAAAGATTGTAAATCAATAATTTTACAAATAGATTTTATTATAGTTGTCATAGATAGTTTTTTTCTGCTGTTTGCAAAATTCTATAAAGAATATTTTTCATTAGAAGTATAAGCAAACAAAAAATAATTCACTTTTAAACATGTATAGAGTAAAATAAATACATTTTATTAATGTTTAATTATATTGTTCTAGGTTTTTAGAAAATGCCAACACCTGCAGTCATTGAGTCTAACTTGTGTGGGCCAAAATGAGAAATTCATATTAAATTTATGCGATAGTTTACAATATACAAATGATCTCAGGGACTTCAGGTATAGTACACATTTTTTATTAAATTAGACTACAATTTTAGTGTTCCATACCAAAATTGACAAAACGGACACTTATGAAACAAAAATGGTTGCAATTAGCCATAGGGAAATACTTACAAAAAATGTTCGTTTTTCATTTCTACTTCACATCGTTAAAAAATATACAGGGTTTTCCATTTAAAAAAATTGAGGAAATTCAATTTAAAAAGTTCTTTATTGAAAAATAATGTTTGGCCACCCTGTACAGTTTTAGGAAATGAAAATGATTCAAAAACATTAATTAGATGTCTCGTAACTGGTATTCACATACGTTTTTCTTACAACCCATAATTGTGACTGTGGTGATTTTTTTAATATCCATCTGCAAATTGCATTATTTTAACAAAAAAATTCATTACACCCAAGTGGTTGGGGGATATTCAATGCAAATATAGGAATGGATAGAGCCTAGAAAGAGGCTTCAAAAAATGTACTGATATACATAGCATTTCATTTTAAAAAATGCACTTGGTCCTGTAATTTCGTCTTGGCTCGCCCTGTATGTTCGAAAATAATTTCCAGTTATAGACTTTTTTATCTAGTTTACTACTACTTTTTTAAAAAATTTCTAGCTGTCGTAGAACTGGAGATATCGAGGTCCGACGCACTATTGCACCACCCTGTATAATGTTTACACAACCAAAAAGGGCCCCATTTTATACAATAGATCAGTACTTTAGGAGTTCTATTAGTAAACTAAGCAACCCTTATACAACAAATTTACATCAGTACTTGGGAACTGTTATAAAAACATTGTATAGTGCTTTTATTTTGTAGTTCAAGAGTATTTTACGAACATTTATAGAACTTTAAAAAAACTTCTTTATAAGTATATTGTAATGTGGATGGTATCGCTTATGCAATCAATTTGTGTTCTACTGTTGAAATTCGGAATAGAATTATTGCAAGTATATTTTATAATGCAAATTTATGTTGGTCGATGGGCACAAATAAGTAATTTACTCAATTGTTTAAGATCCACTATGTATTATGGCGAAATGTATCATATCAAAATTATGTTATAATTAAACCTTCAGATAATAATAATAATAATATATTTTATTTCTTTCATTTAAGTGTATAAAATGAAAGAAATATACCAATTATGACAAAATTTTCTTGCGCAGCGAACTTTGCTGACGAAATGTGTATATATTTATGATGAAAAATTAAAGCACCCCAGTTTAGCACACTTTATTTCGGATTATTAAAAAATAAAAAATTCATTTTTTTTAGGTCGAATTTTCAATTTAGACAAAAAAGGTATTGTTTTACTTGTGAAATTGACCAAAAAAGTATCTCTATAATACTAGAAAATGTATTTGTAATTGACATTTTTACGTTTTGTATGTGAATTCTGCATAATGGTGGAGATTTATGAACAGCTGAACGCTTAAAATAAATGGCATATATTGTAATAATTTAAATAATTAGTTTTCATTAGAAACGTTATACAATGCTTCTGTTTCCTTTCAGGAGTATATGATATTAAAGTCCTATAATGTTGTTTAATGTAGGCAAAATAAAACAATTTTCGAAATAAAGCAAGCTGATCCTTGAGTAATTTTTGATGTTGTCAGATTGCATAATATTTTCCGACATCATTTGTATTTTACAGCAATAAACCATTTTTGGCGAAGTTAAGTAGTGATATTTGAGTTTATCATGCACAACTTAACCAACATTATTTTGATACAAAAATACATGAGTTTGTACTTCCTGTTTTTCAAGTGCCAAGTACACTGAGGAAAATGTTTATTGACGTGTAATGTATTACATTTCCTGGAACACTAGCACATATTTCTAAATTACGCAACAAACATTAGTTAAACAGTTTGTATACTTACAGACAATCCAAAAAATATGAAGGATCGAAAACACTGCACACGATGTTAATTAAATAAAATTGTTGAAATAGTGGTAGGGTATCTAAAGAAAGTAGAAGTAACATATTAAAAATTGTTTTGAATTTTTTTTTTTTTTTTTGTACTATAACTCATGCCTAACGTGGCAACCCTCCATGTTATAGTAAGTAAGTAAGTAAGTAAGTATTTATTCATCCATTTAGATTATGTTTACATAATATAGGATAGGTCAAGTGTAAATAGATCAAATGTAAAATTTACAAAGTTCTAAAAATGAGATACAAGAATAACAAATGTAACAAATAAATAAATATACAATAATAGAAACAAATGAAAATATATTACCAGAAAATACTAGTAATTATTCAAACTTTTACAAAATACTTATCACAGATAAGTTTAAAACATATATCCTTCTTATAACAATTATAAGAAAGAAAATATGCCCATTATGAACAGTACAACTGTTATCATAATGTTGTTTTTAATTTAAATTGTCCTGCTCAATGAAACCCAAAGATAATCAAAACAAAAGCACTTAACGATATAGCAGTAACACAAAACTTTAGAACATCCACAGACACGTGTTTCGACATCTCCCTAGTAGCACCAATGTTGCACCAATATATAATCCATATAAGACCAATATATGAATATGGGACGAATATTCATATATTGGTCCTATATGGATTATATATTGGTCCAATATGTTGTGCTACTAGGGCTATGTCTCTTTGGTACGGCTTTCTCTAAAGTTCACAATCAACTGAAATATGTAAGCAAATACTCGTGTTATAACTATCAATGGATTACCAGAACAGGATATTAAAAATTAAAATTAGATTTAAGAAATTCTCCGTAAAGGGATAATTATCAATATAATTATATATATGCAAATGCAACTTCCTGGAACTGTAAAAGCTCTATAACAATAGAAACAAATGAAAATATATTACCAGAAAATACTAGTAATTATTCAAACTTTTACAAAATACTTATCACAGATAAGTTTAAAACATATATCCTTCTTATAACAATTATAAGAAAGAAAATATGCCCATTATGAACAGTTTAACTGTTATCATAATGTTATTTTTAATTTAAATTATCCTGCTCAATGAAACCCAAAGATAATCAAAACAAAAGCACTTACCGATATAGCAGTAACACAAAACTTTAGAACATCCACAGACACGTGTTTCGACATCCATGTCTCTTCGGTGCGGCTTTTTCTAAAGTTCACAATCAACTGAGATATGTAAGCAAATACTCATGTTATAATTATCAATGGATTACCAGAACAGGATATTAAAAATTAAAATTAGATTTAGGAAATTTCCCGTAAAGGGATAATGATCAATATAATTATGTGCAAATGCAACTTCCTGGAACTGTAAAAGCTCTATAACAATAGAAACAAATGAAAATATATTACCAGAAAATACTAGTAATTATTCAAACTTTTACAAAATACTTATCACAGATAAGTTTAAAACATATATCCTTATAACAATTATAAGAAAGAAAATTTCCTAAATCTAATTTTAATTTTTAATATCCTGTTATGATAACAGTTGTACTATTCATAATGGGCATATTTTCTTTCTTATAATTGTTATAAGAAGGATATATGTTTTAAACTTATCTGTGATAAGTATTTTGTAAGAGTTTGAATAATTACTAGTATTTTCTGATAATATATTTTCATTTGTTTCTATTGTTATAGAGCTTTTACAGTTCCAGGAAGTTGCATTTGCATATAATTATATAAATATACAATAGTCATTTAAATATTTAAATATACAAGCATAAAATATGATCATCTTAATATGGTCATACAACAATACAGAATAAATTGTAACAACTTGTAACAAATCGTAGTAGATATCACAGGGTGTCAGTCATTAAGAGAATAATAAGATTTTTCAATTAACATGCCTTTAATACTCATTTTGAACTGTTTCTGATTTAAAGACTTGTATTGGTTAGGTAATTTATTATATACTTTAATAGCCAAGTATTTTGGACTATGTTCAAACAAGCTGGTACGGTGACGAGGAATCTCCAGGGTCTGATTATCTCTCATATTATATGAGTGGAAAACATTTAAGTTATTTAACTCCTCCAGATTAGATTTGGCATACAACAAGAGATGCATTATAAATATTGATGGTAGCGTTAGAATTTGCAGAGATTTAAAATAGTTCCTACAACTAGCCCTATATCCGATACCAGCTAAGTATCTAATGGCCCTTTTCTGTAGTGTAAATACCCTTTGTCTCTCACCACAATGCCCCCACGCAATTACACCGTATGATATGATTGAGTCAAGTTGTGCATAATAGTACATCTTTAAAGATTCAATATCGACTATATGCTTTATGCAGTAACAAGTAGTAGCGATTTTCTTGCAGACAAAGTCAATATATGTTCTCCAGATGCAATCCTCGGATATATATAGTCCTAAAAATTTAGTAGACTCAACTTGTCGCAGGGAGCCACATTTTGATTTAATTAGAATACTTTCATTGTAATTGGTATTAGAGTGATTGAATCTAATGCATACAGATTTTTTACTATTTAGTAACAACTTATTACTCGAGAACCAAGACTGTATATGTTGCATTTGGATGTTACAAGAATTAATAGTATTACTTCAAGTATTTTCACTACAGAGTATGGATGTGTCATCAGCAAACATAAAGGTACTATAGCGTGTCAGCAAACTATCTATGTAATAGAACAACAGCATCGCTTATCATATTTGTACTGCATTAAACAACTAACCATCATTAGACGTTCTAAAACATAAAACTGTTCTTCAAGCGGCGCTAGATGATAGTTTTAAAATAATTCTGTTCTTTCAGTGGCCTATTTTGCTAGTTGGGTTATGTTCTTATATCCTTGAGAATATCTTGAAACAAGCTAACTGTTATACTCTTCGCTGATTTACTGCACTTTTTATAAAATTGTTCCACATTCTATAGGATACTCTTCGCACTTTTTTTTTGTAAATGATATTAGTTTTAGACATTTTTAGTTTATTTACAAAACATAAAAAAAAATTATGTAAAATTTTTTTTTTTTTTTTTTAAATTTTATATTTATTTATATTTTTATTTATTGATCAATTTTGCTCAAAGGCAATAGGGTTCTTCCTCTAGCTAACACTAACTTACTGTCCAAATTTCAATACAATCGGACTTTTCATTTTTAAATTATCGTGCTTACAAGAAACGTGACGGACAGACGGACATTTTGAAAGTTGTTCAGTATTCGATCACCAACACAGTGAAAATTTTTTCTCTACGAGCAATATTACCGGTTTTAGAAATGTGCCGATCGAATACAATATACTCTCCGTTTTGTATTTGCGAAGAGTATAATAAGTATATCGGTATTACATAAATGTACATTCTTAACAGCTGGAAAAATTTATAACACGATTGTTGAATCCATCCTATAGTGTTGAGTTATTTTATTGACTGTTACCTTTATTTTAGGTTGCAGCACAAGGAGATCGCTATAGATAAATTGTTGAATAGTTTCAACAAAATACCAAACAAAAAATTGTTGAGAGTTTTCATAAAATGTGATGGTTTACGATATTCAAATGGTTCACCATTTTCTATATTTTTGAGTGAAAATCCCCAACTAATATTCTTTTTTCTGATAGTTAGTAAAAATACCGTAAAACAGAATTCTGACATTCAAAGAATCCTTAATGATTTTAAGAAGGCGCAGCCTGCCAAAATTTTTTATGTCAAACAAGATATTTCTTCTTTCACTGGTGTCTTCCCCATACCAGCCGCCCATCACGACATGATTTATAGCCGTACCAATGTCTCCGTTATTAATCTCGATGACTTCTATTAATCTGTTGACTTACTGTTATTCTTTGAAAGATAAGCTTTATTATTATTTTGGGAAATGTGCTTTATTTTGTGTTAAGTTTTTTAAATAAACTTTTAGAAAAAATGACTCTTTTTTGATATTAATATTTTTATTTGAAATTATACATGTCTACCCATCTGATTTTAACGTTCGGGATTTAAGATGCCTAAATTAGTTCCACAAAACAACAAAATACTTGAGCACTAATAGCACAGTTTAATAATATACAGTTGAGTCACTTCCCCTTATTTTTGTTCATGACCCCCCACTCTTGCCATTGACACATGGGCTACACTCAGGACGAAACAAGTTAGTTTTCGATTATAGCGCACAAATAGAAGGTCAATTGTTCAAAAGTTGCAAAATAAGATTACCTGTTGTGTGTTATTTGTTTTCGTATTGGAAAGTTCAAAACGATTGGAAAAATGAGTAGGTACTGCAAGTTATTTAAATTATTAAGGAATTCATTTAATAATACCTCCAGCCGCTTCCAGTCCAATTTTTTAAAAAATCGTACAAATCTCAATGAGCTATTTGATTCATTACCTTATTATTATGCGTGTAACACTGTGACAATATTCTTTAATGTTTGAAACTGTTTCTAATTATGTGAATTTTGTTCTATGATTATATTACAACATAGGCTGATGGTTGACATGTGACTGGGTTCTTGTCAGACCCTCCACTGCGATCATCAGGTCTATTGTGGCTGTATATATTACAACATAAGACATAACCAACAAATTTGACATTGAGTTCGGTACTTCGCGCGCCGGTGTTCGCCACTCCATTTTAAAACTGGCACCATTTCCCTTTATGCGAGTGGTCTTTGCGCACTCGGTCTGGTCTAGAGCATAAAAAACGAAACTAAGTCCCATTTTTTCTACGTAGAGTAGATAGGGAGTGAGTCTACTGTATGTTTCTCTACTGTGCTAATAGTCTCTGTACGTGTGTTTGTCAGCCATGTTGGCATAATTTGGAGAGGATTAAAACTACCATCACCTGATGATGCCAATATAGTTGGCGAAATGTGCGTCGATTGATAATATTCTAGTTATGGAAACCACTTCAGAAGCAGCTTCACACTAATGGTTCCAACCCCCCTGCTGGAGAAGTAGATCGAAATGGATAAAGTCAGACATATTTTCAGAATTTAGGTAAGCAATGAAAAGAGCATTATAGTTTTTAGATTTATCTAATGCATATGATTGTGTGGATCACAAAATCTTATAAAATAAATTAGATAACTATGGAATGAAAGAAAATCTACTGCAGTGGTTTCGATCATACCTCTCAAATCACTGTCAAAGGCACTGGCGGGCATGGGGGCCATTCCCCCCCCCCTTCCCCCAGAGCTCTGATTATGACAAAAACTTATAAATACGAATGCTAATTAAGTCCAATTCTTTTTGTTAAATTATAGAGAAAAGCAACAAAAACAACAACAAAAGTTAAAGAAACATTCTTTTTTAGAATTTAGCAAAAAGTAGAGAAAATTATTGATGACCAATCAAAAACTAATCAAGAACTTAAAAAGTCAGGTGAACTACCGTGGCTTATCTGGAGATATAAAATTGTATTAAGCTTATGCTTTATTTTGGTTTGTAGCCTGCTTTCTCAAGTTTTTATGTCACTTGACCCTTCATAGAAAAGAGAAAGTGAACCCCTGATAAATTGTAATTCTGTCCTGACCCACTTGATAGGGAACTCAGGTCAAATATTTTGTATAATGGTTCTAAAGTTAATAGGTTTATCATTAACCCTCGCCGTGATTGACACATTCTGCAAACGCTACTTCTTTATTTAAAGATTTGAAAAGTGTGAGTTCCAATAAAAATATTTTTTGTTATTTTAAATATATTTATTTTGTATACTTTTTTAATTTTTAGTTACTTTTGTATTTTATTGCGTTAATTTAAGTTATTACTTGTACCAAAGGCAAAGACTGAGACTAACCATGATAAGTTAGATATATTTAGTTATAGGCCAGTCAACGAAGCACTAAAATGACTCCAGGAGATAGTGACGATTTTCGGTACTTATTTTCCCAGTCAGCAAACATGGATGAATTGTTGGGTTAGTAATTCTAAGCAAAATTCATATATATTTGGGGGGGGGGGGGGGGTGTTCTAATGGGTTTAGGCGGAAAATGCGTCAGAACATACGAATACACTGCCCTTTTTTTCCAGGGATAAAAATAGTTCCAGTAGTAAGAGGTATACTGAAGTTAAGTAAAAAAGATAGTCTGGCTAATCTGTGAGTATGGATAATATGTCTGCACCCCCTTGAAACTGGAGATTGATACGCCTATGCCTATTAGTGACTGGAAACTTGTAGAAAGAGGTAGAGTTTTCTAGTCTGTGGTAGAAGAAGATTCTTGATTGGTTCTGGATCGATCTAGAGGCAATTTCAGAGTATATAAGGCGAGATTACCGGCGTAGGAAAGTGACGTTTGGTAACGAAAGTGAGGTTAAATATCAAGTAAACAAAGTGTAAAGGTTATTTTGAAGTATTGTATAGTCAGTAAATTATAAAATAAAGTGTTAGTGGTTTACCCCTTGTTAAAATTACTTAGAACCCACGGATTCATACAGGGTGTTTCCTAAAAGAGGTGGAAATACGTAACATTATAAGAACAGCTTAAAATACAATCTGGCTAATGTGGAACACTCCCAAAGCCTTGCCAGACTCGTCTAAAGATCGTCAGGCGTCCTAAATTCGGCACGTTCGATTATACAGGTGATTAGTGTCATACGTACATGTTCTTTTTTTATGAGAGCATTAAACAATGAAATATCGTCGTTACTTAAATACGCACGTGTTGCTATTCCGCTCCTCGTTTAACTACCTGGCTTGCGAGTCTGGCAAAGGCCTTTGTGATTGTAAATGTCAGCCAGACGTGTATTTTCTATGAAAACATAGTATAATCTATCATGTGACAAATTTTCAAACCCGGGAAAATAAGAGCAAAAATGTTCTATTTTTCTCATTTCCAAGATGCCGCCAGACTCATTTGCCAATTTCGTAAATCAGCCAAACTTATTTTTAATTACAGTTTATGATTATAACTTATATGCTAAATTTCAAGCCCGGAAAAATAAGGGTTACGGATTCGCAAAATCGGTCAAATTTTTGAATCCGCAAATTTTCAGCCAGACTCACTTTCCGCTGTCTGAGATAAGCCAGACTGCTATTTTCATAAACTTTATGTTCCACTTTAGTAAATGCAAAATATTTATGGCTGAGAAAATAAGTGGACTTGTATTTTATTTTTTGAATCTTTCCAAAAATTTTAGTCAGACTCAAAAACTTGTCTTTTGTTACTAAGAGAACAGATTAAAACATATACACCGACTGGGAAAATAAGTACGAAAAAAATTCACTGTCTCCTGGACTATAATTTTCCAGGCTATAGGCACTTTTTCACGAATAAAGTACTACATTTTTTGCACATTAAAGAATATATGAAAATTTGAAAATGGGTGTAATGAACCTTATATAGTTATACCATTTTTAAAGGTATAATTTTTTTAAATGAAATTTTACAAAAAATATAGTACATTATTTATTGTGAAAAGCTGCCTGCAACTTAGAAAATTAGCAGGTTACAGAAAAATTCCAAGAGTGAGAAAATATTTAGAAGGCCTGCTACATCTGAGTTTTTTCAAATTTTTAAATTACATGCTTTTAAAGAGTCACAATTTTAAATAAAGGGCAGTTTTTCATGTTTTTCCGGAAAGACTTGGTGAAAACGCATTTTACAGAAAAGTTGCGAATAAAAAAAGTCTTGTATTTCGATGATGCATTCACCCGAACTTTTTCAGATATTTTTTTCAACTTTTCGAGTGGCCATATCTCGAAAAATATGAATTTTTCGAAAAAGTTCACTAGAGTAAAAACATCTTGTTTTGGGCCAGAAAAAGTAAATATATTGTTTTTATTTTCATTTTTGACCTAATTCTACAAGTTACTGACCCGTGATAAAACGGGTGTTTTCTACCCCTTCTGATCATTTCCTATTCTAATCTCTTTTTCAACTTTTCTATTAACGTCACTACAAACACATTGCACAAGCTTTCATCAACATCCATTCCCCGTAAGCACACATACGTGAATAACACGTAAAATTTTTTACCAGATGCAACGTTAAATCAACGATGAAATGTCGCCGGTTTCAACTGATATCTCAACGTTGATTAGTTAATTTCACGTAAATTTATAACGTAAAAAAAACGTAAACAAATAACGTGTATTTTGGACACTCTTTAGATGTATTTAACACGTACAATCTTTTTAATATTATTGCGGATAGAAAAACCCCTTTTTTGTAACGTGTAATGTACATGATTGTATGACTGAAAACACACTGTTTTTTACAACGTGAATAAAATGTTAATGAATTACACCGGAAGCAACGTTAAATCAACGGTGAAATGTCGCCAGTTTCAACTGATGTTTCAACGTTGATTAGCTAATTTCAAGTAAATTCATAACGTAAAAAAAACGTAAATAAATAACTTGTATTTTAGACACTCCTTAGATGTATATAACACGTACAATCTATTAGCAATGTGGATAGAAAAAACATTTTTTTATAACGTGTAATGTACGTGATTATGCAATTGATAAGACACAATATTTTACAACTTACGAATCCGTTTCAACTATGTGATTGAGAAAACTTCAATTTTAAAACATACGTCTCCATTGGTGTTCTCAATCATGTGATCAATACTGATCCGTAACTATGTAGATGCAGACAAATGTGAATATAAGTAGGGTCTACAGTATTATCACATCGACATTTACCTCTAACTGAAAAATATGAACAAGGTATAATGAAAAGTATATATTTTATTACATTTCTAACATAAGAACAAGAATAACAATGTCAAGTGTTAAAATAAAAAAGTAAACTCCTATAATATTTAGTTCAATTCAGATCAACACAAACTGAGTTAAACTAAAATAACAACATTCACAATAAATCTTAAAATAAAGTTGAAGTTAGTAAAATATTTAATTGAGTTCAGACTAACAAAAAGTGAATTGGGCGCGTGCATACGTAGGGCAGGTAACAAAGATTGGAGCGTACCTAAATAACCACAATATTTTATCTGAAAATAATAAGTTTACAAAAAGTAAATAAATCGATTAGGGTTGTATGTACGTACCTCTGAGTGATCATATTTGAAACAGCCCTTATCACTGAAGGCCACTGTACAGCAAAGTATTTTGGCAGGGTGCTCTCCAATCTCTGTCACCTCCCCTGCGTGTGCACGCACCTTATACAAAAAAAATAACAACATTCTTAAATGCTAAAATAAAGCTAAACATAGCAAAATATTTTTGGTTAATTTCAGACTATGACAAAACGAAAATAACAAAAATAAAATATTCTCAAATAACCGCACATATTTAAGTGATTATATTGTGTTTACCAATGTGTGGCCTAAATCTAATAGATCCGCCCTAAAACCCCCTCGCCCCCGGCCCCTCCTACATATATATTTTATAATACATCTTGGGGAAATATACTCCTCAAAAACGTGTGCCCCAGGTTCGTATATAACTATGAAAAACCACATCGTATACATGTGCGGCCAAAGGTTGGAGAAGCGTAGCTGAAAAGTGGCAGTGGAGGGGTTTTCTTAACTACTAGAGAAGCAACTGTCATACTTATGGACATATGTTTTATTATTTAAATATTTATACATAAAAGTATTGTATTAGATCATTAAACCGGTTGCGGAATATGGCACGCCTTTATATTCAGTTTAAAAAGGTAAGCTTGGCAAACCACATATGAATTTATCTGTTTTGTGTTCAAATAAATAATAAATTTCGATTCTCTTCAGGAATTTAATACCTGTACGACGTAATATCCAGGCCTTGCTCTATCATTTGAGAGTCGATCCAATCCCTAAACATTGATAGTTTTACATAAACGTCAGGAACATCATTAACTTCACAACCAATGCCCCAGGAAACGATTCCAGTTTGATGATACCTTTAAAAGAAAATTTAGTTAGCAATCGTATCGACATTTGCAGGAATAAACTAGTGGAAGTTATAGTCGGACGTGGCCGACCGCGAATATCTATTTGTTAACTACTACTACACGATGCAATTCTATGCCATACACAGTGAATATTTTTATTTTTCTTGTTCAAACACAAACACGTACGCCCTACTGTAACTCCCAATTGTTCCATAATTGTTTTATTAAAAATACATTCTAACAATTTTAAAGTAAAACTGATACATATAACATATCCCGATCCAGAGCTTCTCCTGACATTCGAAAATAGCACAAACCATTATTTCTAGTATTTCTCAGTCATCGTCGACAACACAACAGGCGTCTTCTTATGTAGGAAAAGGAGACTGGCTGATAGACTTGTCTCTAAGGCCAACAATGCTAATAAAAAAAAAACTTATGTAGGAACAAGGAAATGTATCCATGTTGATCAAAATTTGGAATCGCTTTGGGCACTGGGGCCACTGGGCACTGTAGAGGAGAAGGTGTGGGCCCTATTTGCGAATGTCGTTGCAAATAATTCTCTTATGGGGCCTCACCGCATTATTTATCATGATATTTACTTTTTTTTTCTAAATTATAAATTTCTATTTTGCGTGAAAACGAATCTTTAACTTTTAAAACCAGGCTGCTCTGGTTCTTAGAGCAAAATAAACAATAGCGTTGCAGCCCTGTGTCAGTGTGACCATTTTTCAGAAACAAATCTACACAATGATTGGCCAAAATTTACTAGAACCTACTAGCTCGATTTGAAAATTATACGAAAAATCTACTTTACATTAATTTTACTAAATTGATATTATTTATAATTAAAGAAACAGGCGACCGCATTTCGATTCGAATTGTGCATTGTGTGACCCTTACATTCGTTAAAGAATAACCTAATGTCCCTGATTCTCTAACATTCATTGACATTGAAAACCTAAAAACATAATTACTTTCACATCCACGTAGTGGAATGGAAGTATAGTAATTGTGAAAAAAATCAAATATTTTAAAATAGGCTTAGAATATTGTTATGTATTACACCCCCTTGAAACTGGAGATTGATACGCCTATGCCTATTAGTGACTGGATACTTGTAGAAAGAGATAGAGTTTTCTAGACTGTGGTAGAAGAAGATTCTTGATTAGTTCTGGATGGATCTAGAGGCAATTTCGGAGTATATAAGGGGCGATTACCGGCGCAGAGAGAGAAGTTTATTAAAGTGAAATTAATGGCGGAAAAGTGAGGTTAAATATCAAGTAAACAAAGTGTAAAGGTTATTTTGAAGTATTGTATAGTCAGTAAATTATTAAATAAAGTGTTAGTGGTTTACCCCTTGTTAAAATTATTTAGAACCTACAGATTCATACAGGGTGTTTCCTAGAAGGACGAAAACACGTAACAATATCATAAAAAGTCGAGATTTTAAAGGCTATTGCCGATTAAGAGTTGTGATTTGACCCACAGAACCAACTGTTATTTGTGGTGTCATTATATTGGTATGGTCAAGAAAAAATGCTCGACACAATTTTTACCTCCACTTTCCCCCCGCGTCGTTCTGGAGGCCCAAAGAAGCTGTTATTACTTGATTCTTTTCTATTTTGTCACCTAGTGGACGAATCTCTACCAAAAGAGTCAGGTATAAAGTGGAAATAGAGTTATTTTAGAGAGAGAAAACTGAAAAAAAATGAGTTGATGTAGCTCTATTACTACTATATATCTGATTCTTTTGGTAAAAATTCGTTCACTAGGTGATAACGCAAAAAATAATTAAATAATAACAGGTTCTTTTGGCCACCAGATCCACCTGGGGGAAAAGTGGGAGTAAACATTGTGTCGAGCGCTTTTTATTGACCATACCAATATAATGACACCACTAATAGTCCAATTGTTTCTGTGGGTCAAATCAGTATTCTTATTCGGTAAAACAGCCTTTAAGTGAAAAAAAAATGAATAATTCTGTCTGTTAGTCGGTCTTTAACTTCTTTTGTGCGCATGTTTTCTCAAGAACGGTTTAAGATATTGACATGAAATTTGGTACACATATTGTATTATGATAAGATCTGGAACTAGATTATATTTTGCGTTAATTCAGATGAATGATTGAGGGTTAAATAGGGTTAAGTAAGGGAAAATAAGCAAAGCAATCTGGCAAGAATACAGAAATTTGGGATTTGGTGTATATACTAGAAGCCAGGGCCTCAGTTTTTTTTATAATACAACACATATATATTACTATTGCAACTTCACACGATCATATATCCGAAACGGTTCTATTTTCTACGAGAAAAAGTATTAGAACTTGTTATGTAGAAATTTTGATAACTATTTTTATAGTAAAGTTAATAGTTTCGTAGATATTTGCAAAAAACTTTTTTTTTATTCTTTTATCCTTTCGTTTAAAATGTCGAAAACATACTTCATGCAACACGGCTGGATGGAAGTTATTTTTAATAGAACTTGCCAAACAAATGAAAGCTATATATAGTCAAGCGCTGCCTATTGCAAAACACATTTGAACATTAATTCTAGTGGCACCACATAAAAGTGAATTGTGCCGTACTCGAACAAAATGTTAACCAAATAGATATTCTCACTCTGCCACAACTCTTGTTCATTACTATTATTTTAGAATTAACTAAATACTTGAAGGAACTACCTCCAAATTAGTCAAGAAATCGCTGTTTTATGGAAAAACCTCCGACAGCTGTAAGACTTGTAAAAAGTGAATCATTTGGGTTGCCTAAGCAGTTCTAAACAGGGTTGGTTCTTGAGAAACATACATATATATAAATTTTAGCACTTTCTGCCTTTTGTTCTATTTTGAGAAAAAACTGCATTTTGACGAAAAATATCAGGAGAGCAAAGTTGTACAGCATAAAATTTCATTTGTCATTACGTTTTTGTCCGAATTTCGCACAGATTCGCCGGTAGAGGGCGCGAAAAAATATTTGTATATATAGACTTTTGCGCCTTTTTTAGATTTTCAGCCAAAAGTATGCATTTTGGTGAAACATCTGACAAAAAAATTGCAAAAGTCTATATGTATTTTTTTCGCGCCCTCTAGCGGTGAAATTATGCGAAATTCGGACAAAAGTGTAGATAAAGAATTTGTAGAAAATTTTATGCTGTACAACTTTGCTCTCCTGTTAATATTCACCAAAATGTATTGGTTTTCCTCAAATTTGAAAAAAGGTGAAAAAGCGCTAAAATTCATATATATGTATATATTTCTCAAAAACCACCCTTCCTTTGAACTGCGGGGGGTGAAAATCATGTTTAGACAACCCAAATGCTTCACTTCACACTACAGGTCTCATAGCTGTAGGAAAAATTTCTTGAATTTTTCCTAACTCGAATGGACTACCTATTAGTTTTTATTAAAACTGTGAGAGTAGCATAGTTTTGTAAGAATAGTCTGGTTCCATATATCTCTTTCGTTGAAAAATTGCGTTTGTTTGGAGAAAATGAGAACCATTTAAATAAATCTACAACAATTTTATACCATAGGTACATACCTGTCTGGCTGACCAGGAATTGGGCACACTAATGGGCTACCTCCATCTCCAACGCAGGTATTTCTCTGCCTATTTCCGCCGGCACAAAGAAAACTATTATGAAGCTGAAAGAAAGGACCTAGGCGAGTCCCACGTAGCTTTTCAAGGCAGGTTTCTCTGGCTATTATTGGAACCTGAAGCATTTTCAGGTAGGCTCCCTCTCTGTTATTGTTCAGCCTTGCAGTTACTCTACACGGAGTGTCATCTAGAGCAGTTCCATGTGGTGCTATGCAGATGGCGTTGATTTTTTCAGATATCTCGACGGGATCTTTTAATATAATTAGCGCTAAATCATTCAACATTGTGACCTGGTTGTATTTTGGATGCTTCATGATATGGAGCACCTCTCGCATTGTATTTCCTGTGAAAAAAGGAAACATTCATATACATTTTTTTGTAGATTTTTAGTCTTGTAATAATTTTGTTACTTTTTGCCACGTTTATTTTGAAAGTGAAATTTGTTTTCACAGACACTTTGTGATAGCTTATAGATATAGCTTATATCTCAGATTGCAACTCTAGGAACGTGTTTTGTGTACAGCGTGAATTATTTAGATTTATTTTCCTTGTTTATAATTTATAAAACTGGAAGCGAGTGCAGACACGCAGCTTTGTATCAGCTGGTTTTAAAAACTATTCACTTACGCTCTTTTACTTACGATTGTGAATTAGCAATTTGTTATCTGAATCAATGAATGATTTAATATTTGATAATAATCTTTTTGGCAACTTATCTCGAGAAAAAACGTATAGATAAAATTTTAAGAAAGCACCAGTGGTATTTTGGGAGAATATTTCGTGAATAAATTAATTAAACACATAAAACATATCCTTAATAAGTTTTTGCCTCCAGATGCTTTCATGATATTTTTTTTATTTACTGGCCTTTTCCAATGATATTTAGGTAGGTATGTCACAAATATGTATTTCTAAAGCGACTCAACCGGTAAAAAATACTAAATGTGTATAAATATTTAACAAATGCAGCTGCAGAAATGTCAAGTTTTGCGGAATTTACCACATTTCAAATGTAATGATGACAACAGGGAAATAAAATAAATCATTAAAACCATAGATTTTGTATAATAGACTGACCTAACGTCGCACGTCGTTGAAAAGTCTACTGCAAAGAGTTCTCGCGCACGCTTCGATTAGTCACATGACTATAGTAAAGACATAGAACGCACTACTACATAGACCAGTGTCTCCGCCTAATATATGTTACATATCCGTGGTCCCGATTTAAACAATTGAAATGGAATACGGTTCTAGTAGCGCAACTAGAATCATAATCGAGACAGTATTTACTGCATTGAATGATTAAAACGTTTAGTAATATATATTTTCCTGTTTAATTTTTATTGTTAATTTAAGAAGTTTACAAAGCAAGTTGAGGTTATTTAGTTAAGCAGAGAAAGACTAAAGAATAAGTGTTACTGCGAGTGATTCTAACGAATAGAGCATAGTTTTAATTTCCCGAATTATTGGCATGGTGTTACTTTTTGATGAATTACGGGAAGCAGATATATTTTTAGGTTACATCTTCTCAGAGTGAGTTTGTCATTTGTGTCTACACTTGCAATAATTAATTTGTCTATTTGGTGGGCATGTCACAAGTTGTGCATGTGATAGGCCGAGAGCCGGCTGTACAGATTTCCTATGAATAAGATACATGAAAAACTTTGTGAATGAGTAAGTACTACCACAGACCTACAGGAAGCCACTTTTCGTGTAAGCAAATTTTGCCCGCATCGTAGAGTTTCGGCATGAGCGAAGCAGCCACGAGGGGATACGGGCAAATAAGAAGAGGCACCCTATTTTTTTAATAACTAGAAGCTTTGTACTTTCATTTAAAAAAAAAATCATCCATGTATTCGATTACTTAAGAAAACAAAAACAAAACTTTAATTGAGGGTGTATCAGGGCTGCGGACAAATTAAGCATAGCACCCTACTATAATCCATTGTATGCCTCAAAACCTACATCTTGACGTAAGAGTTTTATTCATATATTCGAAAACATACAAAATGGTAACCGGAAGTGACACTAAAATTCCATGCCGCGGACAAAATTTGCGTATATGAAAAGTGGCTCCCTGTAGGTCTCGGGTAGTACTTACTCACTCACATAAAGTTTTCCATGTATCTTATTCGTAGGAAATTTGTACAGCTGGCCTCTACCTATCATTGTTGCTTGAATTAAATTGTGAAAGTTTGGCTTACCCTTTGTGGATTTGAAATATAAAAGAAGGGAAATTGGAATATTTACATGACAGCAAGGGTCGGTTATATGTAACTATACCGAGTGCCCACGAGATCAAGTACACTCTCATTTCTCTTGCTTTATCGAAATAAAAATTGAAATTGGGTTACAGGATATTTGATACAAAAATACGTTTTTCGACATAACCAATACTAACAATTTTTATTTTAAATAGTATTCTATAGTTGTATTGATCTTAGCTGATACAGGTTTGAATTACTTTTGCAATAGTTTTTTGGAAATCAAAATCGAATCAGAAATGATCTAAGACACTATGCTTGTTATTTAATTACTGACAAAAATGCTAAATCTTCATTGTAACATCCCCAACTTCAAACTCTAGTATCGCATACATTTTTCAATTGCGTTCGAAAACTAATTTGAAGCTCCACCGAAAGCACCTAAAAAATATACAGGTGTTATTTGAAAAAAGTAAATTTTTATTTATTATAATGTACCTACCTATTTACAAAAAAATGCTTAGAAAATTTTTAGAAATATCTTTTGGCTAAATATCGCGAGCATTTGAGCCTAACCTAACATGAGACTCCGCCCACCTGATTTTTGTGAGATAGCGCAAAATGTTCCTAAAGATGTAGGTATAGAACGAAGTCAAAATGGTGAAAGGATGTGGCAAATATTTTTTTCCGAAATAGGTTTTAAATGTCATGAAACGTGGAAATTTTAAATTTGAAAAAAAAAATTCGTCTATTCTATATTAGTGATAAATAGATTACCTAAACAGGTTTTCAAATTTTTTTGAAAATTTTTCAAAAACATTTTTAAATTTGTTTGAATAATTTTAGAATGCCATGGAAACGTGGAAATTTTAAATCTGAACAAAGAAAAAAAAATTCCATCTATTTAAGTGGTAAATTTTTTTTCGAAATTTTAAAAAAATTTTCAATTTTTTTTAAATAGATTTAGAGCGCTATGAAACGTGAAAATTTAAAATTTTAAGAAAAAAAATTCCATTTATTTTAGTGGTAAAAATTTTTTCAAAAATGTTGGTAAAAATTTTTTTTTTCTTTTAAATAGGTTTAGAATGCCATGAAACGTGGAAATTTTAAATTTGAAGAAAGAAAAAAAAATTTTTTTGTGGTAAAATTTTTTTCAAAAATGGTGAAAATTTTCAAATTTTTTTTTTCAGAAATAGGTTTAACGTGTCATGAAACGTGGAAATTTTAAATTTGAGCAAAAAATTTTTTTTTTCATCTTGGTAAAAATTTTTTCAAAAATGTTGGTGAAAAAAATTTTCAAAAATGTTTTTTCCCGAAATAGGACTAGCGCGTCATGATACGTGGAAATTTTAAATTTGAGCGAAAAAAAATGTTTTCACTATTTATTCCGTTTATATATTCCAGTGAAATTTCTACCATTTCTGCGCTGACAGTAGCGTCAACTACCTACCAAATTTGACTGCTCTCCGTCAAGTAGTTTTTTAGTAAATGCACCAACAGACAGACAGACAGACAGACTGACGGAATTGAAAAACCTATATTTTCGTAATCTCCGTGATCTGAAACGTCAGAATCCGTAAAAATCTCGGAGGGTGATTTTTTCTCGAATACAATACTTCCCTTCGGTATGCGGAGGAAGTAAAAACTAGTATCTATGATTATTTGTGGGCGTTTATTATGAACTGAAATATGTGGACTGCATATTTTGGACAACTATAAGCATTTTTTGACTCTTGACATTTTTTTACCTAACCTCACCCTTCTCGAGATATAAGGTTTAAAAAAAAATCGGTAAAGGTATTTACACAGAACTTCCCTCGTTATTTGTGCATGGCGGTCACTCTAAAAAATTAATAATTACGAAATGACATTGAGAATAATAATCGGAATATAGTTATTTTTTAAAAATAGTAAAAAAAAAATCTAATTTTTCTTCTAAATAAATTTAGAGCGCTATGAAACGTGGAAATTTTAAATTTGAAGAAATAAAAAATTTTCCATCTATTTTGGTGGTAAAAAAAATTTCAAAAATGTTGGTAAAAAAAATTTCAATTTTTTTTTAATCAGGCTTAGAATGCCATGAAACGTGGAAATTTTAAATTCGATGAAAGAAAAACAATTTTTTCATCTATTGTAGTAGTAAAAAATTTTTCAAAAATTATATATTTTTTTTATTAGGCTTAGAATGCCATGAAACGTGGAAATTTTAAATTTGAAGAAAGAAAATTTTTCAAAAATATTGGTGAAAAAAATTTTCTAATTTTTTTTTTTAAACATGTCATGAAACGTAGAAATTTTAAAGTTGAGCAAAAAAAAATTTTTTTCATCTTGGTAAAAAAATTTTCAAAAATGTTGGTGAAAAAAATTTTCAAAAATTTTTGTTTCTGTAATAGGTTAGCGCGTCATGAAACGTGGAAATTTTAAATTTGAGCAAAACAAATTTTTTTTCACTATTTATTTCCTTTATTCGGTCCACCCTGTATATTTTCCAGTGAAATTTCTACCATTTCTTCGCTGACACTAGCGTCAACTACCTACCAAATTTGACTGCTCTCTGTCAAGTAGTTTTTTTAGTAAATGCACCAACAGAAAGACAGACAGACAGACTGACGGAATTGAAAAACTTATATTTTCGAAATCTACGTGTTCTGAAACGTCAGAATCCGAAAAAATCTCGGATGGTGATTTTTTCTCGAATACAATACTTCCCTTCGGTATGCGAGGGAAGTAAAAATGTGTATTCAAGCTTTTTTTTGTAAAAACGCTAGTACTTACGATTATTACTGGTCTTTGACCACTGTTCTAATAGATAATCAAAGACCAGAAATAATCGTAAATACTAATTTTTTGAAAAAACAAAAAGCTTAAATTCACGTTCTTTTTTTTCTAAACGCTCATATCTCGAGAAAAGGGGGTAGGCAAAAAATGTCAAGAGTCAAAAATTTCTTAGAATTGTCCAAAATATGAAATACAATGAACTTAGAAGAAATTTTTGGTGACCGGAAATAGCGCACTTCTGTCCCATTTTACGACCGGAAATCGAAAAAACATTAGTTCCCATGACCCTGACTTTGTTCTATACATCTCACATTGAAATCAAGTGGGGGCGAAGTGTCATGTTGGGGTTTAGGCCTTTTTCCTCTTTATTTCCTCGACTATAGGTATTTTAAACTTTTAGATGATTTTCATAACTGCTGAGTAATTATATTAAAGTTTTTTTGGTTCGATTTTAATTTTGAAAAAATTATTATAAAAATAATTCAAACCTTCATCAAATAAGATTTAAAAAATATACAGGGTGCATAATGTAAATTTGTTTAAAAGAGAGATGGTTATTTGGCTAATATGGCTTTTTATAGTATTGAATAATATTTAAGTGCGTAGAGTATACATAATTTTAATTTGTATTTATCGTTCCTATAATTGTTTGTATTTATTCTGTACCACTTTGTGTTTTGTTGTCGCTTTAAAGCTTCAGCAGCATTTGCTATAATAGCTAAGAGCCTACGAGCTTAAAAATGGTCAGATACTTCCCCTTCTGAGTAAAAGCAAATCATTTTAAGGGCGCATAGAGATAGAGTAAGTCAAAATAAAAAGATTTAGGGACAGACCCACGTCGAAAACCCGCGGAGGCACCCCCACCCCATGGTCAAAGGGGTGTCGAGCCCAGTTATATGTTTTTTTTTTTTTTTTTTCGAAAACGATAAGAGATAATGACTTACGGTTCGCGCCAATCGAAGGAAAGTAAACTTTTTCATACGACTACAATTTTTTGGCTGATCAAAAATAATATTCTTGTCTCCCATTACAAAAAATATGAGAGGGGGCTACTCTGTAATATCACATTTTTGCTTATAACTTCTAAACGGCTTAATAAAAAAATCGGTAGTTATTTGCACAGAACTTCCCTCGTTATTTGTGCATGACAGTCACTCAAAAAATTATTAATTACGAAATGACATTGGGAATAATAATCGGAATATAATTATTGGTATTATTACGAAGAAAACCTGATAACTTTTGGTCAAAAAAATATACAGAGTGTTCATCCAACAGCAAAAGTTCAATATACTAAATAACAGGTGCCAAATATGGAAGGCTTGCGCAAATACCTTTATAAATGTCCACCATGACTCAATTATTTCTTGGGATGCCATTATTCAATAAAAGTATATAATAGGATATGCCAAATGTTATTGCCATCTCTCACATTCTCAATCCCACATTCACGTAATGGAGTGGAAGTATAGTGGTAATTAAAATATAGAACAAATTTTCAAAAATGTTTTCTGTCTATTCTAGTGTTAAATTTTTTTCCAAATTGGTGAAAATATGTTGCAAATTTTTTTTTTCCGAAATAGGTTCAGAATGTTATGAAACGTGGAAATTTTAAATTTGAGCAAAAAAAATATTTCGTCTATTCTATAATGGTGATAAATAGATTACATAAACATGTTTTCATTTTTTTTAAATTTTTCTAAAACATTTTTATATTTGTTTTAATAAATTTGGAATGCCATGGAAACGTGGAAATTTTAAATCTGAATAAAAAATTCCATCTATTTGTGGTAAAATTTTTTCAAAAATTTTTAAATTTTTTTAAATTTTTCTTTAAATAGATTTAGAACGCTATGAAACGTGGAAATTTTAAATTTTGGGAAAAAAAAAATTCATCTATTTTGGTGGTAAAAATTTTTTCAAAAATGGTAAAAAATTTTCAAAATTTTTTTTTCTTTTAAATAGGTTTAGAATGCCATGAAACGCGGAAATTTTAAATTTGAACAAAGAAAAAAATTTTTTTTAGTGGTAAAAAATTTTTCAAAAATGATTGAAAAAAATTAAAAAAAAATTTTTTTTCCTGAAATGGGTTTAGCGCGTCATGAAACGTGGAAATTTTAAATTTGAGCAAAAAAAATTTTTTTTCACTATTTATTCCGTTTAGACGGTCCACCCTGTATATTTTTCAGTGAAAATTCTACCAGTTCTTCGCTGACAGTAGGGATAACTACCTACCAAATTTGACTGCTCTCCGTCAAGTAGTTTTTTAGTTAATGCACCAACAGACAGACAGACAGACAGACAGACAGACAGACAGACAGACTGACGGAATTGAAAAACCTATATTTTCGGAATCTACGTGTTCTGAAACGTCAGAATCCGAAAAAATCTTGGAGGGTGATTTTTTCTCGAATACAATACTTCCCTTCGGTATGCGAGGGAAGTAAAAATATTTACCAATAGTTAAAAATTGAAGATTATAGCTTTTCCTATCGATTGATATAAAAAAAGTGAATATTTGTTTAAATAATGCGTACAGTGGCGTACTAATATATTTGCATTTGATGGAATTGCAACACAGCGTTTAATAAACTTTTTTTTACTTCCCTCGCATACCGAAGGGAAGTATTGTATTCGAGAAAAAATCACCCTCCGAGATTTTTTCGGATTCTGACGTTTCAGAACACGTAGATTCCGAAAATATAGGTTTTTCAATTCCGTCAGTCTGTCTGTCTGTCTGTCTGTCTGTCTGTTGGTGCATTAACTAAAAAACTACTTGACGGAGAGCAGTCAAATTTGGTAGGTAGTTAACCCTACTGTCAGCGAAGAACTGGTAGAATTTTCACTGAAAAATATACAGGGTGGACCGTCTAAACGGAATAAATAATGTAAAAAATTTTTTTTTGCTCAAATTTAAAATTTCCACGTTTCATGACGCGCTAAACCTATTTCAGGAAAAAAAAATTTTTTGAAAATTTTTTTCAATCATTTTTGAAAAAATTTTTACCACTAAAAAAAATTTTTTTCTGTGTTCAAATTTAAAATTTCCACGTTTCATGGCATTCTAAACCTATTTAAAAGAAAAAAATTTTCGAAAATTTTTTACCAACATTTTTGAAAAAATTTTTACCACCAAAATAGATGATTTTTTTTTTTCTCAAAATTTAAAATTTCCACGTTTCATAGCGTTCTAAATCTATTTAAAGAAAAACAAAAAAAAAATTTAAACATTTTTGAAAAAATTTTACCACAAATAGATGGAATTTTTTTTTCAGATTTAAAATTTCCACGTTTCCATGTCATACCAAATTTATTAAAACAAATTTAAAAATGTTTTAGAAAAATAAAAATAAAATGAAAACATGTTTATGTAATCTATTTATCACCATTATAGAATAGGCGAAATATTTTTTTGCTCAAATTTGAAATTTCCTCGTTTCATAACATTCTAAACCTATTTCGGAAAAAAAAATTTGCATCATATTTTCACCAATTTGGAAAAAAATTTAACACTAGAATAGACAGAAAACATTTTTGAAAATTTGTTCTATATTTTAATCACCACTATACTTCCACTCCATTACGTGAATGTGGGATCGAGAATGTGAGAGATGGCAATAATATTTGGCATATCCTATTATATACTTTTATTGAATAATGGCATCCCAAGAAATAATTGAGTCATGGTGGACATTTATAAAGGTATTTGCGCAAGCCTTCCATATTTTGCACCTGTTATTTAGTATATTGAACTTTTGCTGTTGGATGAACACTCTGTATATTTTTTTGACCAAAAGTTTTCAGGTTTTCTTTGTAATAATATCAATAATTATATTCCGATTATTATTCCCAATGTCATTTCGTAATTAATAATTTTTTGAGTGACTATCATGCACAAATAACGAGGGAAGTTCTGTGTAAATAACTTTACCGATTTTTTTAATTAAAGTTAAGGGCAAACCCATGGACATTGATGCTGAATTAATAGATGGAGCTGCTCTGGTACACATGCTTCAACCTAAGGCTTGCTTAAATTTTGAAGATTATATTTCTCGTATTATAAAGACTTACATTTTTAAACTTTTGGAAACCACCAAGAGGATTGATATCATTTGGGATGTTTATATAGAGAAAAGCTTAAAGGAAAGCACTAGAGAAATGAGGGGTAAAGGAAGTAGGAAGTTAGTAAGATTAAACACCACTATCCCAAGAAATTGGTTTGATTTTTAAGACACGCAGAAAATAAAAAAGATTTGTTTAGTTTAATTTCAAACTATTTCAAGAATGTGCAATTGGCCGAAATTAAGTGTTAGTATGCAACAATAATGAGGAAACCTTCTACGACAGCAGCTCTTTAGATATAATTGAAATGATTGGTGTTCGCAATCATGAACAATCCGATTCCAGAATATTTGTTCATTCCCTAAACAGTTTACAAAATAATTTAAAAAAAAATCAAAATAAAAACTGTCGACACTGATGTTATTATTCTTGCCATTTTTTACCAATACCAGCATCAAGAGCAAGACGTCTGGATAGAGTTTGGTATAGGCAAAAATTTGCAATACGTATCCTTGCATGGAAATAAGTAACAATTTGAAGGATAAATGTTTAGGTCTTCCCTTCTTCCACGCTTTTACTGGGTGCGATGTGACATCTTAGGGAAAGGAAAACGAAAGTGTTGGGAAGCATGGGAAGCTTTTCTAGATATTACAGACACCTTCAAAGAGCTGACACTTCATCCCAAACAATCTAGCGCAGAACAAATGCATATATTGGAAAAATTTGTCATATTTCTGTATGATAAACATTCAGAGGCTCAGAGTCTGGACGTTTGTTGAATGGAATTATTTACTAAAAAATACGTCTATAGAAAATCTTCCCCCCACATTAAATGCACTTTCATTGCACGTTAGAAGGTGCATATATCAGGGTGGTTTTGTTTGGGGCCAATTAACCATAGGAAACGTTGCATTACCGTGTCCGTCCCAATGGGGGTGGACACTGGAACAAGAAAAATGGTAGCCAGTTTGGACAACTATTAATAACGAAAAATTAAGGAAGGAAATTTTAATCATTTGCAAATGCAAAATTTGTTGTCCTAAATGTAAGCGTTTTTAAAAAAAATTAAAATGTACACAATTATGTACATGTAAGGAATGTTGCAACTAGCGCTGTGTTACCTTTCTCGTATTTGTTTATTTATTTAGTTAAAATATTTTTCTTTTGTTTATTGAGTTGAGAGTTTATTGATCGTTTACACTATTTTCATTTTAATTTTTATTAAAAAACACTTAACCGGTTAATCCAGTCTACTACTTTATTTCTAGGTCGACCTTCCTCTCTCTCTCCACTATCAAAAGCAAAATTTAAAAAAAAAGTGAAATTTTACATGCTCGATTGGTGTAAACTAGAAATAATTTTTTTTTTCTCTTTTTCAAGACTGTACGTATTATTTAAATAATATCATGGACTTTTGAAACATTAATAGACAGCAGAAATTGTTTTAAATTTCGACTCTTGGTAACTTTTGATTTGTTGGGCCGTTTAGGAGTAATAAGATAAAATGTAACATTACAGAATAACCCCCTCCCATATTTATTGTAGTAAGACAAAAAGTTACCATTTTTTAAACAATTAAAAAATATCTGCTTGATGTAAAAGTTTATTTTCTTTCTTTTGAGATTTTTTTAATTATTAAGCGCTGTTGCAATTAATTCTACCGAATGCAAATAAATCCCTACGCCACTGTACGCATTATTTAAACAGATATCACTCACTTTTCATATATCATTCGATAGGAAAAGTCATAAGCTATATTTTTTAACTCTTGGTAAATTTTTATTTATTAGGCCGTTTAGGAGTAATAAGCAAAAATGTGACATTACAGAGTAGCCCCCTCAAATATTTTTTGTAATGGGAGAGAAGAATATAATTTTTGATCAGCCAAAAAAATGTAGTCGTATGTAAAAATTTTATTTTCTTTTGATTGGCGCAAACCGTAAGTCATTATCTCTTATCGTTTTCGAGGAAAAAAATAAAATATACAACTGTGCGCGCCACCCCTTTAAGCAGGGGGTGGGGGTGCCTCCGCGGGTTTTCGAGGTGGATCTGCCCCTAAATCTTTTTATTTTGACTTACTCTATGTGTCCTTAAAGAGATTTGCTTTTACTCAGAAGGGGAAGTATCAACCACCGTAGGAGCTTAGCTATAATAAGCATTGCTTTCGTTGAGGACTAGTCCTATACCTTTTGTATGGACTATTATTATTATTACTTGAAATTACGAAGTTGGTGGAACTTCCGGTTAAAGTGGATTTTTGGGTCTAGTTATGTCGAAAATTGTATTTTCGTGTCAAATTTTTGTTTTGAAAAATAAATAAAGTGAGTGTGTACCTGGTCTCGAGGGCATTCGGTATATGTTATATATCATAATAACTTACGCGAATTATATTAACTTTAGGCATAAGCTCGAATAATAGGAATTGCAGATAAAATTTTAAAGCACAAATGATATTTGCGGAAAATATTTCACGAAGTAAATCCATGACAGTAACTACAACGCGATTTACACAGATAAAACTGTATGCTTGAGCTGTCAGAAGCCGGCCTAATTTGTTTTACTACTAACAATGACATTTGATGGTGTAATGATCTCAAAAAATGGCATTTCATTATTGGCTTCCACTTTAATGCTTCCATTAAATGACCCACGGTATACGGGGCCATCTGAATAACTATAATACCACTCTTAAATAACCTACATAATGTAAAAAATACTAGTAAAAGGCAGTAATTACCGATTCGAACTGACCAGGTGCCTTCCCTCTTGACACAGTGAGCTGCAGTCAGGACAGCTTTCGGATGGATTAGAGACACTCCGCACTTATAAAGAGGAGGGAAACCAGTTTCCTGAAAGAACAGTGCTGCGTACCATGGGAAATATCCGAAGGTTCGATATCCACAACCGGTAGGCTTCTTAGGTGCCTCTGTCGTAGGGAAAAGTGCCTCCTTTGTTACGTTGCAGCAAACGTCAAAATCGCCCTTGCATGGGTTGGTCTCCAGTTTTCTGTGAAAAATATTTAAGCGTAACTAGAAGTTATTTTTTGATATTACACAAAAATAAATGCCTAATTCTAAAAAATTAAACACAAGAGATTATTTTATTTCACAAATATCACATTTTTTATACATGCTTCCAGGAAATACCATTAAATATAACACCAAAAAGAAGAGACAGATATTCTGTGAAAAATTCAGAGTGGCTCACTTTCCGAGAAATATGTGGGACAAACCGAACGTCTAATTATAACAAGATTCAAAGAACACATGGCTCATCTCAGATATGGAAGAACTGAAGAGACCACTGCTGCCCAACATGCTTTTGATAACGATCATAGCATGGATATCAGAAACTTAAGGTTAATCAGAAATGTAACAAATTATAGACAGCCGGATGCTTTTGAAAGCTTGGAAAAAAAAATGAAAATGTAAAAATGCCATGAATAGTGACAAAGGACCAACTCCAAATAGTCCACTTTATTGGTTATCATGTCACAGTTCGTTAAACCGTGACAGTGTTTTACTTAGGGCTGACAGGATTAGTTGAATTCATGCAACCATGGCAAGATATTAATGTTCAGTAGTTTAGTTTTAATCATCTCCCGATGATGCTAGCGTAGTTAGCGAAATGCTCGTCGAGTGTTAGTTTCAACAGTTTTACTATTTGTGAAACTACGTCTCTAGAGGTAGCGTCACACGAAGGTTCCAGCACTCCAAGATATATAAGGTGTCAATAAAGTTGGAATTTTTGTGTGAATGTTACTAACGAATGAACCTAAATTTCAACTTACCTAACATCCAGTAGTCCTTGTCCATCAATAACCAGTTCTCCCGAGTCATCTCTACATTGATAGTAAGGAACACAGGTACAATTCTGTTTTGGTTTGTGGGCTATTATTGTTGCCTTTCCAAGAGTTAAAGGGATAATTAGTAGAAGTGTTGTGCTGACACAAATAATAGCCATAAATATGTTCTCCATAATCCTACAAAGAAAAATACATTGCAGTAAATCTGAAATAACTTAATAACTACAATGTTACTACCAGTACAGCTTCCGCTGTACTTATGTGTATATCAGAAATGGTTTCTTGTAACGGAACTATTCTCAAACAAGAAATTATTAGTTCAGTGTAATATACTATATGATGATAGGTCGCTCACCTCAGTATGTAGTTTATCGCTAGTTATATTGGATTTAGAATGACGTTACATATTTTATCGTATTTTATTCGTCAGACCCTTTCATTCGATACCCATATCAAGGGAGTTGTGAAGAAAAAGATAATGCGCCATCTTGGGGCGTCCGCCATATTGGGCTTAGAACGACGTCACATAGTTTATCGTATTTTTACTTCCCTCGCATACCGAAGGGAAGTATTGTATTCGAGAAAAAATCACCCTCCGAGATTTTTTCGAATTCTGACGTTTCAGAACACGTAGATTCCGAAAATATAGGTTTTTCAATTCCGTCAGTCTGTCTGTCTGTCTGTCTGTCTGTTGGTGCATTAACTAAAAAACTACTTGACGGAGAGCAGTCAAATTTGGTAGGTAGTTAACCCTACTGTCAGCGAAGAACTGGTAGAATTTTCACTGAAAAATATACAGGGTGGACCGTCTAAACGGAATAAATAATGTAAAAAATTTTTTTTTGCACAAATTTAAAATTTCCACGTTTCATGACGCGCTAAACCTATTTCAGGAAAAAAAAAATTTTTGAAAATTTTTTTCAATCATTTTTGAAAAAATTTTTACCACTAAAAAAAATTTTTTTCTGTGTTCAAATTTAAAATTTCCACGTTTCATGGCATTCTAAACCTATTTAAAAGAAAAAAAAATTTCGAAAATTTTTTACCAACATTTTTGAAAAAAATTTTACCACCAAAATAGATGAATTTTTTTTTCTCAAAATTTAAAATTTCCACGTTTCATAGCGTTCTAAATCTATTTAAAGAAAAACAAAAAAAAAATTTAAACATTTTTGAAAAAATTTTACCACAAATAGATGGAATTTTTTTTTCAGATTTAAAATTTCCACGTTTCCATGTCATACCAAATTTATTAAAACAAATTTAAACATGTTTTAGAAAAATAAAAATAAAATGAAAACATGTTTATGTAATCTATTTATCACCATTATAGAATAGGCGAAATATTTTTTTTGCTCAAATTTGAAATTTCCTCGTTTCATAACATTCTAAACCTATTTCGGAAAAAAAAATTTGCATCATATTTTCACCAATTTGGAAAAAAATTTAACACTAGAATAGACAGAAAACATTTTTGAAAATTTGTTCTATATTTTAATCACCACTATACTTCCACTCCATTACGTGAATGTGGGATCGAGAATGTGAGAGATGGCAATAATATTTGGCATATCCTAAATCTAAACATAAAGACTCTGCTGGGAATGATAAATAGGCTATAGGCTGATATTCCATTAAATCAAAGTGTCGTTTTAAAATTTTGAGTCCTGGTCAAATTTATCCAATAATAAACCAATGTCTTGTTTGTCTGTACAATGATATTAATTAATATACTTTTATTGAATAATGGCATCCCAAGAAATAATTGAGTCATGGTGGACATTTATAAAGGTATTTGCGCAAGCCTTCCATATTTTGCACCTGTTATTTAGTATATTGAACTTATGCTGTTGGATGAACACTCTGTATATTTTTTTGACCAAAAGTTTTCAGGTTTTCTTTGTAATAATACCAATAATTATATTCCGATTATTATTCCCAATGTCATTTCGTAATTAATAATTTTTTGAGTGACTGTCATGCACAAATAACGAGGGAAGTTCTGTGTAAATAACTTTACCGATTTTTTTTGCTCAAATTTAAAATTTCCACGTTTCATAACATTCTAAACCTATTTCGGAAAAAAAAAATTGCAACATATTTTCACCAATTTGGAAAAAAATTTAACACTAGAATAGACAGAAAACATTTTTGAAAATTTGTTCTATATTTTAATCACCACTATACTTCCACTCCATTACGTGAATGCGGGATTGAAAATGTGAGAGATGGCAATAATATTTGGCATATCCTATTATATACTTTTATTGAATAATGGCATCCCAAGAAATAATTGAGTCATGGTGGACATTTATAAAGGTATTTGCGCAAGCCTCCCATATTTGGCACCTGTTATTTAGTATATTGAACTTTTGCTGTTGGATGAACACTCGTATATTTTTTTGACCAAAAGTTATCAGGTTTTCTTTGTGATAATGCCAATAATTATATTCCGATTATTATTCCCAATGTCATTTCGTAATTAATAATTTTTTTGAGTGACTGTCATGCACAAATAACGAGGGAAGTTCTGTGTAAATAACTTTACCGATTTTTTTAATAATTTTTATTTTAATTGTCTTATTTATATTAATGTCCTGGCGGAGTTTAGCTATAGCCACTCTTCCACTCAACCAGAACAGACGCACACACAGACATCCATTCCCTGCGGCATTGCCATCTGCCGCAGCTGAGACTCGAACTCAGGATAGGTAACAGCGACTAGTCGTTGTTTCTCACGTTGTCTCATCCGTAATAGAACCCACACTATGGAACATCTTTTACGACGCAATGTTTCCGCTAGATTTACCAGAAGATATCATCCTAACAGGGGTTCGCTCACCTAGTTCTAATAGCAGTGGGAAGAAATGAACAAGGCGTGATACGAGGCGTGAATCGAGCATTAGAGATGATCAGCGAATGGGTGACCAAGACGGCTTGCCCCAATAGCGTTGGAACTGCCGGGAATAGTGATCGAACCGAGCGACATCAGGTACTGTCATGAGCAAAAAAAAATAGAACGACAATTTTCTTCTAATGTAAATTTGTCTCTAGCTGATTATGTGCAATGAATTTTAACAACTAACTGACAATGTCACAAAAATTAAAGTTAGATGTACACAACTAAATTTTAGAAAAAATACGTTATAAGATTTGTCCTATTTTTTTTTTCTCACGACAGAGGAGTAATAATCTCTTTGCCGAACACGTCACCAAGCCAGCCGAGCCAACAGTGAAAGCAGGAGCTGCATTGTAAAAACTGATGCCACGCAAGCAGTAGAAGGAAATTGAAAAACAGTTGCAAAAAGAAAATGTTATTTAACATAATAGTACAGTTTCCAAAGAATACAATTTATCAAAACGTGAATTAGTTAGCAAACCAAAATATATTTCTTTTCAGTTAGTATGAAATAAAAATAAGTTTGTTATGATATAGTCTTCGATCTGAAAATCGCCATACAGTGTGATGTTGAATTAATATTATCTTCAGTAAATATGTTTTAGAATAATGCATTTTGAGGAAAATTTTGAACGCATTATTAAAAATAACAATAATAATGATTGTAATTTTACTTCCACATCCACGTAGTGGATTGGAAGTATAGTAATCGCAAAAAAATTTTCAAAAATTTTTATTCGTGAAATAGGTTTAGAATGTCATGAAACGTCGAGATTTTAAATTTGAGCGAAAAAAAAATTTCTGTCTGTCTGTCTGTCTGTCTGTCTGTCTGTCGGTCTGTCTGTCTGTCTGTAACTTTTTTTGTCCGCACGTTTTCTCCGGAACGGTTTAAGATATTGACTTGAAATTTTGTACACGTATATATTATAACGAGATCTGGAACTGGATTGTTTTTTGAGGATATCCGGTGAAGGGTTGGGGGTTAAATAGGGGTAAATAGGGAAAAATAAGTAAAGCAAGCTTGTAAGAGTACAGAAACTTGAAATTCGATGTATGTACTAGAAGTTAAGGCCTCATATTTTTTGTAATATTTTTCAACCCCCCACCACCCCTGCCCTATTAATGGGGTTGATAAAATAAAGTTGAGATATTCATTTGAAATTTCGTACACGTATGTATTATAACGACATCTGGAACTAGATTATAATTTGAGATGATTCCGTTGAAGGGTTGGGGGTTAAATAGGGGTAAATAGGGGAAAATAAGTAAAGCAAGCTGGTAATACTACAGAAACTTGAAATTCGGTGTATGTACTAGAAGCCAAAGCGTCAGATTTTTTAAAAATATTTTTCAACCCCCGCCACCCCTACTCCAATATGAAAAGGGGCTGATAAAATGAAATTGAGATATTCATTCGAAATTTGGTACACGTATGTATTATAACGACATCTGGAACTAGATTATAATTTGAGATGATTCCGTTGAAGGGTTGGGGGTTAAATAGGGGTAAATAGGGGAAAATAAGTAAAGCAAGCTGGTAATACTACAGAAACTTGAAATTCGGTGTATGTACTAGAAGCCAAAGCGTCAGATTTTTAAAAAATATTTTTCAACCCCCACCACCCCTACTCCAATATGAAAAGGGGCTGATAAAATGAAATTGAGATATTCATTTGAAATTTCGTACACGTATGTATTATAACGACATCTGGAACTAGATTATAATTTGAGATGATTCCGTTGAAGGGTTGGGGGTTAAATAGGGGTAAATAGGGGAAAATAAGTAAAGCAAGCTGGTAATACTACAGAAACTTGAAATTCGGTGTATGTACTAGAAGCCAAAGCGTCAGATTTTTTAAAAATATTTTTCAACCCCCGCCACCCCTACTCCAATATGAAAAGGGGCTGATAAAATGAAATTGAGATATTCATTTGAAATTTCGTACACGTATGTATTATAACGACATCTGGAACTAGATTATAATTTGAGATGATTCCGTTGAAGGGTTGGGGGTTAAATAGGGGTAAATAGGGGAAAATAAGTAAAGCAAGCTGGTAATACTACAGAAACTTGAAATTCGGTGTATGTACTAGAAGCCAAAGCGTCAGATTTTTAAAAAATATTTTTCAACCCCCACCACCCCTACTCCAATATGAAAAGGGGCTGATAAAATGAAATTGAGATATTCACTTGAAATTTGGTACACGTATGTATTATAACGACATCTGGAACTAGATTATATTTTGAGATGATTCCGTTGGAGGGTTGGGGGTTAAATAGGGGTAAATGGGGGGAAAATACAGTAAAGCAAGCTGGTAAGACTACAGAAACTTGAAATTTGGTGTATGTACTAGAAGCCAAGGTCTCAGATTATTTATAATGTTTTTCAACCCCCACCACCCCTACTTCATTATTAAAAGGGTTGATAAAATAAAATTGAGATATTCATTTGAAATTTGGTACACGTATGAATTATAACGCCATCTGGAACTAGATTATACTTTGAGATAGTTCCGTTGAAGGGTTGGGGGTTATTTAGGGGTAGATAGGGGGAAATAAGTAAAGCAAGCTGGTATGAGTACAGAAACTTGAAATTCGGTGTATGTACTAGAAGCCAAGGCCTCAGATTTTTTAATAATATATTTCAGCCACCCACCACCCCTACTCCATTATTCAAGAGGTTGATAAAATAAAATTGAGATATTCACATGAAATTTAGTACGCATATGTATTATAACGACATCTGGAACTAGATTATATCTTGAGATGATTCCGTTGAAGGGTTGGGGGTTAAATAGGGGTATATAAGGGAAAATAAGTAAAGCAAGCTGGTAAAAGTACAGAAGTTTGGGATTTGGTGTATATACTAGAAGCGAAGGTCTCAGATTTTTTTATTAGTATTTTCCATCCCCCCACCACCCCACCCCCACTCGCTTATTAAAAGAGTTGATAAAATTAAATTTAAATTTTCACTTGAAATTTGGTACATTTATGTATTATAACTATATCTAAAACTAGATTATATTTTGACAAGATTGCGTTGAAGGAGTGGGGGTAAGTAGAGGTAAATAGGGAAAAATAAGTAAAGCAAGTTGGTAAGAGTACTGCAACTTGAAATTCGGTGTATGTCCTAGAAGCTAAGGCCTCAGATTTTTACTTCCCTCGCATACCGAAGGGAAGTATTGTATTCGAGAAAAAATCACCCTCCGAGATTTTTTCGGATTCTGACGTTTCAGAACACGTAGATTCCGAAAATATAGGTTTTTCAATTCCGTCAGTCTGTCTGTCTGTCTGTCTGTCGGTCTGTCTGTCTGTCTGTCTGTCTGTCTGTCTGTTGGTGTATTTACTAAAAAACTACTTGACGGAGAGCAGTCAAATTTGGTAGGTAGTTAACCCTACTGTCAGCGAAGAACTGGTAGAATTTTCACTGAAAAATATACAGGGTGGACCGTCTAAACGGAATAAATAGTGAAAAAAATTTTGTTTTGCTCAAATTTAAAATTTCCACGTTTCATGACGCGCTAAACCTGTTTCAGGAAAAAAAAATTTTTGAAAATTTTTTTCAAACATTTTTGAAAAAATTTTTACCAAGATGAAAAAAATTTTTTTTTGCTCAAATTTAAAATTTCCACGTTTCATGACGCGCTAAACCTATTTCAGGAAAAAAAAATTTTTGAAAATTTTTTTCAAACATTTTTGAAAAATTTTTTACCAAGATGAAAAAATTTTTTTTTGCTCAAATTTAAAATTTCCACGTTTCATGACGCGCTAAACCTGTTTCAGGAAAAAAAAAGTTTGAAAATTTTTTTCAAACATTTTTGAAAAAATTTTTACCAAGATGAAAAAAATTTGTTTTTGCTCAAATTTAAAATTTCTACGTTTCATGACACGCTTAACCTATTTCAGGAAAAAAAAATTTGAAAATTTTTTTCACCAATATTTTTGAAAAAATGTTTACTACTAAAATGAATTTTTTTTTTCTTTCTTCAAATTTAAAATTTTCACGTTTCATGGCATTCTAAGCCTGATTAAAAAAAACAGTTTTTTGAAATTTTATCACTAAGATAGAATTTTTCTTTCTTTGTTCAGATTTTAACTATCCACGTTTCCATGACATTCTAAAACTATTCAAACAAATTTAAAAATGTTTTTGAAGAATTTTTTAAAAAATTTGAAAACATTTTTAATCCATTTATGTACTACTATAGAACAGACGAAAAATTTTTTTTTGCTCAAATTTAAAATTTCCACGTTTCATGATATTCCAAACCAATTTCGGAAAAAAAAATTTGCAACATTTTGTTACCAGTTTGGAAAAAAATTTAACACCAGAATGCTCAAATTTAAATGACATTCTAAACCTAGGTATTTCAGAAAAAAAAATTTGAAAATTTTTTTCACCAACATTTTTCAAAAAGTTTTTACCACTAAAATAGATCGAATTTTTTTTTATTTGCTCAAATTTAAAATTTTCACGTTTCATAGCATTCTAAACCTATTTTAAAAATACATAATTTTTAATTTTTAAACTTTTTTTAGCACTACTATAGAACAGAAGGAAACTTTCCTTTTTGCTCTAATTTAAAATTTCTACCTTTGACATTTTAAACCTATTTCAGAAGAAAAAAATTTGAAAATTATTTTACCATCTTTTGAAAAATTTAAAAAAAAATGAAATTTTTTAACCACCACTATACTTCCACTCCATTACGTGAATGTTGGATTGAAAATGTGACAGATGGCAATAACATCTGGCATATGCACCTATTATACTTTTATTGAAAAATGTACAGGGTGGTCATCCCAAGAAATAATTCAGTCATGGTGGACATTTGTAAAGGTATTTGCGCAAGCCTGCCATATGTGGCACCTGCTATTTAGTATTGAACTTTTGCTGTTGGATGAGCAATCTGTATATTTTTTTGACCAAAACTTATCAAGTTTTCTTTGTAATAATAGCAATAACTCTACTCCGATTATTATTCTCAATGTCATTTCGTAATTATTATTTTTTTAGAGAGACTGCCATGAACGAGGGAAGTTCTGTGTAAATAACTTTACCGATTTTTTAATAATACTTTTCAACCCTTCCACTAGTCTTACCACATTATTAGAGGGGTTGATAAAATAAAATTGAGATATTCACTTGTAATTTGGTAGACGTATGTATTATAACGACATCTGGAACTAGATTATATTTTGGGATGATTCCGTAGAAGGGTTGGGGTTAACAGGAGGACTAGGGGAAAATAAATAAATCAAGCTGGTAAGAGTACAGAAATTTGGGATTCGGTGTAATAACTAGAAACCAAGGCCTCAGATTTCTTTCTAATATTTTTCAAACTCCACCACCTCCACTTCATTATTAATGGGATTGATAACATCAAATTGAGATATTCACTTGAAAGTTAGTACACGTATGTATTGTAGTGACATCTGATTGAGATGACTGCATTGAAGGGGCGGGAGGTGGTAGGTTGTGAATAGTGGAAAATAAGTAGGGTGAACTAGAGACTTCATTTTTAACGTATATGATAGAAACCAACTCCTCAAACTTGTCTATGACATCTGCCCCAAATATTAAAATTCTATGACCAATAATTTCCACATACTAGAGTGCAAATATAGTCAAGATGTTTCCTTTAAAGTGATTTGGATGAAGAATCTGGATGTGGAAGTAGTGATTCCTTAGGCAGCGGTTTTTTATACTTGTATAACTGGTGTCTACGAGTTCATGTACTCCACCACTTCCTTTATTTTTTAAGATAAAAATTTGAAATTAGAAGATACAAGATATTTGGTATAAAATACATTTTTGACCTAACCATACCCAAAAATTCACTTCTGGTCTAACAGTGTGTGAAAAATGTTTAAAAATACAGTTCGGTAATATACTGAAGGTAAGGCATATTTTAAACTTTCCTGTATAGGGCCAATATTCATATATTGGTCCTATATAGAATATATATTGGTGCAATATTTGTGCTACTATATAGGGTTAAGATTGTCATAATCAAAGAGTAGAGTTATATACAATTCCATCTTGCAGGTGTATTTTTAATTCCATTTTGATTGTAAATCTCTATTATCTCAAGTCAAACCTCTATTGTATGAGATAAAAAAAATATACACAGGGTGCTATTTAAAAGTTCAGAAGTTATTATTTTTACAAGGAACAGTCCACACACACATAAAACCGTTTTATTGGTTATTTGAGTTCAGCATGTTTTGAGATGAACATCTGCACGAACTATAACTTCCATATCCACGTAGTGTAGAGGAACAGAGGAAGTATAGTAATCGTAAAAATATATATTTTTTTAATGTGCCAAGAATGTTATAAAACGTCGAAATTTTACATTTGAGCCAAAAAATGTCTGTCTGTCTGCACCAGAGCTGGGTAATTACTTATGATTTAAAAATTATTACAGTTACAAGTTAGTATTACAGTTTTGAATATAAATTCTGTAATATTTCGAATACGTTAACAAATGTAAAAGGAATCCACAGCATATTGCTGAAATGTGGATATGTGTATACCTGTAATAAATACAATACAGTAAAGGCACGTAAAAATTCATGCTAGCGATTCAGCGACTATGGGTGGTGTCTGTGTATGCGTTCACAATTATGTATTTTCCCCCCATACTCACTATTTATCCTCCTATTCACCAAGAAAATTGTTAAAAATGTGTAATCAGAAAGAGAGAAAAGCTTTATTTTACTTGGTAGAACTGCTAAGAATTTTTAGAGGTTCCATAGTATGCATTTATAGCCATTAAAACGTGCGATGGGCCGCGCGTACTGACAAAAGTTACTTCACTATTTTTTTCCAGGAATATCATGGCTTTAGCGTTAAATTTTGTAAGGGATATTTTCTGTTCAGAAATCCTACCCTGACTTAATCTCAAAATTTTGAAAAAGTGGATGAAAAAAAAATTGTTTCACTTTTTTTATGTTGTACAGCCGAGCGGAATGTAAACTTTTCAGGATATTATTTTGTATACTTCCACGAACTCAGTTTGCAACTTTGTGTGGGTTTCACTATAAAATGTTCTCTGTTGTCAGGGCTACTAGTTGCTTGTGGTTATTGTGCCAAAGTAGTAGGTAGGTAAAATTAAAATAAATTTTCTAATAATATTAAAATAAAATAAATATAAATAGTTTACTAAATAAACGTATCTTAAATGAAAAAGGCCTTTTATTTAGAAATATAAGTTTCAAGTTTTAGGAAGGCATACACCAATATCTCGAAAACAGTTGCTTTTGCCTTTCCTTCATTTTGTATTATAAAATGGGAAAGCATTCCCGATTTCTAGAAACGAGAATTTACGCAAGTCTGTTCTTGTTTGTTATATCACATACTTATTTCCTTCCATTTCTATTAGAGCACATATCTCTATAAATATAATCACTTAGACTCGCTTTCTCACTTGTTATGCGGCAGATTAGCAAATAATGGCAATTCGTCGCATTATAAAGATAGGCAAGTTTTCAAATTCTGACAGAAATTTTCATGTATATGCACTCTAGCTTATTTTACAATTGTGGATATAAGGTACACAATTTGTTCCATTATTTGTAAGTTTAAACAAAAACTATTTTAGTTAATATAATTACTAACTACATTGTTAATGTCAATTATTAGAATGTTTATGTAAAAAAATAAACTAAAATTTAAAATATTTTTTTTAAATCGTGATTTTTTATTTTATTTTTTTTCTTCAATCATGATTCTTATCAACCCTGGACCAGAGCTGGGTAATTCCTGGTGAAAAAGTAATTACCAATTGCAATTCCCCTTTTTTCGTGTAATTGTAATTAAGTACTTTTTTATTAAAGTAATTTGGAATTGTAATTGCAGGAAAATTGTTATGGGAACTGGAATTTGTAATTATATTATTTGAACTATCTAATTACAAATTACTTCTATAAGTTCTATAAGTACAATTACTTTAAGAACATGCGTAAGTAATATCCTATTTGGCAATAAATATTTTATTGAAAAGTCAAGTAAGCTTGATGGAAAAAGTGGTAGTAGAGCTACATGTAAAAAGTGTAAAGTAGAAATGCAAGGGCTTGTGGACCGATTGAAAGTCCACTGGAAAAAATGTGCTTCGCGTAATTTAGACAGTGTAGAAACAAATAATGAAGGTCCCTCCCTCTACTTCAGGAACAGTCAATGTAAGTACAGTGTTATTTTATTTATAACTTCTTAGTAAGACAAAATATTAAGAGAAGCTTTCCTTTTTAATTTACATATTTAAAGTCGGTCTATTTCTGCGACTAAGGCCAGACAAACTAGATTCAAATTTTTAAAATCATCTAGTGCATTTTCTAAATTTCTATTAACTTTCCATGGACAAATGTGGCTTTTTTATTCACTCTTAGTTTTAAGAATAAAGCATAGTATCTATGCCTGTCTGTGTGTAGCTGGATTTAAAAATGAACAACATAAAAATCTTGTTTTTTACTACAGGTACAAGTGAACGCGTTACAAAGATGCAGAGGAAGATAGTGCCCCACAGCCGCTCTTATCTTCTACGTCATTAAGTAAAACAAGAAAAGTAGTGCCTAACTCCAGCTTTGGATCTATCATCTTTTGTTGTATGTACGACCAAGTCTAATAAAGAAGAAACAGATAAACAAATTGCTAGAGCTCTTTATGCGACAAACAGCAGTTTCATGTGTATTGAACAACCTGAAGTAAAAAAGGCAATAACGCTTTTACGACCTGGATATGTACCACCATCTCGACATTATGTGTGTGTTTTAAAGATTTATCAGGAAGTTCAGTTTGTCATTGGACGTATGGTCCAACATACACAATGAACCAATAATATGTGGAAGTGTAACTACGGAAAATGGGTTTTCTTTTTAGTAGACACATCTGGAAATCCACATACATCTGTATATTTAACAGAACTTGCAACAAACTTAATTAAAACTCTAAAGACTGACTATACCCGTACAGTAAGCAGTTTGGCCATGGATAATGCTGCCAATATGAATGCTATGAGAAACCAAATTAAAGAGTCAACAGAACCAAATATTATTACTTACGGTTGTGCTCCACACATTTTAAACTTGTTATGTAAGGATTTGGAAATTAGTGAAATTAAGGAACACGTTACGTTCGTTGTGAAATACTTCTGAAAAAATCATTTTGGCTCTGCGACATACGTAAAAGAAGGAGGAAAAAAACTTACTTTACCTTCTGACTTAAGATGGAACTCACTTGCCGACTGCTTAGAGGGTTTCGTTAAATCATGGCCCACACCTTTTAAAATTAGCGAAGAACATAAACATGAAATTGACCGCATAGTAAGACAGAAAATTTATTTAAAAAGAACTGATGAAGATTACTTATCACTACTAAAACCTATATCTGTTGCACTTGATAAGCTTCAAAGAAACGATGCAATTTTATCAGACATCGTAGAACAATGTAAAATAAGTGAGTCGCATTTTGACGGAACTGAAATTACCTTAATGCAAATGCAAATATTTAGATACCTACCGATACGACCAATGTATCACCTCATCCCATTTGCTAGCCTTCATTCTAGACCCTATACGAAAACAAAGCATAAATTAAGAGAAAGCGAAAAGAATCGTGCTTTAGAAGCCGCTAATAAATTATATCCCGAAAGTTTACTACCACTGATTATAATATTTCTGGCAAAATATGATCCTTTTGCCGATATTATGTTTCACGAAGAAATTCTTGAAAACACAAAACCCTTGGACTGGTGGAAATCCCAACGAAATATTGATATTTTTGACAAATTATTCCTGATTATCAAGCAATTATTTTCTGCTGCAGCTAGTTCAGCCTCGGTTGAGAGAATATTCTCAGCATTTGGTTTGATTCATTCTAAGATTCTAAATCGTTTAGGGACAGCTAAATTAGTTTTTTTGTACAAACTTTACAATAATTAACCTAATTTAAAATTTTTGTTTTGGAGTAAATCATGTTGTATTTTCGTTTAGAATTGGTTCTGTTTAATTTGTTTACTTTATGTTTCTGCGTTTAAGTAGGCACCTAATTTTTAATGTACATTTAAGAAGGTAACTTTTGTTTTATATGTGTAACCTAACTGTTCTTTTCTTCTTTCGTTCTACTTTATTTGAATTTTCTGAACTTTAATTTACTTAGATTATTGGCTTTACACAACTTGACTAAAATCATGATTTAAATTTAAAAAATCAGTCATTTAAATCACGATTTGAATCAAATTGATTTAAATCGTCGCAACCCTGCCTGGTCTGTACCTTCTCTTGTGCGCACGTTTTCTCAGTAAGGGTTGAAGATATTGACTTGAAATTTGATACACATATGTTACATTGCGATATCTGGAACTAGATTATATTTTGCGATAATTCCGTTCAAGGTTTGGGGGTTAAATAAGGGAAAATAAGTAAAGCAAGCTGGTATAAGAGTCCCCCTCTCCATTATTAAAGGGTTTAATAAAATAAAATTGAGATATTCACTTGAAATTTGGTTCACATCTGGAACTAGATTATATTTTGAGATGATTCCGTTGAAGGGTTGAGGGTTAAATATGGGAAAATAAATAAAGCAAGCTGGCAAGGGTACCGAAACTTGGGATTTGGTGTACCTATATACTAGAAGCCAAGATCTCAGATGTTTTTATAATATTTTTCAACCCCCTCACCACTCCACTCCATTATTAAAAGGCTTAATTAAGTAAAATTAAGATATTCATTTGAAATTTGGTACTTACACGTATAAATTATAACGACATCTGGAACTAGATTAGATTTTGAAATGATTCAGGTGGAGGGTTCGGGGTTAAATAGGCAAACATTCATAAAGCAAGCTGGTAAGGGTACAGAAACTTGGGATTTGGTGTATATACTAAAAGTCAAGGCCTTAGATTTCTTTATAACATTTTTGGTATTCGGCAGGGCCCGGAAGTTCTGGAGGTTTGGCTGACATTCTGCAACTCTCTTTTATTCATCAAATATTTACACTCTAGAAAATTTAAAGAAAAGGTGAAACGTTTTCTGCTTGGAAAGGCGTTTTATTCATTTGAGGAATTTCTATTTGATTTTAATCATTTTAATCTGTGTTAGTTCTCGCCCTATTTGCGCTTTTGTATTTTAATGTTTTTTATATTATTTTTGATATAATAATTATTATTACTTTTAATAGCATTTTAAAGTTTCTGTATTCCATGTCTTGACCTGTGTAAATACTACGTGTATAATAACACCAATAAACTATTATTGTTATTATTATTATTATTATTAAAATTCTATGAACGATTATTCGCACATACTAGAGTGCAAATATAGTCAAGATGTTGTCCTTTAAAGAGACTTTGATGGAAAATCTGGATGTGGAAGTAGTGATTCCTTGGGCAGCAGTTTTTTCAATCGATTAAATTTTTCTTGTTGAATTATGTTATAATTGTCAGCAATCGTTGAAAGACTAACGTCAATTACAGTTCTATCGTGGATGATTTTGATACTTGTTTTGTAGTCTAACAAAATTTCCAATTTTTGATTTACAGCTATGGGAAAACCAAAGCTATAAAGCAATGAGCACTCCGGTATATATTAAAGCCAGGTAGATTAGGGAAACACCCTTAAATAACAACATAATACTTAATTACAATGATAACCAGTGCAATTGTAGGGATAATTTATGCAGAAACTGTGAATGCTGTAAAATTGTTAATATTTGCAATTCTCAGGTATAATGTAACAAATGTGATATTATGGTAATGAAGGATTTAAATTATTCTGTGGGTTATTTACATATTATTTCGAGTTATTTATTCCGGTTGCTAAAGTTAAAATTGGATTAAAACAAAAAATACTAATAAAGCGAAAGCGTAGACATTTCTTCAAAATTGAGGTATTCAGGGCTTTCCTTGGGTGTACTTCTCACCTCAGAAAGTTGTGCAACTGTATTTGCAAAATTCATACGCGCCCATACCGTGGTAATAGGGACGAAATTAGACCAAAAGAGTGCAAAGGATAACCATAACAAACTGTGATGTTACCAAAGGGCCGATGAAAAGACCTCTGGCGAGATCGTGCACCTAACAGGCAACCACGGCAGCTGGTGTGGTGCTGTCGTACGTATTGTACAGCAAATAGGGACCAACTAGAATGATGCATTGATCACAAAATATCTAGCAAGAGGTTGTGAGTAAGATGATTATTTGTTGCAATTCCAGATCGTTGATCGTTGTATATTATTATATTGACTGTGTACCTGCACCTTGCATCTTTTTACGTATCTTAATTATTAGCCAATATGTGTTATGTACCTACTGGGTACTTGGGTAGGTACTCATCTTTCCTACAAATTGAATTTATATGTTTCACAACTCTTCTAAGAAACGCCAGCCTGTGGTTAGATGCACTAAATTTAAACAGGGTAACTTTAATTGTATTAATGCATTTACCTACTGCGTTGACAATAAGACTACAATGATGACGAATGGTACAATGATTTTATCTAACATCGTTAATTTCCATAACTGTGCAACATTATATTCTTGGAAACCTAAAATAATAAGAAAGAACAGTCTCCAACGCAAGGTATATCTATTAGATTAACATTTTGCTCGAACGCGGCACAATCCACTTTTAGGTAGTGCCATTGAGATTAAGTACACAGCTAATATCTTTTTATTTTTATTGTTCAAATAAATATTCAGTGTCCAATTACAATATCAACTGGTTTGATGTCTTATTTTAACAACTTAGTTTTAACCTAAAGTTGATTTATCACGTAAATTTACGTGTAGTTCGTCGAAATCCGAAAGGCACACTATGTACTGCAATTTTATATCTTCTAAATATTCGAATTTTTGTAGATAGTAACATTTTGTTCTAAAATTATAATAAAACAGTTTATATACAATGTGATAATTTAGATCCCTCTGGCGATAACAGTTCAATTCCAATAGAGTATTTTATCATGCTATTTTGTATATGTATCAAATTTGGAATAGAAATTCTATGTTTGAAAGAAGCTGCGTATCTACACATACAAGTAGACTCGCAGGATGCCAATAAAAATTGTAGGGTTTACAATGTATCTATTTATTTTAATGAAATAGGAATAATAATGATTTAATTTGCGCAATATCGGAAACGAGATTGGTGAAGAAATGCGTAACATTTTAGCACAAAATGTTGAACATGCACTATCACATGGTTATGGTTAAATATAAACTAAAGACTCTTACCGGTGTGATTTTGAATGAAAATTTAGAAAAAACAAGTAGTAAAACCTTGCAACCAAACACCGAAGTTACACTTGCACACAATTACAAATGAACTAAATTTATTACATTTGAGAGTGAAACTTCAAACTGGCCGACCCACTACTGCTACCACTGACACTTATCGATAGAATGATAAATGGGCGTCGCTGCAAGCGCTTTTATGATATCGTCCGAGCGTAATAGCCCACGTGACTGACGAAAAGGTACTCTAGCTTGAGCGTTTCCTTTGTTTGCTTTTTTTTGGACACACTATTTTGCCTTTTGGGTTATGTAACTACAGTTCGGCACCTCAATATTACAGGATTCTATGGACACTAATTGCAGTTCTGAGAAAATTTACTTTAAGTTTAGGGGTGTTACAAAGAGAGAAGCGGTTTAATTTTTTATTTCATTTTTTCAATTCACTCAAAGTGCTTATATTATTCGAATATGTAATGGTCATATTTTTTATGTTCTATTTCAAAACATATATTTTGATTTAAAAAGAGACATGCAATTTTGGTTTTCCACCAGTGAGATTTGTTTTGTCACATACAAGTTAATTTTTCTATTGTGTATTTTATAAAGTATTATGGCAAGTCATTTATTTATTCTAGGATACATTGAAATAAAGTATTTAGTATTAATCAAAGCAAAGAGTCTAGTTGGCTTCTTTACCAGTTTTCTTACTAGTTTCCCCATTTTTTTGAATAATGGCACAGTGGGTATCCAACGACACATTGAACGCATCGCACTAACTTTTTGATTGAGCAATATATTATTAATTTTACTTCCACATCCACGTAGTGGATTGGAAGTATAGTAATCGCAAAAAAATTTTCAAAAATTTTTATTCGTGAAATAGGTTTAGAATGTCATGAAACGTCGAGATTTTAAATTTGAGCGAAAAAAAAATTTTCTGTCTGTCGGTCTGTCTGTCTGTCTGTCTGTCTGTCTGTAACTTTTTTTGTCCGCACGTTTTCTCCGGAACGGTTTAAGATATTGACTTGAAATTTTGTACACGTATATATTATAACGAGATCTGGAACTGGATTATTTTTTGAGGATATCCGGTGAAGGGTTGGGGGTTAAATAGGGGTAAATATGGGAAAATAAGTAAAGCAAGCTTGTAAGAGTACAGAAACTTGAAATTCGGTGTATGTACTAGAAGTTAAGGACTCAGATTTTTTTTATAATATTTTTCAACCCCCCACCACCCCTACCTCATTAATGGGGTTGATAAAATAAAGTTGAAATATTCATTTGAAATTTCATACACGTATATATTATAACGACGTCTGGAATTAGATTATATTTTGAGATGATTCCGTTGAAGGGTTGGGGGTTAATTTGGGGTAAATAGGGGAATATAAGTAAAACAAGTTGGTAAGAGTACAGAAACATGAAATTTGGTGTATGTACTAGAAGCCAAAGCGTCAGATTTTTTTATAATATTTTTCAACCCCCACCACCCCTACTCCAATATGAAAAGGGTTGATAAAATAAAATTGAGATATTCATTTTTAAATTTGGCACACGTATGTATTATAACATCTGGAACTAGATTATAATTTGAGATGATTCCGTTGACGGGTTGGGGGTTAAATAGGGGTAAATAAGGGAAAATAAGTAAAGTAAGCTGGTAAGACTACAGAAACTTGAAATTCGGTGTATGTACTAGAAGCCAAAGCGTCAGATTTTTTTATAATATGATTCAACCCCCACCACCCCTACTCCAATATGAAAAGGGTTGATAAATTAAAATTGAGATATTCATTTGAAATTTGGTACACGTATGTATTATAACGACATCTGGAACTAGATTATATTTTGAGATGATTCCGTTGAAGGGTTGGGGTTAAATAGGGGTAAATAGGGGAAAATAAATAAAGCAAGCTGGTAAGACTACAGAAACTTGAACTTCAGTGTATGTACTAGAAGCCAAGGTCTCAGATTATTTATAATATTTTTCAACCCCCACTTCATTAAGGGTTGATAAAATAAAATTGAGACATTCATTTGAAATTTGGTACACGTATGAATTAAAACGAGATCTGGAACTAGATTGTATTTTGAGATGATTCCCGTTGAAGGGTTGGGGGTTATTTAGGGGTAAACAGGGGAAAATAAGTAAATCAAGCTGGTATGAGTACAGAAACTTGAAATTCGGTGTATGTACTAGAAGCCAAGGCCTCAGATTTTTTAATAATATATTTCAGCCCCCCACCACCCCTACTCCATTATTCAAGGGGTTGATAAAATAAAATTGAGATATTCACATGAAATTTAGTACGCATATATGTATTATAACGACATCTGGAACTAAATTATATTTTGAGATGATTCCGTTGAAGGGTTGGGGGTTAAATAGGGCTAAATATGGGAAAATAAGTAAAGCACGCTGGTAAGACCACAGAAACTTGAAGTTCGGTGTATGTACTAGAAGCCAAGGTCTCAGATTATTTATAATATTTTTCAACCCCCACCACCCCTACTTCATTATTAAAAGGGTTGATAAAATAAAATTGAGATATTCATTTGAAATTTGGTACAATTATAACGACATCTGGAACTAGATTATATTTTGAGATGATTCCATTGAAGGGTTGGGGGTTAAATAGGGGTATATAGGGGAAAATAAGTAAAGCAAGCTGGTAAAAGTACAGAAATTTGGAATTTGGTGTATATTCTAGTAGCGAAGGTCTCTGGTTTTTTTATTAGTATTTTCCATCTCCCCACCACCCCCACTCCCTTATTAAAAGAGTTTATAAAATTAAATTTAAATTTTCTCTTGAAATTTGGTACATTTATGTATTATAGCTATATCTGAAACTACATTATATGTTGACATGATTGCGTTGAAGGAGTGGGGGTAAGTAGAGGTAAATAGGGAAAAATAAGTAAAGCAAGCTGGTAAGAGTACTGCAACTTGAAATTAGGTGTATGTCCTAGATGCCAAGGCCTCAGATTTTTTGATACTATTTTTCAATAACACTTCCACTACCCTTACTACATTATTAAAGGGGTTGATAAAATAAAATTGAGATATTCACTTGTAATTTGGTAGACGTATGGAACTAGATTATATTTTGGGATGATTCCGTAGAAGGGTTGGGGTTAATAGGAGTAGGGGAAAATAAGTAAATCAAGCTGGTAAGAGTACAGAAATTTGGGATTCGGTGTATATACTAGAAACCAAGGCCTCATATTTCTTTCTAATATTTTTCAAACTCCACCACCTCCGCTTCATTATTAATGGGATTGATAACATCAAATTGAGATATTCACTTGAAAGTTAGTACACGTATGTATTGTAGTGACATCCGATTGAGATGACTCCATTGAAGGGGTGGGAGGTGGTAGATTGCGAATAGTGGAAAATAAGTAGGGTAAACTAGAAACTTAATTTTTAACGAATATGGTAGAAACCAACCCCTCAAACTTTTCTATGACATCTGCCCCAAATATTATTAAAATTCTATGACCAATAATTTCCACATACTAGAGTGCAAATATAGTCAAGATATTTCCTTTAAAGTGACTTGGATGAAGAATCTGGATGTGGAAGTAGTGATTCCTTAGGCAGCGGTTTTATTAACTTGTTTCGGTTCAGGCAAAATCGCCAAATTTTTGGTCCCTAGTCTTTTAGCCAAGGCGTGTTTTAGGTTGGTGGTAGGTAATGTATTGGTCTCACTGCGCGATGTTTTGTACTATGATATAATAAGAGAGCGAATTTAAAAAACTCAGTTGGGTAACTTTGGAATACGGTAGTGCTGCATAATTCATCATTGACGAGCAGTCCTGAAAGTTTTTGAAATCTGTCCATTTCATTTGGATAATTTTGTAAGGAGTTTTCTTGGTTGCATGTAGCAGGAACGAATTAATGATACAGGAGAAAAGTATTCCGCTTTTCTCAAAACTCGTTCTATGCACAGCATCTACTTTCACGCAAGAATGCCCTGGTGTCGAATAGATAGACATACTTTATTTTTTATAGATTTTATTTAATTCTGTGTGCTAATTAAAAAAATTGGATAGCATATGTCAAGTAAAAATATGTAAAAAATACAATAAATTACAAACATACAATAATTTACGAACAGTATAAAATACATATATACAATATAATAACACGTGTACAGTTTACGATTAACTAAAATTAAAAACAGACTATTAAGTAAAATTCTCAAATTCATGAAGAGAGTAAAAACTATTGTTAGATAAAAAAGTAAATAGGTTAGATTTGAATTCGGTTAAATTCTTGACTATAGTCTAAACGTTGGAGGGCAATTTATTAAATAAATATCTTCAGCATATAGGTATGAGAGATTTTTTATATAGCGCTAAATTGAAATTATTAACATATATGTCGAAGACGGCAAGGAGAGGGGCGTTTCAGGGCGGATCTATTAGATTTAGGCCGCACATTGGTAAACACAATAAAATCACTTAAATAATAATCGCATAAATAACAAAATAACATGATTTATGATTTATCGAAACAGGTAAATGTCTCAAGATTGAAAATACAAACAATACCACCAAACTACTGGAGCTAGCAGTCCACCACTGCCAGTCCCGCGATTTCAACTATATTCTACCGAGTTTATCTTAAGACTAGGTACTTATCTACGGGACATTCAGGCATGTTGTTCCGCTCGCCGGGAAGAGGGTTCCAGGGACTCCAGACTGATGGTTCACACGACCACATATCAAGATGTTTACATTAATGCAATCGGTACTTGTTGACAACGTTCTCTTGACTTCAATGAATTATGAGTTAGCAGGCGTTCACAAGACTATCGAAAGGCGTCCGCCCGGGCAAAGTGGAGGGGTCGTCTCCGACATATACATTATTACGGTTTCTTGTATTATATTCGTGCTTATCACGGTGTGTTGATAAACTGTTTTTTTATACCATAGATATATAAAAATAATTTATATAAGTAAATACATGTAACTGTGAGAATGTTATGATTTTTAAAATACTACGACAAGAATTTCGGTGCCCCAAATTAAAAATTATTCTCAATACTCTTTTTTTGCAGAACAAATACACTCTGCATATACCTTGATCTTGACACCAGGCAATTATAGGATAGTTTTGAATAGAATAAAGCATAATACACATCTATCAAAGAGCTTTGATCTAAACTGTTTGTCAACATTGAAATTGCAAAGAAGAATTGACTTAATTTAATAAAAAGTTGATCAATATGTTGAGTCCAGAATTATTCCTAGAAAATTTATATTTTTTTCTAAGCTTAACTGGTTACCATTCAAAAGAAAATTAACATTTTTGCAAACATTTTTTGTCCGTGTTTTGAATAAGATAATTGATCAATCTATTTTTGAAGCACCATGTATTGAATTTATCAAGGGTCAAATTAGTTACAATTTCTAGTTCTTCAAGAGTCTTGGCTGAAATGATTATAGATGCACACCTGCATACATAAATAATCTTCCGTGATTGATAAACTCGGGCAGATCATTAATGAATAAAGATAATTCATATTCGTCCAATAATGATGAATCCCTTAATTTAACAAAAAGTCTTCTGTCCGACAAATATTAAATCATCATTTACTTTACCACGTATCCTAATTTTTTCTAACTTATCTGAAACAAACGGTATGTTTAAAGTGTCAAACGCACTTGAAAGATAAAAAAATAACCCTATCACGTATTCATTCCTATTTAATTTATCGCTCACCGATTGCACCCCAGCTCCCACTGCCGCTGTTTCCGTTGGGTGCTTATTCCTAAATCCATGTTGAGCTTAGTCAATATACTAGATTTTTCTAAAAATTTTGTTATTCTATTTACCATTACCCTTTCTATAATTTTAGGAAAAAAGCTTAATAGTGATATGGACCTGTAGTTTTTTGATATCGGTTTCGCCCTTCTTGAAAACAAGGATTATTAGTGCATTCTTCAACTTTTGAGAAAAATGGCCAAGTTCAATAGATTTGTTGATTATTATAGCAAAACATACGGAGAATTCGTCAACGCATTCTTTGATTAATTTAATAGGAACCTCTAGTGTCGGACTGGCTATGTTTAGGGCACCTCGCTGAATTGCGCGGTGGGCCCCCTTTTAAGGTATTGAAGGGGTACAAAAATCAAGAACAAACTATTTTGTTGCATTTTAACATTACGTAAAATCCAAACTTTAAACAAAATAACATTTCAATATAACAAAACTAAGAACAAACAAAAAAAAATAATAAACTCGTATCAAGAAAACAAAATCAACAAAATTAATATCACAAAACACGTACACATAAGAAACTGAAAGAAAATGTTTCATATGAACTATAAGAACTAATTAATATTTTTTTTAACTCTGCCAAAGAACACGCTATTATGTCAATAATTATTTTGTTTTTATCTATCAGGTGTAGTAAGTATATGATTTTCAACATACATTAGTAACAAATGACTTAATGTATTTTCAGAAAGCCCCCTTCTTTCAAGCTTCTTTATTTTTTTTTAATTTGGAATAAACTCTTTCGCATGTGACTTATGTGCAGCGTAAAGTTAGGACATATTTATATACAACATAAAGGGTATTAAATAAACCTGACTTAGAGAACAATTCTGTAGAACCTGAAAGACACAGGAAAAGCACTGGGTGCAGTTACATCCATTTTGGTGAATACTATTTTTCATTAAATCAAAATATTCATTTTTTTCCTCATTGTCAGTTTCGGAATCTACTCTTCTTCGCTGCATTGCCTCTAACCTTTCCTTGCATTCAGCTATCAAAGCATCCTATTGATCAGCAAGTGTTTTCCAAAAACTCTGTAATATAAAAAAATTGGAAATATCCTTAAATTCGTCTGGATTTACAAGGTCCTTATTAGGTACAAATTTCTCTTACGTGCTGGTTAAAGCACTAACAAGTATACCAAAAAAGCCATTTATTTTAAAATTTTGCTCTGGATTCGTCTGAAGCGATTACACCACAGGCATTTTTTTTTCTTACACTGACTCTTTCTTTTTTGAAATCCTTTTCAATATCTATTAAAGGATCATTGCTAGAAACTTCATTAAATTCAATTACTTTTCTCATACAGCTTTGTAGAATGAGCGTCACATCTCTTTGACTTTATCTGCTCTGTTAACTTTACAACTACCCGCCATGCTTTAAAATAGTCAAGATATTTTGACTAGTAAAAAGTTAATACAGGCGCAGGGTCAACTTAGTTTAAATAACTATTTATGAATAAGAAGAATTGCAAGCACAATGCAATGAAGGAAGGCTATACTCAATGGCCTAAATCGGTGCTCACGATACAAAGAAAGCGCATTTTTATAATTTAGTATTTTGAACACGAGTGGGGAGTAAAAGAATCACTACTTACATATTCACGCATCAAGACCTTTTCAAGAGTACAAGTACGACGGTAGTATTTTAAATTAATCTTGTTCTGGACCTGTAGGAGCCAACGATTATCTAGATTTCTCCTTCTGTTAATTTCGACACCTTAGAAACAGTGTATTTTCTCAAATTTAACTTTATTGAGAATCGTTAAGCCAATTTGATCGTTATAACATTTAAGCTAATACTCAAGAACTGCCAATTCCAAGTCCCTCTTTGAATTCAACCTCGTAGAATTTGTTTCCGACATACTGCCCATACATTTTTCCCGTAGAAAATTATCTGTTCCTGAGAGCCACCTGTTCCCAAAAACTACCTGTCTCTGCATTTTTAAATAATTTACCTACGTAGAAAGACATGTTCTTGTTGGTCCTATAAAATCGTTTCGGCTATCATTCTGAACGAGCTAGTAGACTTCAGAGAGTTCATCTGTGACAACCACGAAAGTGTTCTTGTCGTTATCGTTCTCACGACGCTTTCCATGTCGGTATTAAATACGGTTGCTATAGGACTAGGGCGAGAGTCCGACAATGGGCAATGATTGGTAGAGATAAGGGTTGACAAAAAGCTTCAGTTAATTATAAGAATTCCTCAAGCAGTACTGTGACCTTTACTTCCCCTCAAGAAAATGGAAATTCTATTTGTGGGTAGAAGGTATGACGGAGGAAAGACAGCTCTAGCATCGAAAAATTGCGAGAGCAGATGCCGCGCCGCGACAGCGCGAGAGAGTTAAGAAGAGGAGTTTTAGTCGGGGGAGAAGATGACTTGGCAAAAATAGAGTAAGGTATATTCTGTCTATAAATTGTACAAGCTGGCAGAAGAACAGTGTAATAAGTGTATAATTATGGTAATGCTGTTCAAAGATCAAAAACAGTTGTAGCATTTAATACCTCCACTTGGATTTTCTCCCTTTTTGTTGTGATTCCTGCCTTTTTGGAGGATTCAATTTAGCCAGTAATTGACTGAACATTCTATGTATATCGGCTAACATAGGCTTCTGGTTCTCCTTTTCTGACTGCGATTCTTCAAGCTTCATAGCTCGCACTCTTGACTTTGGAATATGCCTATATACAGCTTCTATTTTCAGTGCACGTACCAAGGCTTCGCTGCTACTATTATATCTGGATAGCCTGAGCACTCGCCTGATCTCCTCGTCCCTTATCCCATCTAGGAATGTTTCCACTGCCAACTGGTCTTTGAATTCTCTTGGCGCATTGAGATACGCCAAGTGTGTCAGTCTTTCCACCGCAGCTTCAAATTCTTGTAGACTCTCTCCAGTTTTTTGAATGCGCAATTTCAGCTGGGCCTGGTATACTTGGGCAAGGTATTGATCGCCATATCGTAGATCTACGGCAGTTTCCAAAACTCTGAAGTTCTTTTGTTGCTCTACCGGAATTGTCTGGAACAGCTCCGTTGCTTGGCCTCTTAAAGCCAGGACCAATACCATAGTCTTCTCTTCGTCATTCCAATTGTTTGCACTTGATGTTGCCTCAAACTGTCTTTTGTATGTCCAGGAACTTTGGCCGTCAAAAGAGGGAGGTTTTAATCGCTGGCCTGATGATGCCACTTGCTGGCTTCCTCTTTCCCTCAACTGTTCTTTAAGTTGGTCTATTTCGTCCTCTACCTGGTGCATTTTCTCTTTCTTACTTCATTTACTTCTCTTTTAACTTCGTTTCCTTCTTCCTCGACCTTGTCCATTTTTACTTCGATCTTATTTTTGAGCTATTCAGTGGCTGAAATGAAGGCATTCTGTTGCGTCTCTATAAGCTTTCCTTAATTCGTCATTTTCCTTTTGTCGCTGCTTCTCTTCTTCTTGACGTCGTTTCTCCTGCTCTTGTTTTTTCTCTTGACGTCGTTTATCTTCTTGATGTCTTCGTTTTTGATCCTCGAGAATCTTTGTTAATTCTTCTTGACGTTTTTGTTCTTGGTCTATCGTCATATTTAGTAGAGTGCAAATCAATTTCTATCTTTCCCTCCGTTGGCACTTTTAGAGTAAAATATATAAATAAAGAAACGAACTTGTACATATACTTATATGGTAGTAAAAATCAAAAATCCTCATTTTCTCTGTTCGACTACGGCTGAAAATTAATTATTTTTCGGCTACTTTTCCATTCCCACGACGATATCTCCCAAACTATTATATTTATCAAAAAAATATATTCTTTATAAAATATTTGCCATATTTTCTAGATTACAATGGTTCTTAAATCAATTTGTTTGAGAATTTAATAACCATGATATTTAATAATGTGTAACATAATATCAATTTTCGAAGCTTATCAGCGGCATGCGTTCGTTACAGATTCTCGCTCTCCCACTCTTTAAAGCTGTTTCAACACACTCCACTTCGCACCCGCAATGGCCTATCGCAAGATAGATTAGCGCATGGTAATTCTCGTAGTTCATGATATTAATGAAATTTATGTCTCGAAAATGATTACTATGGAATAAATAATATAAGTATATTTGTTTAATATTAATTCAGTGTTATTTCGCCTTACATAAAATTTTTGTGTAATAGGTTAACACGTTATAAGAAACTCGGTAGTTCGATGTTAGCAAGATACTTTTAGCTGGTATGTAATCTTTTAACAGAATATTCTACCATATAGGTAACTGAAGAAGAAATTAAAATGGAAAGTACTACTGATAGCGCAAGTTCGGAAAGTGAGATTGAGACAAAAATAAAATTGAAAGAAAAACAGATTCGTAAGATATCTTAAAGTGTATGAAACCGGGCCCTGTAAACAGAGGTTTTGATAAACCGTTTGCAATATTTATTGATTGTTTAAAACTCCGTGAAAAAATAAGTAACCAAAGAGAAGACGATGTATATTCTAGAACTATGCGATTTCGAAAAACAAATCATTTTGGCTGTTTGGTTTCGCACCGAAATTGCTATTCTAGTTTTACTGGCAAAAGAAATATGGAACATCGAAGGAGAAAAATGGAAAAACAGTTCAGATGGATGGAGTGCATGTCTAATAATTTCTTCAGGCGTGTCCTTGAGTAAAATGAATTTTTTTTTCAATAAAATAGCTCTCTCAAGTAATGACCACGAACACAGAAAGACTATTATAGCCCACCAAAATCCCATAATTTTCTAAAGAATTTGTGCTAACGATTTAATGCTATAGATCATGTTTAATGTTTCTAAAGTCACAATGGAAAATGCAAAGTTTCATGCCTCGTTCTCTGTTGGAACTAGAACATATTTTTCGTTTCTCTTTGTAGATTTTACAATTTTGACTCCTTTGCCGGTAAATGTATTTATAAGTGGTCTACTGATCTCTCTTTTAGACTTATATCTATCCATTCTAGATACTACTCATCATAAATTGACGTACCATACCCTTTTTGCTTTAAAAACCGTTTCTCAAGAATTTTACATATTTTAGTAGAACTCCGTTCGTTGTCTGTCCGTTTTCCACTTTTATTTTTATTGTTAGATAGACCTCTGCATTTTATATAGCGACTTTAGAAACATGAAATATGATATTCAATTTCCATAGGTATTAAATCGTTAGCACAAATTGTTTAAAAAATTATGGGATTCTGGTGGGCTAGTAGTCTTACTTTTCTTTCTGGTTCCGTGGTCATTACTTGAGAAAGCTTTATTGTTGTACTTTTAACAAAAGTGCATTTCTCTAAAAATTATTTTACGAAAATACACATCGGAAAAAGTTGATGGACATAAGCATTGGATCCATCTGAAAATTGTTTTTTTTTTTTAGTGACATGCTAGGATATAGATCATCTTCTCCTTGGTTACTTATTTTTTCATAGATTTTTAAACAATCAGTAAATGTTGCAAACGATTTCTCAAAACCTTTGATAACAGGGCCCGGTTTCATGCCAATTAAGCTAATATGTTACGAATTTGTTTTACATTAAATTATATTTTTCTCAATCTCACTTTCAGAACTTGTGCTATCAGTAGTACTTTTCATTTCAATTGCTTCTAAAAAGCATATACATCAGTTACACATACATGGTAGAAAATTTAAAATACATACCAGCTGAAAGTATCTTGCAAACAGTGAACTGTATATAGGGAGTTTTTTATAACGTGTTAATCTATTACACAATAATTTTAGGCAGGCCATAATTTTTATATAAGTCCATGTAACACTGAATTAATATTCTACAAATATACTTACATTTATTTCATAGTAATAATCATTTTCAAGGTATAAATTTCAAAATATTATGAACCACGAGAGTTACTGTGCGCCAATCTATCTAACGATAGGCCATTGCGGGTACGAAGTGGGGTGTGTTGAAACAGTTTCAAAGAGTGGGAGAGCGAGAATCTGCAACGAACGCATGCTGCTGATAAGCTTCGAAAATTGATATCTAGTGCAGTAAAAAAAAATTTAATTTGCACATAGTCTGGATACAGCAAGATTATGATTTTATCCTGTTTGTGGTGTCACCGGGAGTATATTCCTAAGTTTTGGACCTCGAAAACCTTGTGCTACTTTTTTTTATAAACAATTAAATTTTTTTTAAAGCGCTTTTCGAGCTTAAAATGTGAATAACTCATGTTCTATAAGTCGGATCGGGGCAAACTAAAAACCAGTCTCTTCGTAATAAAATTGCCAATTAATTGTTGTTGGTTTCAATTCTCTGAAGTATGTACATAACCTACAAAACTGAAAAAACCAGATAAAAACAGTATTTTTTTAATTTTAGCGCCCAAGACCGGCAACTACACCAATTTGCTTCAAACTTTCAGACAATATACTTATTGATGAAATAAAAAGACCCTGAAAAGTTGGTGTCAATATATTGAACCCATTGGCCAAAATTGCATTTGTTATCTATATTTTGAAATGCCCGCCATTTTATGCCATTAAGTCCAAAATGAACAGTTTTTTTTCAAAATGTAGATCACGACGTCAGCTTTCGAGTGCAATTAAAATTATTTTTTTAATGTAATTTTGGTTACTTTTTTTACATTTGTTTATAACTCGAATAACAGCAATTGAATTTTTTCGGTCATTTTGAAAAACAAATTAAAGTTTTTTTATCAGATCTGGTTGAGAATTTTGGGTCCTTTAATTTAGAAAAAATAAAGTTCATTTTTGTTAACGTGAACTCGAGATATTTAACTTTTTGCATTTTGGCCAATTGTTAATTACCAAATGCATATTTTGAGCTAAAATTTGGATTGTATCATTCTGAAACCTATTCATTTCATATGATAAGTTGAAAAAATATTTAAGTTTTATAGAAACTTATTTACAAGTATTGTAATATAATATAATATAATAATAAGTATTGTTAATTGAGCTAAAAAGTGTTTTTTTAATTTTTTTATAAAGTTCCCTTGTTCACAATACGATCATCAACTTAGTTTTTTGTTAATAATGAATATGAGTACCTATTTTTTATTTCCAAATTCATATGTACACATGTATGTACCAACGATTGGTAACGTATAAACCTGTATGTATTTTTTTTATATCTTTCTATATAAATATGAATACTTAGATTAAATTTATATTGTCTTCTAAACATTAAGTTTTATTTAAAAAAGAAAATACTAAATATTGTAATATAAATACTTGTTAGAAAAAGTTGAGAATTAATAATATGGTAAAAACATTTTTTTTTTAAATAAACATTTTTATTCTTATAAATATACAAAATCGTAATTAATGTATTTTATATCTCTTGCTTGGTAACGTGTACAATTCAGTTTCACTCTCTGAATCTGTTTCAAATAAAATGTTTTCACCATTTTCTTTTTCATCACGAATTTGAACACGAAGATCGGGTAATATACCCGATCTTGCAAGCTTTCGCAGTCGCTTTGGGGTCCCGATTCTTATATATCGGTACAGCTTGAATGTCTGATTCATCTATATCGTCTTCTTCAACTTCACGATTTTCTTCTTCAGTGACTGCAGTGCATTAATTCCTGCAATTAATGCCTCCACAATATTCACACAAACTTGTACATTGTAATCCGAACTTCCTGCATCGACATCTCAGGTCTTTAAAACCGGCTTTACATTCACAAGGGAGAATTTCAAGAATTTCTTGAGGTATTGGCTGTTTTCTCATTGCAATAGGCATTAAACCATTAATTGTATCCTCCCAACCAAACAATCGTGTATTTCTTCATCTCCCAGCCATTTTTGTATTTGAAGATACACTCTCAATAAATGTTCATTTGTAGGTTCTTCGGTCGGAGGAAGGTTTTTCAAATTACAACCGATTTTCAATGTAAGTTTTTGGAAACAATGAAATCTTAAATCACCTAAATCCATAGGTTTTATTAGATTCCACCCATACAAAACGTTCATGATATTTTAAACACCTAATAATCTCACTTTCACTCGAAGACATTTTTAATTTATATGTCGGCGCCACCGAAAATAATTTCTCCACGCCAATGATTCTTAGGAACCCCTCACTAGTACTTATGACTGTTTATTATTTTTGTTAATGTATAAACATTCAGGTTGACTTATTCCAACCAATGAACTAATAACAGTTTAAGATGCTATGTATTTCCTTATATGGGTATCACGTTTAGTGTGAACGAAACGAAATTAGCTAGCCCGGGGTCAGAAAGGGATTCTATGATTACCTGTGAAAGAGTTAAGATTTGGTTATTGCGGGTAGCGGATCGTTAGTTCCTTTGTGTTACTAAATTTATTCGGTGATGTTAAGACTCTATTATTTACTTGTATCATTCGTGTGGACAATTAGACTTTGTTATATTAAATTTTGTATTAAGTGAAATATCAGTGTCGTACTTGTTAACATGTCCAAGCGGTGTAACCCTAAACGTGCCCCCTTGGTATCAGACATATATTAAATTAATTTACATGCAGCTTCTCAAATATAAAAATGTAAACAGACAATACTGCACGGCAACCGATCTAAGCTGTAAGGAATGGAACTGGTGGGGAATAAGAAAGAGAAAGAAAATGTAAACATTTTTCCTCATTTATAAGTAACTATTCGCTCCGCAGGTAAAATAGGTTTATACATCAGCTCATCAGCAGCAAACGTTGGTTCTAATAAATTAAAAAAATTAAAATATTTATTATTATTATTATTAACAAGAAATTAAGTTGATGGTTGCATTGCGAGGGAAAAAATAACGTATTTAAAAAAAAGTCCTCCGAATTTTAAGAAACAAGGAAGTACTGCATTTTTCAACTGATCTTTATGGAAAAATAAAAAAATCACTTTTTAGCTCAATTAACAATATTTACATTATAATGCTTGTAAATAAGTTTCTATAAAACTTTTTTTTTTTTTTATTTGTCGTATGAAATAAATAGGTTTCAAAATGACAGTCCAAGTTTTAGCTCAAAATATGCATTTGTTAATTAACAATTGACCAAAATGCAAAAAGTTAAATATCTCGAGTTCGCGTCAACAAAAATGAACTTTCTTCTCTCTAAAATAAAGGACCCAAAATTCTCTACCAAATCCGATAAAAAACTTCAATTTGTTTTTCAAAATGGCTGAAAAAATGCAGTTGTTGTTATTTGAGCTATAAACAAATGTAAAAAAGTAACCAAAATTACATTAAACAAATTTCTTTTTAATTGCATTAGAAAGCTGGCGTCGAGATCTACATTCTGAAATGAACATTTTTCATTTTGGACTTAATGGCATAAAATGGCGGCCATTTCAAATTTTAGATAACAAATGCAATTTTGGCCAATGGGTTCAAGATACATTACTGTTTTATTTCGGTAATGTTTTCATGTTTAGTAGGTTACCAGCGTTTGAAAATTCCATGTTTCTCGACCTTTCAGGTTAAATTTGCAAGGTGCCAGAAAGCAACTTTTTTTACGTCAGTTTGCGTATAGTGACGTCACAAATGAGCGCTTGGTTTTTGCAACTATTACTAATTTCAACTCCTTATATCTCGAGAACGAAAAAAGTTAATAATACGAAATTTTAAGTCCATATAATGAGAATATCGAGTACTAAGTAGGTATACGCAAAAGTGCAAGCAAGATGGCCGCCGATGTGGTTGGTGCTGAAAGTCAGAGCAAAAATAATATTATAACTCAAGGAAAATTCAAATGTTGTGTGACAAAAGAGTGCTCAGTGAAAGTATGTGTAAAGTGTCTCTCAATTTATCATAAAAGTTGTGCAGACAGACTCACATTAAAAGTAATAGATGTAAATAGGGTTATCTGCTGTGAAAAAGGCCAAACAGAACCATCACATGATGAAAAAATGGACCTCGAAATTAATTATTTAAAAAAATTGTTAGAAGAGATGGAAGGAAAGATCACTATTCTAAAGGAAAATAATATGTTATTAAAAGATAAAATTGCATACTTGAATAAAGAAATAGCAAATATAAATGCAAACAGTGTAGTGGAAACAAAAAATACAGTAAAAAAAGATGTTCAAACAAAAACACCATCTAATGAACTAAATTGTAAAAAATTATCTGCAGACACAAATCCAAATAAAACCCTTATCAACAAAAAACCAGTGCAACAAATGCAAAAAAATAATTTAAACATAATGCAAAACAAACAAATGGAACTAATGAATGAAATTATAAATTTAGAACCATCTACTACAAACAGTCAATATTGTGAAAATCGAAAAGTCTTTTCTATTCAGTCCGAGACAGATATATCTGAAGCTAGTGAGAAATCCACTGGAAATAACATGCGAGGTAACGGCACCTATAAACAAGCCCTCATCGATGGAAAAAACATAATAATAATGTTGAACATGTCACAGGGAACATCAAAAGGCCCAGGAGAAGGGAGGTAAACATTGGAACAGCAGAAGCTGACGATGCAGAGAACGAGTTTATAGGCAAAGAAGGCAATAAAAAAGTATGGCTTTTCATATCTCGAGTAAAGGATCACGTCACAGAAGAAAAGATAAAAAAATACATAAAGAACAAAACAGATCTTCAAGAGGACAGTGATATACTGGTTGAACATATAAAAACCAAATATGATAATATTAGAAGAGACTGTAAATGCTTCAAAGTTGGAATAAATTTTGACAAAAAAGATATAGTCTATGAGCAAAACTTCTGGCCAAAGAAAGTTGCTTACAGAAGGTTCGATTTCAAAGCAAGAACTCTTGCTGATGATGAAGAGGACAAGGATTTTTAAATATCAGCAAAAAACTAGAATTACCAAATGAAGCGGTAACTGATTTGAACAATGCGAACAATATGAACTTGTACTCAAGAACATCTGATGATTATAATCACAACATAAGAAACGAGACTAAACTTCATAAAAATAAAAAATTTAAGAAAATCCTACATGTGATGCATCAGAATGTGCAATGCATAACCAATAAAATAGGGGAAATTGAATTGTTAGTACACGAAGAAAAACCTGAGATATTATGCATTAGTGAACACTGGGTATGCAGATATAGTACAAATTCAAAATTATAAAATGTGCAGCTTCTATGGAAGAACCAACAAAATTCATGGTGGGGTAATGATTTTAGTTAAAGATAATGTGATTTGTGTAGATATACCTGATGTCAAAAAATTCAATGTAGAACAAGTCTTTGAGTGTTGTGCATGTAAATATAAATTAAATGATTCATCATGTTGCATAATACTTTGTATCTATAGTAGCCCCAAATCGGGACACACTAAGGAATTTTTGAATTGTTTGTACAGTTGTTTAGAATACTTACAAAGGCCTGGTAAAAAACAAAACATTGTCTTATGTGGCGATTTCAACATCGATATTTTACAAAAAAATAATAATGTAGATAGTTTCCGGGAAATTTTAGGCTCCTTCAACATTACACTTACTATAAAAGAACCGACACGATACAGCAGCACAACAGCTAGCTGTATCGATAACATTGGTGTATACTTAACGGAAGAATATGAATATGAGAGTTCGGTAACTTTCTCCGCAATCAGTGATCATACAGCGCAACAGTTGAGAGTCTATTCTGTTGAAGGAAAATACACAGAGAAGGAGAGCAAAATGATTAGACAGATAAGCAACGAAAACATAAATACATTTAGGTATTATCTAACTAAGGAAAAGTGGAATACTATTAAAGGAAATGACATAAATAGCAATTTTGAATCCTTCATGCAAATTATTACTTATTACTTTGAGATTTGTTTTCCAGTTAAAAAAATGGCAACAAAAAATAAAAATAACCAATGGATTACGCGGGGATTAACTATCTCTTCACGTAATTTAAAAAATCTGTATTTTATCAGCTTAACTGGTAATATAGATGACATAAACTTTTATAAAAAATATAAAGGTAGGTATCTATAAATAAGTCATTACCCAGACAGCACAAGATATTCTAATAATAATCTGTAAATCTTTCCAAAAAATATTATTTGATTAATTAAAAAAATTATATTTATGTTATTCTCAGAATAACCACATAATTTATTATTATTTTTAGAATATCTTTTAATAAATAATACTGGTATAATTGTAACACATATGCACGGAATATATTTAAAAAATATTTTATAAATAATTTCCAGAACTTATCTTTGGATTATTATTTTAAAAATACTTCATAAAATAATATGATAAAAATATTTTAATAAGAGCAGTATAGAATATGTTTTAAAATTATTTTATAAATTATTTAATAGGTTATCTTTTCACTATTTAAGTATTTTGAAAATAATGTATGGTAAAATGTTTATAGTCGTCTTACGCCCATATTATTTTATACTTTCTGTAACTTATGTAACAAGTACATATCTATATTATTACTATATGGGGTGTAGGTATATATATATACGTTTTTTTTAAATAAAAATTAAACAAGGCTTATTCTTCCTAAATTTTTAGATGGGCAGGTTTAATTTATATTCATAAGTGTTCCGCATTAATTCGAATTTTTTGGTATTATTTGAATTATCACAGGAAAGTATTATTTAAATAAAATAAATAACAGTGGGGATTTTTTTATTTAAAATATCGCGAAACGTTGCGCAGGCGCGTAAATCTAAGGTTTATCTTCTCTTTCGGTCTGCATCTTTCATTCATTGCGTCATCCGCTATCACCATTTTGAATTACCGTTTGCCTGGACTGCCTGACAATTTGGGGTTTGATCATTTGTTCGCGATTCTGTGCAATTAAAAACACAATGAAAGAAGGTAAGTGAATCCTTTAATTTGTTGTTTATTTAAGTAAATATATAAGTATGTATCTGTATATCATCAAAATCAATTAACCTAACCTAACTTATTTTAGCCGGTTTCAAAAGGAATATTTGTTTCAGTTATTAACAAGAAAATAGGTATTATAGTTAATAATAAATGAATACCTAATAGATGTTTATTATTCATTTATTATTAAATATAATGTATCTATTTTCTTGATTCTATAAATACAGAAATGTGTAATATTTAATACTTAAATATGAGGTCCTTATATATTTTCATCAATTTCTTTCCAGTGAGGCCAGTGTTCTTTATAAATAATAAGTATTAAATAATAAATGTATTCACAAAGATATTGTACCTAAAAGTTATGTCTCTATATTTGTGTTGAAATCTAAATGTCGGTACCAACGAAGTAAAATAAATTGAAATATTATCATTAATGAATTCACTCAGCAGCTGAAATTTCTGTTGATAACCTAATTACTTTTATTTTTGCAACTGTGTGTAATAAAAGTCTAACCTTGCAGCTTCTTCATACAATACACAATAAGCTATCTTTTCCGTCAGTATTTTTATTTTGGTTTATCTTTCAGATGCAGTTCAGAAAACTTTTCCAGAGGCATCCCATAAGAGCATCGAATTGCAGATAGGAATTTGGCTCAGCAAAGCAACAGAGTGAATAAGGCAAACGAGGGAGAAAAATAAAGGTGGTAAGTTAAAAACTTTAAATATATAAAGGCGTGATTTTTTGCAATTAATTTATTTTTAGGTGCTCCAAATGATGAAGAGGAAATTAGATATTACATAAGTTATGCCAATAAATTTTGTTTTAACTAAAATGTTTTTTTATTATAGGAAATTTCAATAAGCTAAGCTGATCGTGTTCATTTTCAGTTATAAACCATACAAATATTTTAGAGCGATTTACAGTTTTATGTTAGATACCTGCTCAATTCGTAGCCTTAATAATATTATAAATATAGTAACAATTTTTTCTGAATATTCAATCAAATACCTATTATCTACGAGAATTATTCTGAAAATAGTTTTGAATTCTTCCTTGGATAGTTTTATATTAATTCTATATGAAGAATTTCATAAATGTTTTCCTAAATTATGCACTGGTTATTTTAAGTAGAAACTCTAATTTCTCCCATGGACAATATTATAATATTTTTTAAGAATCAGTGTTCTCATCATAATTATCGAATATCCCAGAATACCCTCAAGATATTCTAAAAATTATCTTTAAAATAATTTCAGAAGAATTAAAAGTGTCCCTCCCAAATAATATTAGAATATTGTTAAAATAATAAGTATTTTTTCCGATTATTCTATAGATAATTGATTATCCAAGAAAATTATTCTGACAATATTTTAAAAATATTTTTGTGCTGACTGGGTAAGTATGCAAAAATGCAGTATAATAGTGAACTAGTAAGTAAATCGACTAATAAAACAAAAACCGCTTGGAATATCATAAAAAAGGCAAACAAAAATTAAACAAAACCCACATAAATGAAATGAATTTAAATGGGGAACTTATAAAAGGTCCAGTATCAATCTGCAACAACTTTAATGAATACTTTAACAACACACCACTTAACCTTCAAAATAAAATTGAAAAAAGTGACTTACCTTCTCTTAACTTTAACAATAATAAAAGCTTTTATATGGCTCCTATAACTGTCTCTGAGATAAAGGAAACAATAAAATCTTTAAAGCCATCGTACTCAGCGGGCGTCGATGAAATCAGTTCAAACTTGCTAAAAAAGGTAGCAAACCAAATAGCAGAACCTCTTGCATATCTGTATAATCAATCAATAGCAACCGGCATTTTTCCTAATCAGCTTAAACACTCCAAAATTATACCTGTATTTAAAAAAGGCTCAGAGCTTCTTCTTGAAAACTATCGACCCATCTCACTTTTATCGAGTTTTTCAAAAATACTTGAGAAACTAGTCGCAACAAGAATAACAATATTTTTCACAAAGTATAGAATTTTCACACCCCAACAGTTTGGCTTTCGACAAGGACTCTCAACTGCCGATGCAGTCACATCTTTTGTAAATCATTTGTATGATTGCTTGGATGCTGGTGATAAGGCGATTGGTCTGTTCTTAGACCTCAGCAAGGCATTTGACCTCGTGGACCATAACATTCTGTTATATAAATTGGAGTGTTATGGTGTACGGGGTGTGCCTCATGAGTGGTTTGAAAGTTATCTAACAGGTAGAACACATCATGTGGAACTTAATAATGTAAAATCTGCAACACTTAACAGTAAAATAGGTGTCCCACAAGGTTCGGTATTAGGACCATTCCCTGCCAAAAATGGCTCATAGAAACTTATAAAAAATATATATACGAGGATCTATGAGATTTAAGTTGGATAGTGAAACCGTAATTCCAAACAATCTCTCATTGAAGTTTACCAGTTTCAAGCAGGCTTTGCGTATACATCTTTAATTAGCATAAAATGGTTATTCCATATATGAATGCTATAAGTCTGTATAAGTTAAGTGATGGGCAGGTAGCAGCAATTTCTCATATATTCTTATGTAAAAACAACAGGAAATCCATATAGACTAATTTTGTAGTTTATTCGAATTTTCCTATCTAATAATTGCGAGATCTTTTGAGAACGTATGCGGAAAAAGCAATTCAGTTAGTTGTTATTTACGAGACTTCATGTGACCTCAAAATATGATATGTATGGGGATTTATCTGGGAATTAAGGCCCAAATGATCTGCCTCTATTAGAGTATATCAGTGCCTTTAATGGTAATCATGAAATTTTATGAGAATACATATGGGAAATTTAATGGAATATATGAGACTTGATGTGGTTCCACAATGGTTTATATGAGGATCTATCTGAGAGTTGAAGGTTAAATGATCAAAACTTATGAGATTTTACGAGTCCCTTCATTAATTGTTATAAGATCCTATGAGAATATATGCAGAGACCATAATGGAGTATGGCTGGATGCATGAGTCTTGATGTGGCTTCAAAGTGATATTTATGAGGATTTATCTGTAAATTGACCTTCAAACGATCTGCATCTATTAGACTGTATCAGCGCCTTTTATGGTAATCATGATATTTTATGAGAATACATGTGGGAAATATAATGGAGTGCTTGAGACTTAATGTGGTTCCACAATGGTTTATATGAGGGGTCTATCTGAGAGTTGAAACTTACGAGATTGTATGAGTCCCTTCAATAATTGTTATAAGATCCTATGAGAATATATGCAGACCATAATGGAGTACGGCTGGATGCATGAGCCTTGATGTGGCTTCAAAGTGATATTTATGAGGATTTACTTGTAAATTGAAGCCCAAACGATCTGCATATATTGGATTGTATCAGCGCCTTTTATGGTAATCATGAAATTTTATGAGAATACATGAGGGAAATAATGGAATACATGAGACTTGACGTGGTTCCTTTAACAATTGTTGTAAGATCCTATAAGAATATTAGCAGAAATCCTAATGGAATTTGCCTGAATGTATAAGCTTTAGTGTGGTCCTAAAATGAATTTCTGGGGTTTTATAGTAGAACTTAACTTACTAGAGACAAAGAAAGCAATAAATATTTAAAAAATTTACAACGTTGTTATAAATAATATACCATTAAACTGTGACCTGGGAATTGTAGCCCAAATAATATGCATCTATGACATTGTATCCGTTTCTTTAATGGGAAACATAAAATTCTATGAGAATATGTGGGAATCATAAATGCAAAATATGAGAATTGAAAGCTAAATGATTTGAACCTGAGACTGTATTAGCTTTTTTAATGATACTTATGAGATCCTATGAGAATGCAGAAAACAAAATGGATTTTTTCTGATGGTGTGGTAATTGAATCTTAATGACCAGTATCAATAAAATTATATAATCTTTTAATGGTAATTATGAAATTCCTTGAAAATATAAGTTGCAACCACAGTGGAATAATATAAGACTTGGCGATATTCCAAAATAATATGTAGGTACGAGGATCTATTTGGGTTTAGTGTGAGGAGTCTTGTCAAAGTACAAACTTGAGTGTTGTTTTCTTTCCTATTAAATAAAACATTACCTACCTGTTAATACGACTGTAAGAAATAAAACATACATAAAAAATATCGCTTGGTATTCTTTTCTTTCATAAGAACATAACCAGACTGCAACCAACAGCTATTCTCTGGACTACTTGCCCCACCGATTACAATGGACATCGATCACTGAGCTTCCTAATAATGCGCATTTCGAAATCTTAATAAGATTTTAATTTACTAACTATACTAATGGGCATTAAAATATATCATAGGTATATAGTATAGTATTCTCATACTCACATTGTCTTGATTACTGTATTATTTGGTGGAGAAATTGTTCTAGAATAGGGGAACTTATTCTTGTAATGCAGAAGAAAATAATTCGTGCAATGACTTTTAACGTGATTCCTGTAAAACTTTATTTTCAGAACTAGATACATTTATTACACATATATTTTCAATTGTCTATATTTTAACACGTAACTCTACTTACTTTTAAATTTGAGAATTATTATTATTATACTTTTAAGATCCTTTTTTAACATTTCCTTTGTTTTTTTTTACTAGGTTTCTATAGTTTGCAGTCTATGAAAACAAAATTATTATTATAATTATTATTAGTAAGGCTGTATCTTTGTCGATACATACGCGTAGAGTGGCAAAAGTCATGGTTATACAATGCAAGTAACTTTCTGTCTACAATTAAGTTAATTTCTTGAAGTTATAGCATGCTGTGTAGTAGGGTGTATCGAAAAAAACTTTTTGGAAATTTAAAAGTTCGAATTGATAGAAAGTTGTCTGAATCCACATACACCACTCAAAAAATTAGCCCAATTGAAAAAATTAGGTCTCTCGCAAGAGGCGTAAAGTTATAGTATAAGGTATAATTTTCTTCAAAAAACTTTATTTTTTTATTTTTGGATTAAGGATTAAGGACCTGTCTTAGGATAGAATACTTCTGATGATAATGAAAAATAAAAAACTTAACGGCCTAAAAAAAACTTTGATCGACATTTTAAAAAATCTCTTAAATTAGGAATTATTCTAAAAATTCTTTAAGTTTAAAGTAAATAAATGCGGGAGACTTAAACGTTTGATCACAGTAATATTTTTATACTCATTTCACCTTCTATTGTTAAAATTTTTCAACTTGAAAAATGAAATCACTTAATCTTTCATTCCAAAAAAATATGGAAAATTCAGTTTTTTGAAGAAAATTATAAACTTTAGGCCTCTTGCGGGAGACCTAATTTTTTTTTTTAATTGGCTAAATTTTGTTGTGGTGTATATGGGTTCATACAGACAACTTTTATCATCTTGGAATTTTCAAAAAAAGTTTTTTCGATACACCCCACTGTTGGTACTCACTTATTTTGCGGAAAGTAAATCTAGTTCAGTTGAATTAGAAGTTATACTTCATCCAAAGTCAGTCTAAAACTCATAAAAAAAGACCGACAAAGAAATACTTCCTAATGATGGACATGAGCGTAGGCTCACAATTTTTAATTATTGAATTTTAGAGTCACTTTATAATTATGGAAAAAATTGTTTCACTTTATATTAGTTGATAGGCATGATTTAATTATAAAACGTTAGTTATTTATAGTAAATAATGTTAGCTTAATGAACAGCTCCAAAAGTGATTCAATTAACCGTTTAACCTACGGCTATACAATCAGCATAAATGAAATCAGGCAGAGGGCCTGCAAAGGTGAGCCAGGTAAACAATAGACTCCTTTCGTTTGAAGAAAGCGCATAACATATCTGGTGAACTATATTTTTATACGGATATCGTTTCCAATATTCAAGTCTGCCCTAGTATGTGGTACCGCATGTTATTCTATCACCAATAGGCTTTGTAATGACTTATCCTTGTAGCAATGCTTTAGACTGAATTTACAAATTAATACTAGAAATACAGGCATTGTAACTATGAAATTTGCATGAGTTGATAGTCCATACTCTTCTATAAAAAATAAATGTTGAATTAAATAAAAACCACAAAGTTTGAAGTGATCAAAACTTTATTTAAATCTTTACAATTAAAAATCTTTACAATTAATTGAGAGCTGAGTGAATGAAGGAGTGTCGCATTTAAATAAAAATAGGCAATCATGCCAACTGTTATCAGATGTTCCATCAACACCCTAGAGAGCACGAAATGCAGCAAGGTTCCACGACACAAGTCTACGTCACCGTACTACTAAAATTTTCTTTGTGAATTTAACAAAAAATATGATAGAAAACATAGGATTCAATTATTTTTAATTAAATTAATTAGTAGGTAACCTTCAGTATGTCAGATATAATTCAATTCGATGAAATTTATAAATTATAGAGAAATATACATAGTCTTGTAAAGGATAGTTGAAACTTTAAATTGAAAAAGCAAGAAGTTTGTTTGATGGCGTAGGTGACTTTTCTTTTTAGAATAATCTACCAAGTATGCCAAAATAAGGCAAGTAGACCAAGTTGATTATAAATAATTATTTCTCTATAATCAGTATAAATTTCATTGAGTTGTATATGATATACTGACATTTTCCTATTAATTTAATTAAAAATTCTTAGACAATTTTAGTAGTGTTACCACGCAGACTTCTGTGGCATGGGAGGTCAACCTATGCACAGCATTACTGATGTGTAGAAAGAGATTCAACTGCTTTTGTGTATTTCAAAAAGATACCAAGATTAAAGGATTATACTTAACATGCTATTTTAATGTATTATACTTAAATTAATTTCCAAACGTATATTTTGAAATGATCATCGCAAATATATTAAATTAAATAATTATCACTGAAGCAGGCAAATTGTGTCACTTAAAACCTATTGTCAATTTACGCACTTTTAATTTAATATTACACAAATGATGGATATTAACTCGGATATTAACATTACGAATATGAATTTAAAATAGAGGGCCTATACTATAAATCTATTATCATTTTATGTAATTTCCATTATAGTTCACTCACCTATCAAATAAAAGATATTGATATCTGCAAGTTCATCGTTATCGCTTTTGAGTATTAGCACTAACCTCTTTAGTTTTATTTCATATTACACCACAATTTAGAATTTTAAAATTACTTAATCACAATACTTGACTACTTCTAACAGTTTTCTTGGTTTCTTCATCCCTAGGCTTTGTCCAAGTATACTTCCATTTCTAGCTTGAATACTGATATATTTATCAAACAGCTTTACAGGGCATCTGCAACACAAAACAGATAGGAATAACATATTGAAATTTATAAAATACCTAGTAGCTGACAACATTTTGAGTATTTTGTTTACGTAAACATCACATATCATATCAAACAAAGCTTTGGTGCCTTCTTAATTATACACAAAATACCAGTTTTGCAAGTCATTAAGGTAATAATTTTACTATAAAATACCAATCTATATGATCAGAGTTAATGTTAGAAACATATCAGTATATAATCATTATCTAATTTAGACAATTAGAATGAAACAATGACTACAACAGTTGGGCAATTTATTTGAAATTTAGACAAAAAAATCCTTAAATTCATTATAGTATAAATGGGTCTGAAGTTAATTGCCATTATGATACGTACAATAGTAGATTAATTGATTTGTTCTTTAATATACGAGCCATTTTTATAGCCAAGCGAGCTTTCAGGTAGGGTTAATAAGAAAAGTAAGTCAAGTAAAAATTTATTATGTATGGGTTGTAGGTATATATAAAACTTTATCTAAGCTCAATTCAGAAATTCAGTTTAGTAAGTATGCCTTTTCTGTCAATAAAATATTTGATATACCTATTGTCATACAATAATACGATGTTCCAAAGTATCCTTTTGGTATTACTAATAGCTGCATGGACTGGAGTGAATAAAAATAACATGCATTGTATGATTGATATTAATTAATCGCATAACTAAACAATCGAGTAAACAACTTTAATGTTAAAAAAACTTGTTTTATTCAATTTTATTTTTTATTCCATCCTGTGTTAACTTTTGGTAGTTTTTTATTTCAATAAAACGTTCACGACAAAATTTTAATGCTATTAATTGAAGTACAAATTTGACATTTCTTGTAATTTTTTAACAAATTTGTTATTGACACAAGCGAATTCAATTTACCTACAGTACAATTAAGGTTCAGTTAAACATAAACACATAATTATATAGAAACTCCATTGTATTATAAATAAAATATCATTTACCTGGATATAACTGCATAAAACAATTTCATCACAGAGAAAGCTCTCGTTTATGACCCAGAAGGGCTATTCAGGCTCATATTGTACTATAATCGGTCTACCACTCTGCTCAAAATTTTTCTAATACATTCTTCTTTAAAATAATTTCCTCCAATTTGAAAAGAACTTTTTACCTGTAAAATTTATTTACCTAATACATTTTGTCATTGGAATTCAGAGAATTAGGATAACGATTAATTTAAGGATTGAGGTTATGGTCTTGTAAACATGTACCAGTAGGAAGATTCTTTACCGTTAATTATATCATACGCTTCAAATATTATTATTCTGAACTTCCTTTGGTACACCTTTTCTACCAAGCACTACTTGCTTTGTTTTATTGTTATAAATAATACCTATAAGCAAATAAAAATGCACAAGAAATATTAAAAATAAAGTATGTAAGTACCTACCTGTAATGACGATTCATGTTGATAGTGTGTGTTAAAAAATTTCTTTATTTTCAGCTTCGCACCAACGGCTAACAAAACAAACAATTAGGTGTTATTAAACATAAACACTTTTACGACACAAACAAATTATATAAATTCTTTGGACACAAACAAATGGCGTCAGCGTTCAGCGTGCATAAAATCGTGTTGCAACCTGAAGGGAGCGAGGGGACGTATTTTCTACAAGTGCGCAGGCGGTAAATTCAAATTTTCAGTTATTATTAACGTAGAAAAATGAAACTTTATGTACATACCTACTGGATAGACTCTGAAAAATCCTCGAACATTTTATTCGGAAAATTGGCTAAATTATTTTGAATCGTGTTGCATAATTTAAAATTAAGTTACATTGAGAAAATCATGAAAAAAATTGATGAATACAGAATTAACATATATGCAAATAGTTTATTTCGTAACAATTATTCTTAGAATTTTCCTGTAATATATCAAATGTATTCTAATGGGAATAATACTGAAATATTTCGCAAGGATAACTTTGGGATATATTCGGATATGCATATTCCGATGACACGTACTTAGGTATACTTACATTCCAGGAATACGATACCTTCTTATATCAATGTGAGAAAAGGAGATTTACAAAAACTCAAATTAGGTATTTGTCTTACAAAAACATGAAAAAAAAAAATCATGTCTGATAAAAACTTATAAGCTTTGATAAAATATATTAATACGGTATTCTCATCACCACAACTCATAAAAACGTAGTCTGATAAAAAACTGATAGGATACGATAGAAATTATAACTGTAGTTTCAGTTCAAAATTCATAAATCCTTAAGTATTTTTTGCCAGATAAATACTTATAGATAATTATAAGAATTTGATCTGTGTTGTCTTATTCAAACTCATTTATCCCCCAAAATGTCTTGTCTAATAGAAACTAATAGAATACGATAAGAATTAAGACTGTGTTGCCTCATTATAACTCACAAATCCTTAAACATTGCTCTTCTCATAAAAGCTCAAAGAAACCAAAAAGAGTTAACAAGAAACTCGTATATAGTATATATTCTTAATTACTTCTTTTACCGGATAAAAACTGTTGGGATACAATGTAGACTGAAATTCTGTTCTCCAATAAAAACTCATAACTCCTCATGCAAGCACATAATCTGTGATACAACTCATAGAATATGATAAAAACTAGAACTGTATTGTCTTACAAAAACTTGAAAATCCAAAAGAACTTGACGTCTGATGAAAACGTATAGGGTTTCATAAAATATTAATACTGTATTATCATCATGAAAACTTATAAACCCGTAGCTTGATAAAAAACTGATAGGATACAATAGAAATTATAACTGTAGTTGTTTCACTCAAAAATTGATAAATTCTTAAGTATTCTTTTTCAGATAAATGCTTATAGGTAAATATAAGAATTTGATCTGTGTTGTCTTATACGAACTCATTTATCCCCCAAAATTCCTTGCCTAATAGAAACTAATAGAATACGATAAGAATTAACACAGTATTGCCTCATTATAACTCGCAAATCCTTAAACATCGCTCATCTTGTAAAAGCTCATAGAAACAAAAAAAAATTAGAACTGAATTGCCTTATGAAAACTGTTATTTTCTCATTTAGCCTAGAAACCGTATTAAAAATCATGAAAATTCTTAGAAAACGTATAAGGGACAAATCACATACTCATACATTACAGGTTTGGCTCATAGATCCTTAAAAAGACTCTTAATTTGTTCATATTTTTTTATAAGTCTGTATTGGGCATTTTTGGCAGGGTTGCTTTTTAATGTTTACATAAATGATTTTCCAAATATTGTTAAATCCACTGAATTTGTAATGTTTGCAGATGATGCCAATCTCCTAGGTAGATCCTCAAATGAGGAAGACCTAAGAATTAAAATGGGTGCCACGGTTGACACCGCCAGCATGTGGATGTCGGGTAACAAACTACTTTTAAATCATGAAAAAACAATTTTCATTAAATTTTCAATAAATCATGCAGCAAGTGATCAAAGTATTCTAATAAAATGTAACGGTAAAAGTTTAGAACAAAAATTATCACATACATTTCTGGGAGTTGAAATCGATAATATACTCTAACTTGGAGTCGCCACATAGACAATGTTTGTAATAAAATCTCCAAGTTATGTTTCACTTTGAGGCATTTAAAGACATTTGTCAATCATTTTGTATTAAAAAATTTCTATTTCGCCCAGATACACTCGAAAATTTCATACTGTTTAATATGTTGAGGCTCAGAATCCGCAACCCAGAGAGTGTTCATAATGCAGAAGCGTGCAGTAAGAATTCTTGCCAATGTCGATAGCAGAACATCATGTAGACCTTTATTTAAGCATTATAGCATACTTCCACTCCCATGCATATATATTTATCAAATATTGATACATACTCACAAAAGCATCAATAACCATATAAGAGACTGGGTGATAACCACCATTATGATACAAGAAATGTAAATATACTTGAAACTCCAGGACACAGAACATCTAAATTTGAGAAGTGTCCAAAATACAAAGGGATCATATTATATAATAAATTATCCGACGAGTATAAAAATCTGCCCATCAAAAAATTTAAACAAAAAGTAAAGAAACTGCTATTGACTCACTGCTTCTATAGTGAGGGAGAGTTTTTACTGCATGGTTTTCCATGAAAACAGATTTTCTATACGTTTTAATTTACAAATTTTAATGTGTTGACATATATTTGTGTATTACCATATAATTTGTTGAGAACTATTTTAAATACTTATATATATATTTTTTAAAGTAATGTGTTATTATTAAAATTGTATTTTATAATTCTGAGATGCACCTTCAGTGCATCATATACTGTGACATGTCCTATAACTGTACAAGTTCCTCGGATGAATAAATTATTATTATTATTATTATTATTATTATTACATATAAAAAGAACATCATGGAACAAGCCCATTGAACCTACAAAAATAATAAATAAGACAGTATAAAATATTCATTCTTAATTCATAAAACAGTATTATAATTACTGCAATCACGTAATGTACAATTTCAAACATTTGCAGTGTTGTACATTTCCCCAAACTGATTCATCTTGCTACTTGATTCTGATTCGTTCGAAAGAACGAACCAAAACTTTTACATTTATTTGCCTCTCCATGAGAGATATTAGGCACTGACGTATAACGGATGAGGATTTCTTCGATTGTATCATTGGTCATTTTAAAGCGATCCGATTTGATGATTGGTTCAGCGAGACGATTCCAAAATGAGGCGACCTGTCCGGAACATAGGATTATTTCATTTTGTGTCTTCTTTACACTGTGGCGTAACTGGCATAGCAACTAAAAAAACGCGCGCAGTCTCAAGGACAAGCGAGGATTTCCTTTTTAGGTTAGTGGTTAGTTGATCTCGGCTTGTTACGTGTGGTCCGCGTGGGTGAGTTTCTTTCCTGTTAATACTTAAATTGTACTTTTAAAGGATAATTAGGTATAAGTGAAAACAAATTTCGCTCACTTTGTTCGTTGTACTGTGTTTGCAACTTTTTGTAACAACGTATGTTTTAATTCTTACTGAATTTCTTATTTTTCTTGGAAGCGTCCTTATTACGTTTTATTGAATGTCATAGAATTTCGTTACACCTCCAAGGTTAATTGTGATATATTATTTTTTAATTGCCAACTAGTTTCTGCCTATTTTACATTTAGAAATCGGTGACATCATAAATGTTAATTAGATAAGATTAAAATTAATAATCTTATCCAACAGGCTTCAAAGATGCTTACATGTTTGGCTAAATTAAAATTCACAAGTAACCAAAATGGACGCTTCACATTTTCACAACAATGTAAAGGCGAATAATTATTCTGCATCTACTTGTATGTGTATTTGCATTGGTATACCTACTTCCTGAAACATTTTTATCTAAATCGACAGAGCAGGGTTTGTTTAAAACAAATGGGTTGCCATGTTTATTTTTTTCTCTTTAAAAATTTGACGAAGCTTTTTAAGGTAATTTTATTTAGTCTATTTTTAGAACTAAATACACAAGGGGCTTGCTTTGGTTCTAAATTTTCACAGTTCTAGAATCGTGTGTGTACTACGCATGACTTTATTGTATATATGGGAACTGTTTTAGAACCAACTGTTCTTGTTTGAGCCAAAACAAAACTCGAGTAATTTGGCGAGAATTTGAATCAAAAGATAAAATAGTTGGGTAATATTGTTTCATATGTAATTTTTCCCAGGTCTAACAAAGATCTTATAGAGGGCTATGAGGATTTTCAATCAAAGAAGGTATAAACAATTATTGTGTTGGGATGCTCATATCAAGAGACAAACGGTACATGTTAAGAGTACATTCGACAGGGACTATCCTCATTACGAATACAATGGATGAAGGCGAATGCCTCCACGGTTGCATCTTAAAACGAAATGTCTTTGACTCCTGATTAGAATGAATTCGAGCAGTCCGATCAGTCGAACGGGACCTAACATAGAACAAGGTTTTGGTAAGTTACTCGATTGCTTACTTAATACAGAGTTGCTTTAACTTAATCATCAACGTCTTTCAATTAGTTCATATTTAAACATGATTAATTAATATTGGAAATTTTTAAAGCAAAACTAGATATTTTAAAAGTTGGATGTATTTATTTAATGGTTTGTCTGGTCATGTTTTAAAATGTTTCGAGACATTTTGTTGAACTGCATTTCTAACCGAAGCAGTTTAAAACCCCCTTACTAGTTTAGTTTGTATCATGATGACGCATGTGTGTTCATTAGTTGTTGGTCGCTACTGTTATTATTATGCACATAATACATTGTCTTTACTACACGTCCCTTTTCAGTTAGAATTATTGTCTCCGTTTCACTCTTAGAGTTTGAAAAATAAGTGAATACCTTAAACGCACGACTTAGGGCACTAAGTATTTGGAATTACTGTACTTATTTTAAACATGAAGATAATAGATCTAGTAGGAATATATATTATTTGTGCTTATGTAAATATCTGTTCTTTCACAGATGATGGAGATGAATAGAAAATGCTTTGAATCGAATGGAGAGAATCATAAAATTCCTTGGAGATGATTGTGAACTTCAGTAGTAATACTCTCTCTTTGCTCAAAATGATGATAGAAAAAAGAATGAAATTCAACCTCACCTCTGGCAAAAGCTGTAGGTAAGACGATACCAGTTTAATAGTATTCGTTAAAATGTTTAAAAACAAAATGTTGGATGTAAGACAGGTTTGGATATATTTTAGAAACTTTATAACATTAATCACTCGCAACATTAAATTTAAAGGGAATTGAAACAGGCAAATTTTTGTTTAAATCGTTTTGGGATTGATCACCATAAACATTGATTAAATTGCAAATATTGACTAAAATATGGGGCACCTTCAGGGCCGGCCCAAAGGGCAGGCGATCGCCTATGGCGCTGGATCCTGGGGGGCGCCAAAACGCAAGTGACTTGCCGCAAGTCGGTTGTAGTTTCCGAGTAATTAAATCTAAAATTTTGAACGGAAGCACGTGCTTCAAATAAATCCGCCCCTGCCCACCTACCGGTAAGCATGCTGTCCGATTGTGATTAAAAATATCAAAGTATTACCGCCGGCCGGCGGTTGGCGGAGTACAAAGTTCGCGATGTGTCCAAGATATTTGCATTTTATCGTTTTTACATAGAGCACCGACGCCGCCGACTGTCGGTCTTCTTTGATTGAGTTGTCGAGTTTTCTGCAAATAAGCAAATAAATACATTATTTATAGGAAACACATACTTTTGCAGTAAGAAATAAAAAGTATGACATAATATAACATAACTAAAAAGGCAAATTGTTCAAATTAGTCTATTATAGAAATAGTGCTGGGTAAGACCGGGTCTAACCAGTGCTGAATTACCCTATACGCTAATTTCGCATGTGCGTAAAGCGACAGATTTTTTAGGGGCAGCAGGAAAAATCAGAATAATAAAAATTCGCTCGGCTGCACATTTTGCACTTATAACTTTGTAGTTTGTTTTATAACATATGAATGGATATAATTTATATGCCGCTATCGGTTGTCAGGTGCCGTCCATCAAGGGGCGCCGCTGTAAGTTCTTTTGACCTAATTGTTTGATGCCTGGTTGTTTCTCTTGTTGACAATAAATAATTTGTTTTAAGAAGCATATCGTAATTTACTCTTTGATATCGTTTTCCTCGGCCCTGGGTGATAGATATTATATACATAAAAAACGTCAGCCTCTTTGAGTGGCTGTACAATTTTTTGCGTAAAGCGGCAAATGCTTTAATCCGTCACTGGGTCTAACGCGACATTATTATTTATTACACAGAGTACAATTTTAAAGATCCACTGCTTCTGTTAGCATCACATATCGTGTAATATTTTCTTGTAGCTTGTAGTTTTACTAGCTTTCTTTGGACTTTGTATGTTAATAATTAATTTGGTTAGTAAAAGTATGCAAAAAGTAGATATGGACTTACCAACAGCCGTAATGTATTTTGAAAAATGTAAGGAGTTCCTTATTCGCTACCGAAAATCGGGATACACAGAAGCTGTTTTAAAAGCTCGCGAAGTTTGTGAGGAATTGGAAATAGAAACCCAGTTTAGAGTTGCGGCCTAGACGAAAGAAAAGTCTTTTCCTGTACGAACACGAAGAGGAAACTCTTCTAGATCCCGAACATAGTTATAAAACAACAGCGTTTTATCCTTTGTTAGATACATCTATAAGTTGTATTACTGAAGGATTTACACAGCTTCAGACTCACAGCGATAAATGGTCTTTTCTGTATAATATTCAAACAATGTTTGTTTATTTATTTATTTTTTTTTTTGTATGCAAATATATATAATCACTAGTATAGAATGAAAATTATGAATTATATTATTAATGTAACAATAGGCAGAAGGACCTCGGTCAATAGCCTGTTGAATCATTTTTGGTTCAATAAATTCATTTATTATTGTTATTATTCAAACAATTTCGAATAGTCGTGCTACTTTACAAAAACAGTAATATCCTTAGTGAACTTTTAAAAGCTGAAGATGACCATGATATTGACGGATAACAGCTGTGCAATGAATTATTTCATTTAACATCTTTATTAAAAGACACAAATTGTAAATCACCTATTAAAGTTTTAAACCATTTACATAAAAATAACTTACACGAAACTATGCCAAATGTGTGGATTAGTTTGCGCATCCTCCTAACAATTCCGGTGACTGTGGCAAGTGGCGAACGCAGTTTCAGTAAACTAAAGTTAGTTAAAACTTATCTGAGATCTTCAATGACTCAAGATCGGTTAACCTCACTAGCTATGATTTTCATAGGAAATAAACTTTTACATTCTATGGATATCATTAAGCAGTTTGCTTTACAGAAAGCTAGACGAGAGCAGTTTTTATGAACAGGTACGGTTTTCTTAGTTATTCACTTCCATTTCTATGATAATATTAATTTCAGACGCATTACCAAAATTTGTAAAACTTACCTAAGAAAGTATTGAAAATTAGGAAGGGGGGCGCACAAAACTCAGAACTCGCCTGGGGAGAAAAATTTCATTGGGCCGGCCCTGGGCACCTTGTATCATTTTTCCATATTAGCAGGAGTCGTAGTGACTGGGAAAACCAGAAAAATCTGGACAAGTCTGAGATTTTGAAATGTTTACTAAAAAATAAGAAAATTTTGAAAATAGTTGGAAAAGTGGGAGATTTTCACTAATCTGAAAATTTCAACAAAAAATGTTTGTAATATTCTTCAAAATTGACCTGCTCAGGCTCCAAATTATGTAACGCGTTTCGCTTGGGTAGCTGGTTTGAAGATGTTAATCCAGAGTTCGGTTAGTAAATAAATAGTCCAATTTCAAATAAACAGTTTATTTTCTCTCAATAACAGGTAGATCAGGCCAGTGTTACATAACATATACGTTTCCGTATCTTTTACGGACATTTAATCATTTCGTAAATATTTTCGAACCGGCGAGAGTGTGATGTTGGCAACGTTGCGGTGATTCGTCGTGACGTTGATAGCATGCGTTGGGTACCTTTTGACTGTGCACCGACGTCGGGTAAATAACAAGTAACTCGGGTAAGTCTCAGCTCAGCATGCTGGAAGAGTTAGAGTAGCACTGATTTGTCTTGAATTTGGTCTCACTTTCATATCCGAAAACCTACACATGTGACCCATTGGTGGCGTGTGCAACTATAGGTCCGCATGCGGATTTTGGGTATATCGGCGATCTCTTTGATTATTGGGAACATGTGCAAAAGCTTGGTAAACGAAAATATAGTAATGTGTCATGAAATTATGAATGCCTCATTACATGTTGCACATATATATTACCTTGTACATTATAAATATTTCTTAGTAATAGTTGTTTCCAATTATTACTTACATCTGTAACTGAAATCATTCCTGGCAATATATGTCACTGGGGAAAACTATTACCTGTTAATATTTCATGCACTGTAATATTTTATTTTATAATATGTATCTATTATGAAAATAAATTAAATATGGTGTCAATCTGCTCATTTTCAAATTATTACTGAGACAAATTGTTATGTGTTTATTTACTTATCAAAATGTTAAATTAAAAGAGCTGAGCCGGATAATAGACCGGGAGCTCACGACAAAAATTTGTGTCAAATCTTATTTACCAGAAAACCCTATATATTCGGTAAAGTATATCCTCACCATACTGAAAAGTTATTTCTCACACCTGGTGGAGTGGAATAAAACAGGTTTGTCAAATTTTATTCTCCCTGAAACTCATTTGTTAGTTTTTAATAATGCATTAAAAAACGTACCTTACGCCTGGCAAACGGGACAAAATTGTTCTTACAGCTTGTAAATAATGTAATATTTATAAGGGTATTGTCAAATATTATTCTCCTTAAAATTTATATGAGAGGAAAGTTTGAACTATAAATAATATGAAAAAAATGTTCATAAGGCTTGAACGCGGACCAAACGAGTTCTTACACTGCTCTGAACTAAAAATCGAGAGCCCATATGTCGAAATCAATAGGAAGTTGTTAAGCAGCCAGTTGTGAAATACCATAATGTTATTTTGACATCTACGAGTGCTCAGTTTCAATTAGGAAATACGGTAACGTTATAGTACGGGAGGCCGTAACCAAAAAAGCCTGTTATTCCCTAATGGATATGACAAGGTTTAATGGGTAGGTTTTTACAAAACAAACAGAAAATCTCTCTTACAAAAAGCCCAAAAATGGGGCGATTAATTGGGAAACAATTTTCCGTCCGTAACAAATCATGTCATTTTTTTTTCATCGTCCGTTTTCAGTGGAATCTTGTAAAAAATATATAAAATAATAAGAATTCACACAGAACGGACATTTTGCATGGGGCGAAATCGGTAAAGTGAGAAAGGAGAATGTAAAGAAAATGCGTGTAAAAAAGTTACTCTCTAATGGCTAATTTTTGTTTTAAATTGAAGTATACACCGAATACACGAGAAAAAAATGCTAAACGGACATTTCTCATGGGGCGTATTCACATGAAATGAAATGTACAGGGATCTGTGATACAGCGCGACGGCATCTGTATTTAGTGCTCTGCGCGTGCGCTCTGGCACATGCCACTCCACCCGGCGGTTGATGCTTGGAAAGACGCTACACAGCCAATATCTTGACAAGAGTCTAGAGAGACCGAAATGCGAAAGCTTCGATCATGCGCATTACCTTGTAAATGTGTAATAAATTCGTGCAAGTGGAGAAATGGAAATATTTCCTGTTATTTTGCGGGAAGAAAGGCGGGGGGACACCCCCCATTTTTTTGTCTTCGACGCTAATACTGCCTGCGGCGCTAATAATTATTGACAATTAGATTTCAAAATAAAAACCTACTAACCTAACCTAAAGAAATCACACGAAAGAATAAAATTATTATATAAAAAGAAGGAAAACCTATAGAAATCAGAAAAGAATTTGTAAAAAAATATATTAATCGTTACAGAATTTTAAAAAAAATTGTGCGGACATATGAATTTGAACCCGGGACCCTTCGCGCCATAAGCTAAGGCGTAACCTATGCGCTAACCATCTCGCTGGAATTAAATGCTAGAGCAAAGAAGAAATACCCTTCGATTTCTATTTGAGACTGGGTGAAAATTGAGATTTTTTTTTTTCTAGCCCGACGGAAATCGATTTTTTTTAGCCCAGCCTCGTTGAAAATGTCCGTTGTAAATTTTTTGGCCTTTTTTAAACAAACAAAAACCGTTTCCGATAGAGAACGGACATTAGGGGGTAACAAAATTACACCGAGAAATTCTTCATATTCAAAATTTAATTACAGACAAACGCCCCACTTCAAACGTCCGTTTGTATTTTTTATTTACTTAAAATATTATCAATTAAATAATAATTTTCTTAACGGACATTAGGCGATTAGACCCCAAAAAAATTGTTATAAATTTTTTGTTCCGACCTCCAGTACTGTTCTGCCTCACTACAAATTTCCGTTACCATGTTCTGTGTATATTTTTCATGTAAATAAAGACACACAATACGCAAACGGACATTAGGGAATCACATTTTTGAGCTTGTATTTTTTACATTTTCAATAAATAATTAAATAGTTTTCACCCCACTAAAAATTTCCGTCACCGGGGACTTTTTTGTTGGCTATGTCATAATCTATCAATCTATATGGTCGTGATTCATCAGGCGATCAGGCGTTAATTGCGGAGGGATAAAGTAAACAGTATAGATAGATAGATAGATAGATTATCTTTATTGGTTCTCAAAAATACCTTTATGGTGTAGAACATGTCAAAAAATTACAAAGTTAATAAATAAAATGTAGTTACATGTCTAAAAACAAACTTTAAATGTACATTAAATAAATAGAACAAACAAACACGTTAAAAGTTAATTACAGTAGTATAACAGGTAATATAATAAGTATAACATTGATTATAAAAACATATTTAATTAGGACAGAAATTAGGGTCATTATAGAATTCTCCAATGCTGTAGTAGGCCTTCTGTACTAGGATATTATGTAACATTGTTTTTATCTTTTTTACCGGATGATTCCGGATTGAGATTGGTAATGTATTATAAATTTTTATTATGGAGTATTTCACATTTTTTTGAATATACGTAAAATTTACTCTATCAGTAATCAGATCAAATATATGTACCTTAACGTTATCGTTATACTGTGTGTGTGCTTTGTGGCTATATTGCTCATTACGTTACACATTGACTTATCCATATTGTATTATGTAATAATATATAGGTGTAATACTCACTATGTAAAACCCAAACAATGAAAATATAAAAGTACGGTTAGGTTAGACTGTCAAAGATAACGAATAACGACTGCTGATTAAGTAAATAATTTTCAACAAGTCTCTTTTGGCAAACACGTTTTTTGCAGACACTTATTGAAATAAAGTTACCGTATCTTCATAACGTAACGTTATTTTGAATGCTCAACCACTCTAATGTAGTTCACAGTCACCGATGAGATGACCTATTTCATCGTCATGCATTTCATCTGATTGATCTAAAATTATAAAATTTATAAATATGTGTTGAGAATTATGTTTTGAGGAATCATTGCAAAAAAACAGTACCTTAACTTTCTACAGTTGGGTCCACGACGACATCGTCGATATGTACTGGCATTTGATCACTGTTCTCTCTTATAATTAATCAAATACATATAGTAACTTGCCTTTAAATTGGCATATGTGCATTAATCATGCTAGAAATTCTGTTGTAACTACTATATAACAATAAATTTTAAGGAGAATAATATTTGCCAATACCCTTGTAAAATATTACATTGTTTGCAAGCTGTAAGAACAATGTTGTCCGCTTGCCAGGTATAAGAAATGTTCATACATTATCTATTAAAAACTAACTAACCAATAAATTTCAGGGTGAGTCAGATTTGACAAAAACCCCTTGAAAAGTTGCATGTTCGTAGTCGTTTTCTGCATCAATGTCCCGTTGACCGCCCTCAGCATTATTATGTACCTTTCTTACTCAACGAAAATTAATTCTATTAATATGACGGAGAATAAAATAACACATAGCTTTTGTCATGAGCTCCTGGTCTATAAGTATGGGTAAGCTGCCTCCGCTTGTATTTGATTTATATTTTGCAACTTTGTTGCAACGATTTTCTCGCCGCAACTTACTATTTCCAGTAGGTATCAGACTTTACAATGCAGTCAGTGCAATTTTTAGTTATTTAACTATCAATGCCAACGTTAATACTTAAAGTTACTGCAATAAATATATACAATAACGTAACCAATCTTTTTTGCTATGTTATGTTATTATTTTACAGCAGGTTGTAATAATGAACGAGTAGTAGTAGTGATATTAGCTTTTAGTCAACTACCTAAACGATGCCAATAGAAAAATGTATATTTGCAATACCAAAGTTCCTACAAAAATCACTTAGCCGCAGCAATTTCTTGTGGATAAAAAACATTTTCTAATTTGTGCAATTCGGTAGCAGAGACAGCACCTCATAGTGTGATAGTAAAAATTGCGTTAATTTTGTAGCAGCAACCGAATCGCAGCGACTAAATTGCATTATTTGAAATGGGCTTTAGAAACTTATATGTACAATACTATTCTTGCATAATCGTCGTCGTGGCCCTGCAGATGTTAATGTTTTGCTAACGTGTTGACAATTATGGTACAGGAACCAGCGTGCAATTATTACATGATACATTTGTATCAGTTAGAGACATGAATCTTGCCTTAAAGCAATGAAAGTGATATAAGAAATTTTCTTGATGCTGCAAATTTCACCGAATAATTCGAAATGTCTATAATTGGTATAATTATTTATATCAAGCTATTTTTTTTTTTATTGATTACTTACCACTTGAAAGGCATACGCTTTCAATCTTCAGGGAGCCTACTTCTAAGTCATGATTAGTAAATATCAAGTTGATCTTTTTTAAATAATTTAATTTATGAATTAAGTTTGCACCATTAACATTAACATGTTGACTGACGCACAGTCCCAGGAGATTTTATTTGTTTTTAATCAAACATACTATTTATAACTATTTTGGTAATTCAGTATTACAAATTAAAAAAAAATTTGATCTGTATGTCTTCAATACATTTTTACAATCATATTTAGTGATTTCATTATAAAATTCTACTAGAAATTGTCAAATAAATAGTTTGTTTCCTAAGAAACAATGAAGAATTCTAATTCAACGCTAAAAATGAACTCCGATACTGCTTCAAGGACAATGTAATACAAACCGATAGACGGCAAAATGTTTGACCGAGTTTATAGGTCTCCAAAGACTAATGTCATTAATTAATAACCAACCATCGGACGTCCGAGACCGATGATTGCAATTAAATCATTATTCTTGAAAGGATACCTGCAGTCAACGTGTTAAGCAAATTTATCCATATCACATTTTTTAGATAATTACGGAGGCGATTTAAAATTCTATACAAATGTAGAATGTACATTTTTCACTGATGGCCTATGTTTAAGGCAGCTGTAAAGCTGTTATGTAAACATGTCATTAAATGCATTTCAAACTGTATAAAATTCATTGTATAAAAATTTTACACATTAATATACAGGGTGTTTGGAAGACCGATGCAAAGCCTACCGGAGGTGACAGGTGAGATCATTTAGACTGCATTAATTAATCCAGTTTCAAATTTTTACCCTAATAATGCACCAGTGGAACATTACATCTTAGTTATTTTATTATTTTTTTTAAATATTAAAGTGTGTATCTGTTCTGTGAATTTACACGACAAATAATGACTGAAACAAATGAATCGCATTTAATGTTAAACAACTGTTTCATAAAGTAGTAAATTACAATTTTTTACAAAGTGATCTGTCCGAATTAATTAATGGGGTGCCTATATTGCAGAAGGGGAAATACTTATCATTTTTCAATATGACGGATGTCCAGCCCATTTCCGTCTTAATTATAAGAAAGTATTTGGCCGATATTTTTTCCGATAGTTGGATTGGCAGAGGTGGCCTATTTCTATGGCATGCCAGATCTCCAGATTTAACACTATTTGATTTCTTCATCTGGAGATGGGCCAGACAATTGATTGACTCCGAAGAAATTCAAACGAGAACATTTAAGATAAATCGAACAAGTCTTCGAAAAAATTAAAAAGAGAATGGTACTACGCAAAACGAAAACAGAAGTTATGTGTAGGGTCCAAGCCTGTATTAGGAACAATGGCTTGCACATGAATAAAGACATGTTTGATTGATAAATTTTGTTCTATTTCTTTTTATTGTTTAAATTGGAAATTATCAAATTTTGCTTTGTAATTCTTGGAATTGACCAGTTACCGGGACATGTGATACACTGTTCGGAAGGTAATAAACCATAGATCTTTTTAAAAGTATTTTATCATTTGAGGCAACATTTTTTTTAATGATATTTCATCAAAAATGTAATTTGGTATTTTACGAAAAGGATTTTTTAACATTAAACGTGATTCATTACTTGTTTAATCACCTTGATTATTTGTTCTGTAAATTCACAGAACAAATACACAACTTAGTATTTAAAAAAAATTAAATAATCAATGTGTAATTCCACTTGTGTTATTAGGGTGAAAATGTGAAAAAATTGTATTTTTTTTTAAAACACAAAAATCTCAAACCAAGTCTTTGCATTAAGGTATGTTGGCTTAATGCAGTTTAAGTGATTTCCCCTATCACCTCCGCAAGGCTTTGTGTCGATTTTGTAAACACTCAATATCGAGAGTGCCATCGAGTATTGAGAATTTGAAGACTGCAAATTGTATCCCACAGGACTGCCGGAAGATATGTTTTTAATTATGCGTACTGCATTCTTTAGAATTTTAAAAATGGTATTACCCTCAACACTATTACCCCAAAAAACTATTCCATATCGAATATGTGAGTAGAAATTCAAGTAATGACATGCTGTATTATCACTACCTAGGATATTTAATATAATCCTTTGATCGTAACAAGTTTGACTTATAATTTTGGATTTATGTAATTAATTGTATCGCTTCATTTTTTTGTATTACCATATTTTGAAACATTGTTATGATTGTTGAGGCAGATATAAATTGATCTCGGTTAACTAATCCTGTCTTTTCATAGGTATTGGAGGAAAATTGGAAATATTCTAAATATAATGATGAGGAGAAATATACTGTTCTGAAAATTATGTGATATTTGATAACTCAAAGGATGGACAAAGAGATTGGAATTTTTCAGAGGATTTCTGCGGAAAAGCCTACAATTTTAGGTGAGATCATTATTTTAATTATACTAATTAAGGTGAATAAAGCCCTGTTTTGTATATGTGATTGAAATTCAAAATCTTATGTGCACAAACTTCATAAAGTAAAATGGACTCCATATTGGCCAGTTATATTGACCACTTCCATGCTGGTCACCATGATAAGTCGCCAACTTCTGCGGTTAAAAGCGTTAATGATATTACTGCAGTTCACGTAGCAAGTCAACACAAAGTATAATACTAATAATAATAATTTTATTCACCATTTTTTCGATACAAGTTATTGTACATTTGGTAAGTCAGCATAATACTAAAATAAATATAAATATGGAAAGAAAGAAGAAACATTACATATACACATATACTTGGTCTATAGTTATGACACACATTTACACATACATTACATATATGTCGGTCAGTATAAACATAAATATAGTTTTAATTTTAAGTAGTACAACAGGGTTCGGCCTCACCTGGAAAACCTGAAAAACCTGGAAAAGTCAGGGATTTTAAGAACATGTGAAAAAGTCAGGGAAAAGTCAGGGAATTTTTAAAATACTGATAAATGTCAGGGAAAAAAATTAAAAACCTGGAAAATGTAATTAAAGCTATAGTTTCTTTTATGTTGACAAAATTATCAATTACAGTTTAATAGTAGACAATGTCTTTATGTATTCTCTTCTAGATCAAGAGTAATGCTTCAAAAAATGTGTGATATTATACCGCTTGGATACTCAATCTATTTTGCTAATGCCCAAAATAAGGGGCTTAGAGTCTAAGAACGAGAATAAGTGATATACTGTCATACCTTTTTTTGTAGTTATTGGTTTAGTAGCTCATTTTAGTATTACTAATAGAAAATCTCAGCAACGCTAGAATAACCCGAGTCTAGAAGGCTTTAACCTTAATGAACGATAGATTACAGATGTGATCAATAGTGTATGTAGTTATAGTAACATATTTTTAGCGTTATCATATTCGTACAGTGTGTTTTTTATAAACCAAAGAAATATTATGTAAGGCAAATTTTGTTTTCAAATCCAGAACGGAGAAATTTGACATGAAAAAATGCACTTATTGTTAAATATATGTAACTCTTTAACTACAGGGTGCGCCAAAGTTCTGATTTTGGTCGATTACGGCTGTATTTGAAATGGTCGAAATATATTGTCTATAGATTATTTTCTTGATTTTCAATTCTGAATAACCAGAAAATATGTACAATTATACAGGGTACTCCGTTTTCGTTGTCCGAGCAACAACTTCGTTATTTTAAATGGAACACCCTATATTTTTTTCCTTTATCGAGTTACCCATCTAATTATATTCATAATTCTATTAAGGTGGTAGGTACTTAAAATGAACCGTTTACGATATAAAAAAGATTTTTTGACAAAAAGTGAGGTTTGCGGATAAGTTTTTGAGTACCTCTGATTTCATAGACAAGAGAGTTTTCAAAATTCTGCTTATACTGGTATGTTGAGCATATTAAGGGCTAGTAGGGCAGAAACATTATTAATATTAATCTTATACAGAGTGCTGAATAAAATTGAGTTTAATGTTTCGCTAATAAAAAAGGCCGTAATTCAATTTTTTCAAATGGGACGTACTATTTTCAGTTCTGTCATCTAATGAAGTGTTAAATTATCTTTCCATTGATATATCATAGTAGGTATTTATCTTTAGGAGTTGCATAGATATTAAGGTTAATTGTCTGGATCAGTCATTTTTCTTGCTGGAACTTCATGAGGTTTGTACTGCACTTCACCAGTTTCGATAAATCTGTCTCTAAGATTACTAAATGCAGGTTCTAAAGGGTGTCTCCTTTCAGGATATCTGGTTTTATAGACTCGGGATGCTAAGAGGCTGTTCCTTGAGCACTCCCCCAGAATAAAAATCATGTCAACCATTTCTTCCCGCGAATAATTCATATTTAATATAATTATATGCAAATGCAACTTCCTGGAACTGTAAAAGCTACTAGTATTTTATTAAAGACAATCAAAACAAAAGCACTTACCGATATAGCAGTAACACAAAACTTTAGAACATCCACAGACACGTGTTTTGACATCTATGTCTCTTCGGTGCGGCTTTTTCTAAAGTTCACAATCAACTGAAATATGTAAGCAAATACTCGTGTTATAACTATCAAAGGATTACCAGAACAGGATATTAAAAATTAAAATTAGATTATAGGAAATTCCCCGTAAAGGGATAATTATCAATATAATTATATGCAAATGCAACTTCCTGGAACTGTAAAAGCTACTAGTATTTTATTAGCTAATAAAATACTAGTAGCTTTTACAGTTCCAGGAAGTTGCATTTGCATATAATTATATTGATAATAAAATATAAAAATAATTAATAAAATACTAGTAGCTTTTACAGTTCCAGGAAGTTGCATTTGCATATAATTATATTGATAATTATCCCTTTACGGGGAATTTCCTATAATCTAATTTTAATTTTTAATATCCTGTTCTGGTAATCCTTTGATAGTTATAACACGAGTATTTGCTTACATATTTCAGTTGATTGTGAACTTTAGAAAAAGCCGCACCGAAGAGACATAGATGTCAAAACACGTGTCTGTGGATGTTCTAAAGTTTTGTGTTACTGCTATATCGGTAAGTGCTTTTGTTTTGATTGTCTTTAATAAAATACTAGTAGCTTTTACAGTTCCAGGAAGTTGCATTTGCATATAATTATATTAAATATGAATTATTCGCGGGAAGAAATGGTTGACATGATTTTTATTCTGGGGGAGTGCTCAAGGAACAGCCTCTTAGCATCCCGAGTCTATAAAACCAGATATCCTGAAAGGAGACACCCTTTAGAACCTGCATTTAGTAATCTTAGAGACAGATTTATCGAAACTGGTGAAGTGCAGTACAAACCTCATGAAGTTCCAGCAAGAAAAATGACTGATCCAGACAATTAACCTTAATATCTATGCAACTCCTAAAGATAAATACCTACTATGATATATCAATGGAAAGATAATTTAACACCTCATTAGATGACAGAACTGAAAATAGTACGTCCCATTTGAAAAAATTGAATTACGGCCTTTTTTATTAGCGAAACATTAAACTCAATTTTTTTCAGCACTCTGTATAAGATTAATATTAATAATGTTTCTGCCCTACTAGCCCTTAATATGCTCAACATAACAGTATAAGCAGAATTTTGAAAACTCTCTTGTCTATGAAATCAGAGGTACTCAAAAACTTATCCGCAAACCTCACTTTTTGTCAAAAAATCTTTTTTATATCGTAAACGGTTCATTTTAAGTACCTACCACCTTAATAGAATTATGAATATAATTAGATGGGTAACTCGATAAAGGAAAAAAATATAGGGTGTTCCATTTAAAATAACGAAGTTGTTGCTCGGACAACGAAAACGGAGTACCCTGTATAATTGTACATATTTTCTGGTTATTCAGAATTGAAAATCAAGAAAATAATCTATAGACAATATATTTCCACCATTTCAAATACAGCCGTAATCGACCAAAATCAGAACTTTGGCGCACCCTGTATATATGCTATTGGTCAGTCAGACCTGTTATATAGTGTCCAAGGTTAAAATATTTTATTAATCTTGGCATTGCCTGATTTTAAGAGATTTAGAAATTTTTACTTAATTTTGTTATTTTCTTATTAATTTTAAAAGTAAAGAAATAGTTTTGTTTTATGAAATATATAGTTTATGTATAGTATATCTCTTAATTCTTAAATAAAGTAATGGTAAGTAGTAATTTGTTTTTTTAAAAAGCATTCAATGTTTATTCCATTACAAGGATGGCTGTAGTAGGATGGCTAAATTTAGTTAAAATAGTTGAGTATTGGCAAAAAAATTATTATTTATATTATTTTAATGTTACCTGGAAATTAGTTTAAAAAAGTCATGGAAAACCTGGAAAAGTCAGGGAATTCTATGGGCTATTAAGAGTCCGAACCCTGTACAAGGACAAGCTAGTTAAAAAACATGTACATGGCCAGTAATTAAATAGTTAATTTTGTGCTTTAATAAAATAAGAATGAGCACGAGTATCAGTAAATCATTAATAATAGTTAGTGACCATTTATTTTGTAAAGGAATTCACTTACTGAATAGAAACAATTTTTTAACAATATTGTTCTTCTTTCTTAAATATTTTAGGTGGTAAATCCCGTATGTGTACTGGCAAACTATTGAAAAGTATAACACAGTTATAATGTGGTGAATCTTTAAGAGTTGTAGTTCTGTGAATCGGGATGAACAGTTTATCATTATGTCTGGTATTATATAAATGCCTTTCATTGACACTAGTGAACGTGTCGGGATTATTCTTAACAAACAGTAAGGACTTGTAAATATAAACACAGGTAGTGGTAAGAATTCCCCTTTTTATCAAAATATCTCGACAACTCTCTCTATACTTCATATTAAACAATGACCAATAAATATGGTGTTAACACGTTGAGCCCCGGTTGGCATCTAAGCGATGCCTGGCTACCACACACTTCAGCGACCGCAAGGTACCAACGTAATGTCACACAGCTTAGATGTTGTTCGGACCGCGTGAGATTAACGCGATGCCTCTTAGCAATGAAATCTAAATGGGAGTAGAAAGAGTGCGGTCCAATAAGAACACTGCTAGTTGCGGGTAAATTTGTGAAACTTAAAAATATGACACAATTGTAAAAAAAAAGATTATATTTCTAAAACAATAGACAGTTTTCTTACATTTCAGTTTATAGGGGTAGCCTTATGTTGTTCAAAAAAACAAGATATGCAATAATTATGTTTACAAATATTACACTGATATTTGGATCTAGACGTTTTAGGCTTTTTTTCTACTATACCCTTCCCTCATTTTCGCGTAACACACCACAGACCTATTGTTCTTTGTTTCTGTCAAAATATGATGTTCGGGTTCATGATTATTGAGTTGCAACAGGAATAGACCTGATTATTATGAGGTAATACATTGATACCACGCTGTCCACAAGAAACAATTTCCTCTTTCAGTCCACGAGGCATCAACTTGGTAATTCATTTTTTTTCTCAAAAATAGCATAGATTTTTTTCGAAAATTAAAAACATGGAAATAAGGACCGTTAACAAATATTAACATTTAATAAGAAAATCAAGATCCGGTCTGAACGAACCAAAAAAATTTTTATAGACGTCGGGGTCAACGTGTTGAAGGCATTATTGCTTGATTTTGGAAACAATGTAATTAAAACTAAAGTGTCAATGAGTTCTCCCTATGATAACTTGTTATTATATTGTCTTAAAAATCTCACAGTTAATGAATTTTCTGTTTGGAGGCATTGGGGGTAGCATTTCTGGAGAATACTATTAAAGTTCAACGAAAATATAATATGCTGAAGAATAACTATGTCCAAATAACCAACATTTTAGGAGTTGATAGTCCTGTTGGATCTTTCCAACCTTATATAAGTTAACCTATCAGTAGTGTTTCCATAAATTAAGCAGGGCCAGAACGCTTTGACCTAATATATGTGCTGCAGAAACCACAGCGTCTATATGCTTTTATTTACTTTCCGTAAAAAAAAAGTGCCGCAACGGTTTTCCGGCTCCACTACACCTCTGGCGATGGTGGTTGGGGGTGTCAAGAATGGTGCTTGGGAAGCGTGCTTTATGAAGTCCAGTTTTATTTATAAAGATCATGCACACGTCTGACAAAGCGCTTTCCGCAATTTATTTTACATGTGTTCTATTTACAATCATGACATTTCCATGAATAAACTCAAAACCGTCTTGGGCATTCTGCTTGTATTTTCGCCTTAGTTTGCCATAGTGTTAGATTGGGAGGTTTTCACCACTGTTTATTTTCTGTACTCAAATTTATATTTGTAAAGCCCTTTATACATGCTGATACATGTATCAGTCATATTCTTTCATGTCTTATTTGATGGCTATTCCGAAGTCAGTCAGACATCCATGATATTGAACTTCTTGACAGTTGCTGGGTGGAACCCAGGATCAACTTATTAAAATTGAGATGAACAAGACCAAAACTCCTTTTGTTTGAAAAAAATTCAGTTATGTTTGAGCATCCAAAAAAATCAATTATATGCTAATAAAGGATATACATTGAAGTAAAATTTGGTTTCTGATGTAGCTAAAACTATGTGTATTATAATATTACTACATATTTGTGCATTTGGTACGTTGTACTCATTAGGTATGCAACACACAATGCACAAAGTCTGTCAAGGTGCAAAACTTTAGCTTCAATAGAATAATCTTTATTAACGAATTGGTTTAAAAACTAGATTTGTTATTGTAATTTTTTATGAGGTATTGGAATGAGTTTTTTTTTTAAACGTTGGAAAGTTAAGCTGGATGAAGATGTCTGTAAATGTATTAAAATATTTTTTACCATATTATGTGATTGAAATTTTGAGCAATATCTAAATTGGGTTTGGGATCAACCCTTTGTGACCTATGTTTCCAATAAAAAAAATGTATTTCCTCATCGTTCCCACTTTCGAATAATTTAGTCATTTGTGCAACATGACTTATAATCATCATAATGAAATATTAAAAAAAAAGTGTAAAATATTTGCATTTGCAATTTTGTCTTGAAATTGATTTTTATTTATAAAACACAATTTTATAGAGTTTTCGTATTTCCACATTTTAAGAGGGGTAGTATTAATGTATCCTTGTTTTTCAATCCTAAATATTCTCCCCCTGCACAATGAAACCTCGGTGTAAAAGTGCATCTGGACTGCCTCCGATGTAAGGCATGCTTATGTTAAAGGAGGACAGAGTAACTAAAGGTAGCGGCAAATTTCCCTTAGGGTCCATTTTTCAATGTCCAGTTAAAGGTAGGTAATTGCTAGTTACGCTTAGCTGGCAGTTATATCTATGGTAGTGTTTATCAATAGTTATTTAACTGCCAGCTACATATCCATGAGTTCAATAATTTCTTAGCTATGTTGGTGCTACTGATTCTACAGGAAGTTTCTTTCTATTGGTCAAATTCAAATTGCACGCGTGTTTTAGTGACAGTTTATCTAAGTTAATCTTAAAATTCATTGCGTTGTGTAGCATGTTGACTGATGTTCTGATTTTGATTTTGTGCGTTTGTCAATCAGCAATAATTGCAATGGAGAACGTAAAAAGGAAAAGAGGTCCCTGCCTGTCCGTAATGATTGCAATTTCTTCATCTATCATCTCAACGATATGAAAACAGTTTCTTTATGCAGTCGAAATCTTATAAAAAAAATCTTTATCATCATAATTCTCAAAATTATTTTCTCGTTTCCTTATGGTATAGGGTTTCCTTTCATACTTTATAAATTGTATAATATCATCGTCATCATCACTCATATCTAGAATATTATTATTAATATTCATTATTGGCAATAATATATTTAATATAAATCACAAATTAAAAACGAATCGATCAATCACATTGGTTTTTAGGTTAGAATGTTTTAGAATTGTCAGAAATTGAACCGAATGCGCATGTGTTAAACCACTAATAGTAGAATAAATCCTTAATTGGCACTTTCAACTCTGCTGAATTTACTTTCAGATAGTGAGTTTAACCCTCCGGTAAATTTTACCTGCACATTGAAAAACAACTTATCTGCCAGATAAATTTTATCTGACAGTTAAGCTATTTAACTGGACATCGAAAAACCGGCCCTTAGTGGATTTAATTCTTATAGATTTTGAGAGTGATTGGGATTTCTTATATCATCTTATGCAGGGTTTACCATTAATAATAGGCCATAGTGTAGGGGTAGATTCTTTGGGCCAAAATATCAGGATGTAACCAAATATCCTTTGGTAAAATGTTGCTGTGGAAAAAGATACAGGGAGTCAAAATTCAAATTATTTTTTCGTTTTTTTTGCAATGACTCGATAGCCTAGCCTTTTGACTGATCTCCAAATTTGCCAGTGGAACTTTTTTTATTCTAAGAAACAATATTTTATATATTACATCACGTTAGATTATAGAGCGCGTTGCAGGACCTGTACCTGACAATGAATTTTTTTCATATTTTCTTTGGACGAAAGGTTGTGGTACTTCTGACCAGAAAATCTGATGAGGGCGTCATTTCCACGTATAAAAGGTACACTAGGTAGAACTGGATAACTCCAACTGTTTTCGAGGAAATTGCCGTTAAACATTTGAATAATTTTTTAAAAGACAAATTCAAATTTAATGAAACAAAGTATATTTATTGAAAAAAGTACAAAACCTAAGGGAAAACAAAATCGTAATAACAGCGTAAATTCTTTCCCACTTATGAAATAATGGAGTATTTTCGTGGTATTGAAATAAATACATAAATCAAAAGATTGTATAAAATAAGGATGTAATCTTAGTAGAAGACCAAAAAATAACATAAAAGTTGACTAAAAAAACTCCATTGCTGCAATTTGAGTAAATTTTCGGTATGGTCTCCACCTACATCTATGCCTTTTCTAATTCTTTTCATAAAAGATTTTTTTACATTGAAAAATACATTTTCCTGTCCTTTGATAAAATTGGCTGCATTTTGTATTTTGTCCCACAGTTCTTCTCTTGAATTGATAGTATTTGCATAGACTGAGGACTTCATATGTCCTATACATAATAATCCTAAGGATTATAATCAGGACTCCTTGGTGGCCAAGCAAACTCACTTCCTCGACCGATCCATCTGCGTGGGAGAGTCTCATCAATATAATTCCTGACTTCAATGGAGAAATGAGGGGGAGCTCCATCTTGCATAAACCACATTCTGTTCTGTATGTCTAGCATGAAAGCATGTAATATATAGCAAGAGTATTTTGAAGAAAAAACAGATAAGACTGTCCATTTAAATTTGGAGGAAGAACAAATGGTCCTAATAACTGATCGCCGATAATACCACACCAAACGTTAAATCTTAAATTTGTGAAAATGCCTTTCTTTAACGCCTCTGTGGGAAAAGTTGCTTCGTCGGTAAATAAAATGTTCTTAACAAAATTTCGATCCCTGTTGTGTTTATTTAGAACAAATTAACAAAATTGTAGCCTTTGTGGAAGATGTCTTAGAACTAAGATTTGTACAGGAGTGAAGTGATATGGGTAGAAGCTTTCTTTGCATAAGACTCTTAGAACAGATTGTTTACCGACCCCTGTTGTGGCTGATAAACGACATGAGCTGACTTGAGGAGCTTCATCCACAAGAACTAAAATTTCTAGTTCTTGATCTGGAGTAATTGGTTTCGGTTGTCCTACATCATTTTAATGGCGAAATGAACCCGTTTCTCCCAAGTGACAAAATAGATCTTTGAAAATATTATGGTTTGGCTGTATTCTATTTGGATATTGAAATGAGTGTCCCCTCGCTGCAGCACTTCCGCTAAAATATTTTTATACGTAAACACATATCCCTCATTTTCTTATTTCAAAAATTATTATTTCGAGGCATTTTAAATAAAGAAGTTAAAGAAATTAGCTCAAGGAACACAAGAACAAAATGAAATGATTAAATGACGTATATGACAGAATTAAAACGTAACCAAAGCACGCTTTTCAATAAATACACTTTATTTCATTAAATTTGAATTTATCTTTCAAAAAATTATTCAAATGTTTAACGGCAATTTCCTCGAAAACGGTTGGAGTTATCAAGTGTACATTTCATACGTGGAAATGACGCCCTCATCAGATTTTCTGATCAGAAGTGCCACAACGCCTCGTCCAAAAAAAGTATGAAAAAAATTTATCATCAGATACACGTTCTGCGGCGCCCTCTATGATCTAACGTGATGTAATACATAAATTATTGTTTCTTAGAATATAAAAAGTTCCTTCTAGCAAATTTGGCGAAGACCAGTTAAGAGGTTGAGTTATTGCAAAAAAATGAAAAAATAATTTTAATTTTGACACCCTGTATCTTTTTCCACAGCTACATTTTACTAAAGCATATTTGGTTATATTCTCATATTTTGTCTCAAAGAATGTACCCCTGCACTATGGCCTATTATTAATGGTCCACCCTGTATACATATTGTTGCGTTTATTCACCTTTTTGGAAACACCCTGTATGAATCCGTGCGTTCTAAATAATTTCAACAAGAGATAAGTACCACTAACACTCTATTCAATAATTTACTGACTATATAATAATATATATAATTATTTTATAACTCCTTGTTTGTGTCACACGTAGCCATTTGTTTTATACAATCTTGACCGTTAGTGGAATAACTGTTTGTCCTATATATTTTTTTTTATTGTTAATATAACATTATGTAAACATTATACTATTTTATGTTACCTTTCAATGACCTGTCTTATATCATGTACATGATCAAAAAGACCAATAAATATTATTATTATTATTATTATACAATACTTCAAACATTCAAAATAACTTTTAAACTCTTATATAACCTCACTTTTTACCGAACGTGTCACTTCTAAAATAAACTTCTTTCTTAATAAATTTCTTCCTCTGCGCCGGTAATCGCGCCTTATATAGTCTGAAATTACCTCTAGATTGAACCAGAATCTTCTTCCACCACACGCTAGAAAAGTTCATGGCTCTTTCTAGAGTCTTTCCAGTCACTATTAGTAGGCATACGCGTATCATCTCCAGTTCCAAGGGGGTGTAATTCATAACAATATTTTACAACAGGCTCAGAATGGGGTCATTTAGTCAAATTTCATATTGCATTTATTAGTGTGTTTATACGAGGTAATCATTGAATAATTACGACACTGAAAATTCAAGATCGATTTGATAAGTGGTTTCAGAAATATACAGCTTTAAACTTGAACTGATGCCAGGAAACTCTGACGTCACTTACTCCTAAAATTTGTCTCGAAGATACGTTTAATGTGTGCCGGTTATTTAAAAGCAGACTCACCTATCAATAAAAATATCTGTTCACTAATGACAAGCAATGTTATGTTAAAGTTGTATTATGAATAAGATGTAAAAAAACATCTATTTTATATAAAAAAAACACGAGAATAAAGAGATAAATTACCTGACCATAGGAGTAAATGACATTACACAGCTGTTAATATGAGAGTGTGTTCCTGGTTAATGCTGAGAGTCTAGGAAATTCTAGATCCTTCTGAAAGTATAATAATTAAAAAAAAATGCTAATGAGCCCATTGCTCATGCATATGTAATTTATGCGATATTGGTATACATCCTGCAGCTTACCTGTTAATAAGATAAAATACTGTAGTCGCCAAATAGGAAGAAGCCTCCAGGCGCAGATTAAGTCCCATCCGTTCTTTCTAAGACTCTATGTCACTTCGCTATTAACCAAAATGGATGCGCAATACCTGTGTGCATGCATTTGGTTTCTATATAACCCAAGTTCGTTACAATTAGCGTTTTTATATGTTTAGGAGGGGTATGGCTAGAACTCATCTTTCGGTCAGCCTCATCCTAAGTGACGACTACAGTATGTTTGACAAAATTTGAAAGAGTGTCAAAGATCACTTAATGTTTCATTTCCGTTTCTAATCTGCTTATTCATTCTTTTAGTTTACCCATCGACAGTATGAAAATGGTCTGCAACTAAGAATGGAGAGAAGTTGACTATCGTTAATGGGAGCAATGTGAATACATCCAGAATTTAATCTGTTGATTGGAAAGAAGACGTGACCTATCTAAAATATTCTGGAATTGCTTCGTAAGGAAATAGGAAATATTTAATATAAGGTAAAATGACGTTAGAGACTTTGCATGGTGATTTGTGTATATACTGGATTTAAATATATTAATGTTTTCGATCTGATTATTTAAAGGGGAGGGCAGGATCCTAGAACAATGCAAACTTGTTTTATTTTTCCTGTGTCCATCGTTTATGCAAATGAACACTTTTGACAATATAAAAAATACCAGTTTTTTTCTATTTGATAGTCCATACCATTCGTTGAGTCTTATTAATATCTAGTGTGTATAATAGAAGTACTATTGTGGAGGGATACGTTTTATTGTTGCTAAATATGAAAAATGAGTAGAGAATTTTGTGCTATGCATATGTTAGTACGGGAGGCCGTAACCAAGATTTTCGCCTGATCACCTGATGAATCACGACCATATAGATTGATAGATTATGACATAGCCAACAAAAAAGTCCCCGGTGACGGAAATTTTTAGTGGGGCGAAAACTATTTAATTATTTATTGAAAATGTAAAAAATACAAGCTCAAAAATGTAATTCCCTAATGTCCGTTTGCGTATTGTGTGTCTTTATTTACATGAAAAATATACACAGAACATGGTAACGGAAATTTGTAGTGAGGCAGAACAATACTGGAGGTCTGTATGATATTTTCTATTTTTAAGTATTTTTCAAATAATATTAATAATAATATTTTTCAAATTAGAAATTAATTAATACCAAACAACTATAAAAAAATTGGACTGTAGTGAGTCTAAAGAAAAACTGACTTACCAACTAACTGCATTCAAAACTGCACAACACTATTGTTAGGTATAGGGGAGGACAGGAGGGAAAAATGGGTTCAATACGTAACAATATTCACCAAAGAATAGTAATCAGTTTAACTATATTTCGGGGTAACAACAATATGTTACGTCTAACTATATATTACTACTACTATCTATATAGGATTTTCTCCTCAACACAAAAAAACTACCAAAAAAACCAACTATATTTTACACTTTCAGTAGAAAAAGCAATAATCTTTTATTCAAATAAAATACCTACTAGGGTCATCTATTGATAATAAGATCAATTAGACTAATAGAAATTACAGATATTTTAAATTAAAATATAACTGATATATGGACATTCAGTCCCAACCAAGGTCGGAACAAAAAATTTATAACAATTTTTTTTGGGGTCTAATCGCCTAATGTCCGTTAAGAAAATTATTATTTAATTGATAATATTTTAAGTAAATAAAAAATACAAACGAACGTTTGAAGTGGGGCGTTTGTCTGTAATTAAATTTTGAATATGAAGAATTTCTCGGTGTAATTTTGTTACCCCCTAATGTCCGTTCTCTATCGGAAACGGTTTTTGTTTGTTTAAAAAAGGCCAAAAAATTTACAACGGACATTTTCAATGAGGCTGGGCTAAAAAAATTCGATTTCCGTCGGGCTAGAAAAAAAAAATCTCAATTTTCACCCAGTCCCAAATAGGAATCGAAGGGTATTTCTTATTTGCTCTAGCATTTACTTCCAGCGAGATGGTTAGCGCATAGGTTACGCCTTACCTTATGGCGCGAAGGGTCCCGTGTTCAAATTCATATGTCCGCACAATATTTTTTTTTTAATTCTGTAACGATTAATATATTTTTTTACAAATTATTTTCTGATTTCTTTAGGTTTTCCTTCTTTTTATATAATAATTTTATTCTTTCGTGTGATTTCTTTAGGTTAGGTTAGTAGGTTTTTATTTTGAAATCTAATTGTTAATAATTATTAGCGCCGTAGGCAGTATTAGCGTCGCAAACAAAAAAATGGGGGGTGGGGGGGGTGTCCCACCGCCTTTTTTTCCACAAAATAACAGGAAATATTTCCATTTCTCCACTTTCATGAATTTATTACACATTTACAAGGTAATGCGCATGCTCGAAGCTTTCGCATTTCGGTCTCTCTAGACTCTTGTCAAGATATTGGCTGTGTAGCGTCTTTCCAAGCATCAACCGCCGGGTGGAGTGGCATGTGCCAGAGCGCACGCGCAGAGCACTAAATACAGATGCCGTCGCGCTGTATCACAGATCCCTGTACATTTCATTTCATGTGAATACGCCTCATGAGAAATGTCCGTTTAGCATTTTTTTCTCGTGTATTCGGTGTATACTTCAATTTAAAACATAAATTAGCCATTAGGGAGTAACTTTTTTACACGCATTTTCTTTACATTCTCCTTTCTCACTTTACCGATTTCGCCCCATGCAAAATGTCCGTTCTGTGTGAATTCTTATTATTTTATATATTTTTTACAAGATTCCACTGAAAACGGACATTAGGCGATGAAAAAAAAATGACATGATTTGTTACGGACGGAAAATTGTTTCCCAATTAATTGCCCCATTTTTGGGCTTTTTGTAAGAGAGATTTTCTGTTTGTTTTGTAAAAAACTACCCATTAAACTTTGTCATATCCATTAGGGAATAACAGGCTTTTTTGGTTACGGCCTCCCGTACTATGTATTTCATGGTCTGTAAAAGTCTGTAATCAGTTTCATAGTCACTATTTTGCTGTCTACACAGTATTAAACGCGGGAGCTCATCAGAAGCAACACAAGGTATGCGTGAATGGTGGAATAATTGAATTATAAAATTATATCAAAATGTGGATTATGCTCTGGGTAAATATCGGTCGATATCATTTTTGAAGTTATTAATTTGCAAGTGAAATGTTTTTTGTACAAATGTAGAGATCTTTTGTGATGTAGAGTTTGGTGGGTCCAGAAATGGGGAAGTAGGGATCTCGTGCCTTGCTTTGAGCAATAAATGCATGGAAAAGGATCGTGATAAGGGTGACACGGCAATCATTTTGCGTGATTTATGTAGATATCGGTGAATGTAATGGTACATGAAAGAAAGCAACGCCTGCGAATGTGAATATTTAATTGGGCAATGATAGAGACAATGAATTCTGTTGCTGAAAATTAAATGGTGACGTGAATATATCTGGCAATTCCTAGTTCGCCAAACCCATGCCTTGATGAGGAGAAAACGTAACTTACAAGGGCTGAAACCCTGTTCTGAACATGGTCAGTTATGTGCCGCTGGTTCTAGGGTGGGGAAGGCTCGAAATTTAGACAAAAATATTCAATGAGGCACAATATTTGTTTGTTTTTAAATTGAACATGGACTAACATTCACGGAATATGTATATTGAGAAATGGACAAATTAGAAACCATTAAAATTAGTAGTATTTTTCAAATTCAGGAAATGTACTAGTATCCTGCTCACCCATATCGATGATAAAAAAGAATGAAAATATACAGAGGTCATACAGGTTTTACGAAATGTTATTTTCATCGATTCTTCCAGAATTTCTCATGATGTGGATGTGTGTATGCACGAAATAAAGGAAAAGCAGCATTAACTAAAAGCGGTAGCAAAGTGAGGTAGATTTCATAAGGTATACTTTTTACATAGTACTTAATATTGATTCATAATGAAATTGAAGATTTGGCAGTGCGCAATGGGGCAATTATGGATCTCAGGTTGCCAAAAGTGGTACATGTGCACATATTGCAATAAAAATGATTGAATTATGAGTTATCTTTACTGTATCGAAACTAAATAACTCGGTCTAAATTATCAAGTTAGAAGGTAAGGAGACATGCAGTTCAAATATTCCATGTAGAAACGGCACCGGTAGGTGTGGCTAAAAGTAGGAACAATATGGTAGTATCGTCGGACTCGGACTATCTTAATTTTTGAGAATTTGGTATTCCGACAATCCGTACTGTCTGAATAATGCAAATAAGAATTCAAATGTCGGTTTTTCAGCAAAAAGAATTTGAGTAAAGTATGTGTAGTCAAATAAAACAAAATATATTTATTGACCTCTAAAAAATAATATAATTCTATTATTTAATAAGTTTATTTTCGCTAATACGGCTCTACGCGTTGTTGACATTAACCTATGAAATGTTATTTACGTTAATTTCTTCTTATCAACACGATCTTTAGAAGAGGAATCTTCTTTTGGAACATAACGCTGTTGTCCCTTTAGTGTATATTGTCTAAAATTTAACGAACTCTCAGAAATAATCTCTGTAAATCACGCAGATAACAAGCTGTTGCTATTTGAAGGAAAAGCGGTAAGAAGATAATGAAGTGATGCCACTTTTGATCACGTGACTCCTTCGTCCTTCTTTCTAAGTCAATGGTCTAAAGGCCTCCGCACTTTTCTTATGGAAAGTGAATTTCGGTCAAATTTGCTGATATTGTAGGATTTTGTAGATCTTGGCATCCTGACCAAAAGTTCTCACGGGCATAAGGTCGGAAAAATGGACAGTTTTTCAGATATCGGGGGTGCAAAGGGGGTGCTCATTTCTTGTGGGAAGTGGCCCCCGCCCTGGTGAAATTCTCTATGTTATTCCTCTCGACCTCCCGATCAAAAATTCTCATGAGCACAAGGTTAGAAAATGCACAGTTTTTCAGATATCGGGGGTGCAAATTCGACTTTACAGCCCCCGATATCTGGGAAACTGTGCATTTTCCGACTCTTGTGCTCGGAAAACTTTTGATCAGGAGGTTGAGAGGAATAACATATCGATTTCAGCAAATTTCACGGACGCCACTTCCCATAAGAAATGAGCACCCTCCTTGCACCCCCGATATCTGGAAAACTGTCTATTTTTCGACCTTGTGCCCATAAGAACTTTTGATCAGGAGCTCGAGAGAAATAACATCTATTGATTCCAGCGAATTTCATCAGGGCGGGGACTACTTCCCACAAGAAATGAGCCCCCCTTGTATGAGTATTTGACCGAAAGCCACTTTCCGTAACAAAAGTGCGGGGCCCTTTACCAGGTTCCCATCAACCTGCAAAAACCTGGAAACCTGGTAAAGTCAGGGAATCCAAAATATAGTCCTGGAGATCTGCATAAGTCAGGGAATACAAGAAATTTCAATAAAATCCTGGAATTTCAGTCATAAAATATTTTTAATTGATTTTCTACTGTACAAAAATTATCTATAAGATTTGATTTTTATATATATTGCTAAAAAATATAGATGTAATTTTAACTGTTCATTATTCTTATAAACAAAATGACTAAAAATTATTTTAACGGTTTACTATATTTTTTTCTCCATGCCGATCTGACGATAATACAATTACATTGATACCAACTTATATATACAAGTTTTATTAGAATGCACCATATTTTCATATTTTGGTCCTGGAAAGTCAGTAATTCAAAATTCCAATGTTGGTGGGAACCCTGTTTACAGAAATAAACGTCCAATTGATGATGTCTTCATGTAACAATTTGCTTGTGATTCTTTAATCAATGCAATAAAATACAAAAAATAGAACCAATTTTGATTGAACTGTTAAATACTATCCTCATGTACAAATATGTGGTGTAATAATTTTAATTCTGTTCATTTCTGTTTTATCATAATTTAACCTCCCCACCCTTAAAATTGGCAGGTTATTACAATTCAAAAATTGTGTAGACCTTTATATTTTGAGGTCTCTGGAAGACGAATGGCACTCACTTTTAGTTATATGATAGGCCTTAAAATACTGTGAGAGCTGATTAAATTATTTTTAATTTTTTTAGTGCATTTTGATAAAATAATAGTAATATTTTACGATTTTTAATTTTAATATTTTGATAAATTACAGAGTATCCATTCAAATGATTTATCTCTCAAAATTATATTCAGTGAAACACTTCCTTCCAGCCCATCATAATTATGGTCAAATTTTGAGTCTGCAGTCTCAGTGCTGGTGAATGGATTTTGATGAAACCTTGTGCAATGTGTTTGCAATGACGTTAATAAAAAGGAGTAGAGTAGGAAATGATCGAAGAGGTAGAAAAATTTGCAAAAAATGTACATTATCCATCAAAAACAGCCTGTAACTTGGAAAATTAGCAAGTCACAAGAAAATTCCAAGAGACAAATAATGTTTGGAAGGTCTCTTGAATTTTTCAAGGTTTTAAATTTCAAATTTTTAAAGTGCTACAGTTTCAAAGAAAGGGGTAGTTTATGAAACATGAAAGTTTTTCCGGAAAAACTCGATGAAAACGCACTTTACAGAAAAGTTGCAAATAAGAAAAGTCGTATTATTTCAATGATACATTCTCCTGATTTTTTTCAATTTTGTTTTTCAACTTTTACGTTTCTCCCCTCGCTTTTAGAAAATTTCCAGCAGGCCAAAGGAGGCAAATATATTGTTTTTTTGCATTTTTGACCTGATTTTATAACCTACAGAACACGTGATAAAAGGGGTGTTTTCTACCCCTTCCGATCATTTCCTACACTAATCTTTTTTTATTAACGCCATATATAAGCACATTGCATAAGGTTTCATCAAAATCTATTCACTAGCACTTAAGATAGAGATTTCAGCCATTTTAGCGCTCCGCTGACTGGACTATAGAGTCGGTCTCAAAACAAAAAAAATGCCAACTGGGGTATCAGCGGTATATGTATAATTGTACCTGGAATTCAACAGCTAAAAATTAGTGTATCTATGTTTAATTGACAAGTGAAGTTACGGAAAAGCAGTTTTTTGATTGTATAAATTTATCTTCAGTTTTACGAAAATAGGTCTGTGGAAGTTCTGTAGGTATTAAAAATATCTACAAAATGAGCCTAACTGCGTAAAAGTCGGTTAATTATATTTTTAACAAAATGCGAAATACTGCTATAAAATAGTTTCTTAATTAATTTTTAACTTTAAAAATAATGAATGCAGACGTAACAAACTTTGATGGATTACAGGTTTTGCTGTATAGAATGTTTTTTTTTTTAATATGTACTTGTATATCGTCTTTGCAAAAAAGCATTTGTTTATTAAGAAGGCACTTTTTTGAAAATTAATTTCTACAACTTAGGGATGTTGTAGCGTAACATGATTAGGCTTATTTTCTTCCCCAAGAGTTGTGCTTTTGGCAACAGCAACTTTAACACTGACGTCAAATCTACAAATAACAATAATAATTGACCAGAGACATGCGCAGAAGAAAGGAACCTTAAAAGAGGTCTGTTTTATGGACTGAGATGCTTTTTTTGCAAAACTAATGCGATATTTTGTTCTATCTCGTCGAGCTGCTACCCCAAATTGATTTGCTATAACTTTTGGCACGTCCACAGGAAGCCAAGATAATGATGATTTTGCGAGAGCACGCGATTTTGAACATCCAAGTTCAGTTTTCTCTGTGTCGCTGGCACTCAATTTTGCAACTCTGCGAGTACTTTTTTGTACTTAATTTTGCAACGCCTACGTTACAAAAATCGATTTACTGTAATTGAGAGATCGAAAGTACAAGCTTTCAAAAAAAAAAAAAAAAACACCGCTCTACACAGCAAAACCTATAATCCATGAAAGTTTGTTACATCTACGTTCATTATTTTTAAAGTTAAGAATTAAGAAACAGCATTTTTTAGCAATATTTTGCATTTTGTTAAAAAACTAATTAACTGATTTTAATGGGGTCGGGTTCATTTTATAGGTGTTTATAAAACCTACAACTTCTTCCACGGACGTATTTTCGTAAAACCTAAAGATACATTTATAACAAGCTAAAATCAGGTTTTCCATAACTTCACTTGTTAATTAAATATATACGCTCTAATTTTCAGCTGTTGGATTTTGGTGTTGGTACAATAGCTATTCATACTGAGAGATACATATTTCCGCTGGAAAACCTCGGTTGGCATTTTTTTCTTCTAAACTCCCATTTGCTTAGGAACATGGAAACGAGACAATAATTCACTTAGAGTACACTTACAACGCGCCTTTCTTCAGAAGTTTCAAGTGAAATGTCTAGTGGTCACTGGTGGATTGGGAAAATATTTTTATGAAATATTTTGTCCCCTTGTATTAAAAAAAAACAAATAAGAATTGTTTCTAGTTTCAATATCTGTACGAAGGTCGAAATACATGTATACAATTGAAACAAAAATTATAATGTTTCTACAGCATTTATGCTTGGAGTCCTAGATAAATCCTACTACTTAGTTATTAAATGTATGCTTCAGTTCTATAATAAAGTGGTCGTATTATCTATTAGCAATATGTATTTTAATAAAAGAATACCAAAACGATTACATCGAATGTTTTATTTGAAAATCTGTGTTTTATTTGAAAATCCCAGTGTTTTATTTCACAACCTCATTTTATTCCCTTAACAGGTAAGGTAACTGGACTGGATCAAAAGGAATTGCAAGCTTGATCCCTGATTGAAATATTTAGGTATCAGGTGGTGGCGGAAGTGGTAATTCAACAAAATGGAGTTAATTCCTGCAAGCTATATGAGACTCAACTGTTGTTTTCTACACTTGTGCAGTGAAATTGTAAGAATTCTATTGAAATTGGGAGAATATTTACATTTATCGTCTTATTCATGATGTGTTGACACGTGTGGTGGTCCATTATTTTAGTTGGCTTTCTTTTCGTGCTATTTACACATTTAGTAACAAGGTAGTATTATTTATATAATTAGTGAAAAGGGGTGGCAGGCCTTTAGAAGAGAATTGCTGTTTCGGCAACATTTCAGGAAAGTTGTAACTGCTTCTTTGCTGTGGAGATATTTGTGCTATCTTTCTCTCATGTTAGTGATATTTGAAAGATATGAATTTTTTTTGTGTGAGGTGGTGCCATTGTGTTCGTTTTTGGTGTGTGCATCAATATTGTTTTCGTTGATGAAATTTCAATTATTTTACATCGTTCACGTCACATCTTTTAAAAAATAAACCTAGGAATAAGGAAATTGTGTTCCTTTTCTCTAATAAAAACAGTTAATATTAACTTTGTTTGAAGTTAATATTTCTTCTTTGTTCTGGGTTAGTGGAACGTTTATCTTGTTCTGCTAATATGCTTGCATAAATTAATGAATTCTAGCTCTGCCAATATATAGCCAGCTCCTAGAAGTATACATCTAAGAATGCCATGTTGGTAATTTTGACAACCAGAAATCATCGTACAGCCTGTGATGCAAGACTTATGAATATTCATTGCTGCTAAAAAATATACATAACTGAATATAACGAAGTGCAATTCTGCTTTTGTAGTTAACGAATGATTTTTTTTATCACTGCTGGAACTATGGCTTCATTGTTTCACTGTTTCTGGTCCAGTATATTTTGCAGAACTACTGCAGCTTTTTCTCTAGTATCACTATATAAACCTGCGTTGGCCAGATGCTGCCATGGTTCTGTGTTTACCTAGGGCTGTGGTTCCGATACTATGGTGGAAGTGAAACGTTTTTAAATAAAAAACTATTACATCATCTTATTAGCAGGTTGTTAACGTGAAGCAAAGATAGTAAAAATTGTCTTATATGTATATAAAGACAAGGTTCTCTACTAACATGAGAGATATATTATTGGTACGTAAATCTGTAACTATATATTAAAGTTTTGGGTGTCACTACTGGCTTCTTCTAAAGAAAAAAATCTAATCTCTTTAGTTTCTATTGCTGGCATTGAAAGTCATAAACAGTGTTTTAGCACAGACTCGCGAAATTATCTTCAAGCAAAACAGCCAGTCATGACGAGTGTGGTGTAGGTACCATTCTTATTTATTCTTCGAATGTAACTACTATTTGCATTATTTTTATAGCCATCTTTATATTGTATAAGAAAATTTATATTATAACCTATGTATATATATAATTGTTTACTTAAAATAGCCCCCTTTATGAGGATTTGGTATGTTGTTTGCCTTTATGTGCTATTTTAAAAAACTTAGGAAATTACAGAAACGAATTTTTGGTCTAAACGGAAGAATATTGTGGGATAACAAACATGGAACTGGGTTCTTCATTACAGAAAGCACCAGGTCAGGTCAGCCAGAATGTAGTTCGTTCCCAGGAGTACACATTTAAGAGCGCAGGGTTGGAAAATTCGATGTAATAAGCATCTTCATTATCGAAAGCACCAGGTCAGGTCAGCCAGAATGTAGTTCGTTCCCAGGAGTACACATTTAAGAGCGCAGGGTTGGAAAATTCGATGTAATAAGCATCTTCATTATCGAAAGCACCAGGTCAGGTCAGCCAGAATGTAGTTCGTTCCCAGGAGTACACATTTAAGAGCGCAGGGTTGGAAAAATCGATGTAATAAGCATCTTAATTATCGAAAGCACCAGGTCAGGTCAGCCAGAATGTAGTTCGTTCCCAGGAGTACACATTTAAGAGCGCAGGGTTGGAAAATTCGATGTAATAAGCATCTTCATTATCGAAAGCACCAGGTCAGGTCAGCCAGAATGTAGTTGGTTCCCAGGAGTACACATTTAAGAGCGCAGGGTTGGAAAATTTGATGTAATAAGCAGACATCGCCATATAAGCCTAACAACCTACAATGCAAGCCTCTTGTGGAATTGCATTGCTACTAGAATAACATTTAACTATATGTATCTTGTAGATAATAAGTGATTTATATCGATAAGAAAACTATTATACTTCCTTTATTGGCTGTTTCTGTTCCAGTATGTTTTCCAATACTACTAATTTGGTAGTGAAAACTATATCTCGAAGCTTGCAATAATCTGATCCAAGTTGTTTCCTTTCAACATGGAGATTTGTTCCTACCCATCTGTTTTAGTTTATCTGATAGCAGATTAAAATGAAGCACTTTGCTTGCTTATCTGTTTTGATTCCAGTGTTTTAAAAAATTGTTGTTTCTATGGAGCAGTATTGGAGGTTGTAGTCCACCAAGCAGTGTCTGTTAAAGTAACAGTAATAGGTAGTTTTGAGCACTCTCAATCTAATTCCATTGCTGGAATTGAAGCAACGATATTAAAATATGCTCAAAAAATATCCCTCGAGGAAAATAGCAAATTATGTTGTAAGCAAATGTATACCAGTTTTGTTTATTCTACGAATATCATCGAGCCAACCGCACCAAGGTTTCAATTTTATACTTTCATACCAGTTATGTAAAAAGGCCGAACAGTTCGATTGATATCAACTTTTTACAAACTTGTGTACGAGGTGACTACACATTTAGAGTTGGAACATAGCATTAAAATTAAAAAAGTATGCCACTGTTAATTGGTTTCATCCAAAGAAGAAAAAAAAAATTCTATTGCTGACATTGAAGGAACAAGCAGTGTTATCTTAGCATCAGATGTGCTCAATATCTTCATATTTCATAAGAAAAATTATATTATAACCTATCTATGTATATAAATAATTGTTTACTTAAAATAGCCACCCTGTTTAAAAAGAATAATGTGGGATAACAAATACAGAATTGGATTCTTCATTATATAAATCTTCATTATAATAGAAAACTCCAATATTTCCCTGTGGGATGTTTTGGTTAATCAAACTGGTTTTTATTTTTATTTAATATATTTCTTGAAGGTATAACAACATGCTCAGTTTATAGTTGCTTTGTGTTTCCATTGTCAACCAACAAGAGTTCAAGGCTTCTGAATCGTTCTATATGTTTATGTCTGGTCGTCTTGATGTAACATTTCTTTTGCTAAATATTTAAACTTGGATTTCAAATTTCAATGTCTATTTACCAAAGTTCTCGTTTAAGTTGGCGCCCTTTAGGCTATGTACAAGATTTATATTTATGCTGCAGAACCAAATATTTCAAGACAGTATTCATCGTCGTATTCACATTATACATATGTAAGTACACAATTGTTTTACAACATTAGACATGGCTTCCGTTTATCATCAGTTTGCTTTTGTAGCAATACGACTCCAAAACCGTCCATACTAGTATCAGTATGTAGCTTTAATGTGAAGCAAAGCAATATGTCATAATTGTAAAGATTGTCTTCTATGTGTAAAGTTAAGGATGTGTATTATACATCGGAGACACTATTAGTATATAAATCTATATATTATATATAAGGTACTTAAAATCAAATCATTTCTGCATGGTCGATGAACAACTGTCCTGCTTGTTTGAGCCGTTTTGGATGGTACATTTCTCTTTGTGATGAGTTTATCTGTTGGAGGGATACTTTTTAAGCTAACGAGATAAAAGTAACAAATATCAGACACTAACCAATCCGTTGCGCAAATTAATGCTGATCAGGTCAGCCGCAATGTAGTCAGCTCACAGGAGTATACATTTAAGAGCGCAGGATCGGAAATTTTGATGTAATAAGTAGACATCACCATATAAGCCTATTAACTTACAATGCAAGCCTCTTGCATTGCTACTAGTATAAAATTTTGTTGTCTATTTCGACTTTACTCTTATAGGTAATAAGTAATTTATATCAATAAGAAAACTATGACTTCATTTGTTGACTGCTTCTGTTCCAGTATGTTTTCCAATACTTAGTAGTGAAAATAATATGAAGTCTGCAATAATCCAATCCAAGTTGTTTCCTTTCAACATGGAAATTTGTTCCACCCCATCAGTTACAGGTTATCTCAAACCAGATTAAAATGAAGCACTTGGTTATCGCTTTTGATTCCAATGTTTTCAAAAATAATATTTATTTTTATGCAGCAGTATTGGACGTTGTAGTTCAGCAGGCAGTATCTATATTGTTAAAGTAACAGTAATACGTAACGGTCAGTTGCCATTGTGTAGTCTGCCTATAATGTGCAGCAAATGATTAGTAATATGGAAAACTGGGTCATATTGATAAATCTCTCGTTATAAATGACAAGCTCACCAATTTTCTGCAGAGACCAGGTAAGCAGAAGTGATGTTATGAGAAAAGTATAATTAAAAAGTCGAACATCTTAATTGGTACCAACTTTCTACAAATCTTGAGTGAAAGGAGGCTACACACACATTTAGAGATAAAACAGCTTTAAAATTTTAAGTACGCCGTTGTTATTGGTTTCTTCCAAAGAAAAAAAATGGCTAATCTCCATTGCTGACATTGAAGCAAAAGCACTGTTATTTTAGCACCGACTCACAGAATATCTTTAAGCAACACAGCAAATCGTATCAACAAAATTAAATATTTTAGGGACAATATTCATGGTAGTATTCTCATTATACATATTATGTAAGCAAGGGCCATCAGATAAATTGATATAGGCTGTTAAGAAGATGAGGACAAATATGACCGCCAGTGAACAAAATGAGCTTGACATAACAGCAGTGAATAATACAGTGGTGCCTTTTCCATTCTTAGTACTTACCTATTTGTTTGCACAAATAGTGATTCAGTTTCTGTCCTTTTTTCAATGTTAACACGAGTTTCTGAAAATTTTATGGGAGAATATCACCTGACTTTTGTCAGTTTTAATGTAGCTGTTTCATACTCAAAAAAATATCCCAGAGTAAAATGGCAATTCACGCGATAGAGAAATGTATGCCTACCATTTTTGTTTATTCAACGAATTTAATCACTATTTGCATTGTTTATATAATATTCTTAGTAGGCCACAGCATCTTACACTGGGGATCAAAGGTTCAGAACCACCTAGAGGTCACAATTTTCAACAAAATTAAAAATTCTTGATTGAGTTTATTTCTAGCGAGATTTCGAAGAAACGTATGGAACTTTATTTTCAAAATTAATTCGAGGATTACGAATTTAGAGAATTTATTTGAGTTTGGGACCTATGTATTTGGTATCTATGGGTTTATTTATTTAGAGTTCATTTATTTAAGTTTATGGGATTGGCGCCTAAATGTTTATTTATTTAGGGTTTCTGGGTTTGGAGTCTATAGATTTATGGTCTATTGGGTCATTTATTGGGGTTTAGTCTGTATGTTTATTTATTCAGGGTCTTCGGTTTGAGCTCTGTGGGTTGCTTTTGTTGAGTTTGGGATTTAGATCCGTGTGCTTGGGGTTTTTTGTTTTGGGGTCTGTGGTTTTATGGCTCAGTTTTCATAGGTTCACGAACCATGGTTTCAGGATTAGTGGGTTATGCGTTCATTAACTGACGATTTTTATCTAGAAAACTTAAATTTTCACGGGTTTATCGTTATTTTTAAATTTGCAACGACACATTTTAAATATCAGGCTTCGTAAGTCTCTTTGACATTTCTCCAGGTACATCCTCGATCAAGAATTTTTAGATTTCGTTAAAATTTGTGACCTCTATGTTGTTTTGAGCCAAACAACCTCTATAGCCTCAGTGTGCATCGATCATGAAGGTTTTTCTATTTTATACTTTCATACCAGTTATGTGGAAAAGTCAAATAGCTCGATTGGTACCAAATTTTAACAAACTTCGTGTGGAAGGTAGCTACATATTTAGAGATGGAACATAGCATTAAAATTTGTATGCCACTTATTAATTTCGTCTAAAGAATAAAATCTAGCCAGCCTGTAGTCTCTTGCTGACATTGAAGTAACAAGCAGTGGTTATTTTAGCAAAGATTCGCAAAATAACTTCAAGCAAAACATCAAATGACAAATTGTACCATTTTTATTTATTCATGGAATGTAATTACTATATTCATCTTATATAGCAGTCTTCATATTATTTTATAGGAAAATATATAGTCCATGTTTACAATTTTTTACTTAATTGTTTATATAACAATCTTCGTATGGCCACATCATCGAGCCAACAGCATCAAGGTTTCAATTTGATACTTTCATACTAGTTGTGTGAAGAGGTTAAATAGCTTGATTGATACCAGATTTTTACAAACCTTCAGTGCAAGGGGGCTGTACATTTAGAGATTGAACATAGCATTAAAATTTTAAGTATGCCCCTGTTATTCGTTTCTTCCAAAGAAATTTTTTAGCAATCTTCATTTCTTTTCTTTTATAAGAAAATGTATAACCCATGTATACAATTGTTTACTTAAAATAGCCATCTTATTTGAGGATAGCAATGTCTGCAATATATGTTCTAGTTAAGAAATTGCAGAAACGAATTTTGGATTTAAAAGGTAGAATACTGTGCTAACAAATGCAGAACTGGATTTTTCATTGTTTAAATCTTCATTATTTCAGGGGATTTTCGATGACATGGTCGATAGCGATTATTGATTGAATTTCTCTCGTGCATGATTCTTGTCGTGCTGTGAGACAGGGTGGGTCTTACTGCCAGTAAGGTCTTGATCTCCCGTGATTTTGGGAGTTGTCGTTACCCCACAAGGCTAGTAAGCAGTCTGTGCGTGATATATATGTCGATCTAGGAGAGCTGCCCTTAAGCTTATGTAAGGTGGCAAGGTATTTTCCAGGAAAAGCTTGATCTTGTAGATGTACCTAGTATCGTATGGTCTGATGGGCACGACAAGGGTTTTATATAATTTAGGCCGGAGCCGTGTCGCCGCTACAATACTTATCAACTCTACTCACAAGGGGGATTCAAGTTACCCTATACAAAAAGATTCAGACTCTCAATTAGTAATGATTGTAAAATGTATGCGGAACTTTTTGAAAATTATTCACTTAAAATTTTCCACTGAAATTATCGAAATGATTGTCAGGGTGCTTAAAGAAGCTATCTATATGAGTTCGATGGTTTTCCTGCTTTTATAAACCTACTAACGGCATCGAACCCAAATATACTTTATTTCCGTCGATTCGCCTTCGAGCGACTACTATGGCGCTGTCCGCCTGAGCCGGGATAAAAAGTATTTTGGGTTCGTCGGAATCGACCCCCCGACTTTGAATTTTTTTACTAATTTTTGGTACGTTCTAGTGGTGTAGACAAGGATTATGCTCTCATTTGAGGATAATTAATGGGGATTTTGTTTTTTTTTTTGGAAAAACCGTCCCATTGATTTTTTCCTACATTTTGATGTTTAAAATAGCTACTCGCTACATCCTCACGGAAGATTTTGCCTGTGAACCACTAAATTCGTGGTACTTTCAAAAAACCAAATTCGTGATACTTTCGAAAAATTGATTTCGAGGAGCGGTTTTCTGCTTTGTGCAAGTCTATTGTACTTTCGAAAAACTAAATTTTTGATATTTTCAAAAAATTAAATTCGCTGTACTTTCGAAAAATTTGTTGGGCGGAGCAGTTTTCCGCCTTGTGCGATTTTATTCGTTGTACTTTCGAAAAACCTAATTCGTGGTACTTTCGAAATGTTCGTCGGGCGGAGCGGTTTTCCGCTCTGTGCAACTTGAAATTTTAAGTCAATTTTTTGAGTACTTTTGAAATTTCGAACGACGGAGCCCAAAGACGATTGACCGTCGTCCTCGAGATGAAAGATTTTCTCAATACTGGTTGATATTTCATTTTTAGTGAAATATTTCTTTACGCAGATTTCGATTTAGTATGATGCCAAACGTGGTTATAAGTCTTTCTACTGGTTTAAATACGATTTTTTCATGGGATTTTTGTCTGAATTTACTTCTATAGTAATTTGGATTTTTTTTTTCAAATGGATCGTTTTACTGGGTTCAATAACACTGTTCTGTTGGTGAATCCTTTTATGTAAAGTCGAATGTTTTTGATAGTTACTAGGAAGGAATATTTGGATGAATGCTCTTGCCAAGGGTGGTACTTTAATGATTCAAGAATCAATGTGAAATGGTTAACAATTTTATTGGTCTTAAGCACAATGCCAATAAGTATAAGCTTTAGAAGCAATTTGTTACAATGCAAAAATAGAAAACACTACACTCGTAGTGAAGCGAAGATTCGAGAATGTTCATGGTATTGAAAAAGTCTCTTGTAAATAAAACACGTGTAGCTTCTCGCCTTTTAGAAACCAAGTCGATCCACATCGCGCTCTTGCGTGTGAATCCACCATCTTTCAAGTTTTGATAACAAGAGTAGCATTCGAAACAGCTTTTGTAAAATTGCTAACTTTTCCGTATAAGGAATAAGTTACTACAAGAATTTTGGGAAATTTTGAAGTGGTTATCAGGGCATCTACCTGGATCGATTTCAATATCATCGTAGGCATTCGATGCTGCAGGACGGTGGACTGCATGCCGTCGAGGAATTGGTGCTGCCTCACCTTGCACAATCGTAGGTGCATGTACTTGGACTACAGTTGTATCGTCGCTCTGACCTGTTTGCAATCTCATCTTCAGATGGGGAGGAGTCGTCTTCGAGATGCAGTTAATCCGGACTATCCTCCGTATTATCTGATGATTCTGTTTCCAGTGCATGTTGACCTGTCGGTGCCGGTCAGATGCCGTCTACGTAAAACTTTGTTGTCGTTTTTCCTTTATCTAATAGATGTAGTTAATTTGAGTCTTTTTAATTCTTTGTGGGGCGCAGTCCACGATGGTAGAAATGTATGATCCTTCCTGATCCGTTTCGCCATCATCATATATCCTACTTTAAAAACTATTGGTGTTACAGCCACCTTTGGGGCATATTTACTTTGATAACTGACTTGTGCTTTTCTAGCCTCTTTGACCCGCTTAAGTCGGGGATTGTTGACGTGTTTCTCACGTTCTTGCTGATAGGGGTGCATAACCCAATCTCCGGCTTCGGCGAGTTCATAGCCAAGAACCAAAAATATCTTAGCTGAGTACCTATGTAGGATTCCCCAGGGATCGAACGTACCCAGCAACGACGACGATGATAGAATGTTTCCCCCAAATTTTAAGTATAGCGAAAGCCTATCAGCTATTTCGCACCTCAAATTTGTAACGGTGTTTTGCTCTGGATAGCTGGAGTCGGAGATTAGTTCAGGATCCAGATTAGTTTAATAACACAACCCAATCAAAATTGGTGTCATCCCCGTGGCGGCATTTTTGCGTGTTCTTAATATGTAAGCCATCTGGCATACATATTTGTCCCAAGTATCTTGGGTTGGCCAAACATAAGTGTTTTCAAAACTTTCTTCGCCTCTTGGACGCGACTTTCGACTGGATTAGATCTTGAATGATATGATGGTGTGTAATATATAAGTTATTTCCCTCGCAGAAGGTAGTGTACCAAGATGCATTAAAATGACCGCTCTGGTCAGTTATTATGGCTCGAGGTAGTCCGTATCGTGGTACGTTTCCTCTTCTAAATATTTGGATATGGTTTTACCACTGATTTGTGGATATGCCTTTGCCTCTATCCACTTGCTGAATACGTCCTCTATCATCAATATATAGCGGGTTTCCGCCTCCTGTGTCCGTTGAAGGGGCCCTATGCTTAGGGTTTCAAACGGACGCATGGCTTCTGAGAGGAGCGTTCGGCTGGACTTGCCGGCTCTTAACGAAGTTGCAAATCATGCATTCGTTTAGGTATTTTGCTATCAGTCTCGCCATGTTATTAAAATAATATCTCTTCGAGATCGTCCCGACGGTTTCGTCTCGCTCAGGATGGCCGGCTTCATCTCGGTGGTGAAAATATGAAATTATGCATAACATCTTCCTTTTAGGTACCACTAATCGGAAATTGGAATTACAATTTGACCACAGTACGCTCTCGGGTACTTTGTAATTGTTTAAAAAATTCACCTCTACCTCCGTTCTCTCTGTCTGAACATTCAGTCGATTCCATCGCTGAATCTTTTCTTGAATATCACGTGAATGTAATTGGGCCTCTTTAACGTCGTTGTGTAATTTGTAATGAAGCATCCTAAAATCATACGTCTTTACTAATAACTTTCAGTGTAGTGCCGTGTGCACATTTGCCATACGACGGCGATTCATATTCAATGTACTAAATTTGCACACCACCCGACCACGGCCGTCTCTAAGAAGGAGGGATAGTTTCGTGCATAAATCCCAGCCGCGAATCGAGAAGAGCACTGGGTACATATCCTCGTAAATTGCCTCTGGCGCGCTGAGCCGAAGACAATTTGCTGATTTGTGCACTAGGTGACGTGACTGCGGAGCGAATATATCTTGACCTAGAAAAGTTCTGCGGCGCGCTGAGCAGAACGACGGACCTTGTGCCGAATGTTATTTAGTCCAGTGACGTCCCGTCGTCCCGACGAAACCGACCCAGAGCAAATATAAGTTGACAGAGTGATCCGGCGCGTTGAGCCGTTAGCTTGCTCGGGTAGACGGTTATTTGCCCGCTGCCGTTTCCGCCCTCAAAATCCCTACTCGCCGCGTCGCTACATTACACTCTCGTCTTCTCTCTCACTCATACGATTTAAATGTCACCTGATTACCAATAACCGTACGAACCTGAAAACCGATAACCTGTAACCATTGTATATTATGTAAACGTGCATATTTTACCTGTTGAAGATAATAAAATTGTTAATTTTGATTGGGTTGTCTTATTAAACTAATCTGGATCCTGAACTAATCTCCGACTCCTGCTACAGAGAGCAAAACACCGTTTCAAATTTGAGGTGCGAAATAGCTGATAGGCTTTCGCTATACTTAAAATTTGGGGGAAACATTCTATCCTCGTCGTCGTTGCTGGGTACGTTCGATCCCTGAGGAATCCTACTTAGGTAATCAGCTAAGATATTTTCCTTGCCAGGACAATGTTCAATTTAAAAAAAATATTCTTGTACTAGCAATGACCAACGAGTAAATTTGGTCTTCTCGTCTTTGTGCTTATGTAACCTGAGAGCTGGGCTGTCCGTTTTCACAATGAAAGGTCTGTCCCTGTATTTCTTCGATCTGTTCGTACATAATCTTTTTCTTTGTGGGAGACATGGGATAAGGTCTTATAATAAATGAGGAATCGTCTTTTACTAGAATTTTGTGTTTAGTAGTTACTATGGTGACTTGAGTCGGTATCTCAGTGAACAGTTCCGAAAACTCTTCGAACAGCTGTCTGAGTTTTGTTTGAAATGGCCAGCTCCTCGGGTAGACTAGGCTCTTATTCCGTTCGGTAGCTTGGTTCCAGAAGACTGTGATGCGGTCATCTATGCCGATGTACACACATTTCCTATCTAAATCAAAAAATGCTTTGTTCTGATATGAAAATGGGGCTCCCAGTATTAGCTCCTCGTTTTGACCATAGATTACTTGCATGGTACTTTCTAACGGTTTGTCTAAAATGTTTATTATAACTTGTAGTCCCTAAGGAATCTACTACCACATTTCCGCAAGTTAGAGAGAATTGTTGAGGGGTTGTGAGATCGTTACGATTGTTTAGGAGTCTCGGATGAATGATAGTTCTTGTTGAGCCAGTATCTAGGAAGGCATTGATGGTTCGATTATTTACTATGATTTTGATGCGAGGCAGAGGGAATACGTCGCTGGTGAGGTTAATGCATTCGAGTGGTAATGTGGCTTCGGGATCTTTGAATAAGTAAGGCAGATCAGGAAGGTCATCGAAGCATCGATGTTTTAATTTATATTTACATTTCATTGCTCTCGGCTTTCGCCTTGAACTGGAGTGGGCCTGAAATTCGGAGACCTCGGCGAGAACCCTTGGCTGGGGCCTCTGTCCTCCCTTGTGTTTCTCTGCCGTGTGTTCCTATAAGGATTGTTAGGGTAGTGTGCATGATAATGCCATTGTTCGTTGGGGCAGTAACGACAAGGGGTAGACAGTTGACGTGTCGCCCGGGAGTTCCCGGTACTGCTATCGTTCTCCCGTCTAGGAGGTTCTTGAAAACGCACTCGAGGCGTGAAAGATGTTTGGACTGGGCGTCCTGTATTTGGCTGATCGCTTCTCCAATTCGTGTTGTGCGATTGCATTGGTCTCGTCCCTTGAGGATTCGACGGACGACTATTTTCGTTTTGTAATCTTTTAATGAGCTGGGATTGCTCTTCCGCCAAATATTTTTTGATTGCTATTGTCGTCTCGACTAATGTTTCGGTGTCATTAATCGTGGCGCCTTTTAGGCGAGATCTAAGTTTTGGACACCGCGGTGTCCTCGTGAGTACCTTGACGATCTCCGTAAAGCTTTGTCATAGCATGAGTTATGACCTCGCTCGAGTCAAATCGAGATCTGAATTTTTCTACAAACAGCCTATAGCTGGTGATGAGGGCGCGATACTGGTCAAACCATATCTTAGCATTTCCCTTTAATTGTTCAGTAATTGAAAAGAGTTCGTCCGTCTCATGTGTGATATGATGTCTTATAAAGGTTTCAGGGTCTTCATGATCCAGCCCGTGAAATTCGACGTTAGGTCGTCTTTGGACATTGGTGGCATTATAAATAGCACTCGCAAAGCCCTCAGCCATCTTAGCAATGGCTGGCGGTGCACTTTTAAATGAATATATCTTATAATTAGCACTTTCTCAGAATCACATCTTAATAATTAAGACCGTCGATGGATTCTATCAGTATTCGGATAAGTACACAGACGTGGCGGGATCATAGGTGACCCGCGGTAAGTAGCTGTCCGACTCACGCCACAGAATCGCACGTCAGTGACAAATCTTTTAATTATTGGATCAATAAGAAATCGAATTCAAAATATGTTTTCATTTGTGAGTGTAACTCATCCAGCGTCGAGAGAACTATGACAATCGACTGTACAAAAAGATTCAGACTCCCAATTAGTAATGATTGTAAAATGTATGCGGAACTTTTTGAAAATTATTAACTTTTAATTTTGCATTGAAATTATCGAAATGATTGTCAGATGCTTAAAGAAGCTATATGAGTTCGATGGTTTTCCTGCTTTTATAAACGTACTAACGGCATCGAAGCCAAATATACTTTTTTTCCGTCGAATTTCGAACGACGGAGCCCAAAGGCGATTGACCGTCCTCCTCGAAATGAACAATTCTTATATTTTGGTCATTTTTAGCGAAATAATTTTTTACGCAAATTTCGATTTAAAATGATGTCAAAGGTGGTTATAAGTCTTTTTACTGGTTTAAATATGATTTTTTCATGGAATTTTTGTCTGAATTTACATTTATAGTAATTTGGATATTTATTTTCAAATGGATCTTTTTACTGGGTTCAATAACAATCTAACCGGTGGAAAATATTTTCTGCTACGTTCGCGCTAGTTAGACTTGAAACTTCTCACTAGGCTCCATGAGCTGTGTTGTTGACTCTTTGAAGAAGAAATGTTCTGAATCATCTTTCATAAGCATGTAAGACTCGATGGAGCTTAGGTTTGTGTCTTCGAATATTATTGGTATATCGAGTTCTGTTCCTCTTTCTCTCATGTTATCGTTTATTTCCGAGGTTGTTTTCATCATAGAATTAAGTTCTGGAGATAGTGCGTCATTCTCTCTATCAGTCCAGGCTTGGGCTGTGAATGTGTGGTGCATCATAATTCGATTGGCAGTGTTGTCGATTGTCGTCTCGTCTGTGTAGTCGGGAATGTCTCCAACTGCGTGTATAATCGAGTTCAGAAAGGAGGCTCAAAGTGGGTATATTTGGTAATATATACTCAAAGGAGTCGGGTTTCCAGAGTTGCTCTGGTTCTTCAGGTCTGAGGTTGTCTTTAATTACGGGGGAAGCCAGAGGTTGTTGGAACTGCAAGCTGCAAAACTTTGTAGTATCGGAACTATAGGTCCAGGGATGGGTATGTTTTCTGGTGAATAATCTCTTGAGAATTGTTCAATGAATGGTTGATGATCCAATTCGGGCGCATTTCATTGCTCTGAGGGTTTGAATGAAAGACAATTCAGTGAAATATAATCGTGAAAGTAGAGGATGCCAGGGGAGTCCTAGCCTTTAGAAATATAATATGTTGTTACTCATTAGAGTTCATAAAATAGATTACTTCGAAGTAGTTCATGGAGGTAGGTGTGAATACACTGACATACTGAAGTTTCTTAAGTATCAGCTAGAGCTTGGGAGGTTCTGGGTAGAAATCAACATCTTCGGATGTTTTTCTATCTTCTACTAGGTCGTTTGTTTGAATTCTAGTCTTCTTTTTTCTCGTTGCCTGGTCAACTATGTTGAGGGTAGTCAAGAGTAGCTGTTAGCAAAGCTTTCTCTTCAATTCGTGAGCTTTTGATAGGGTCTGATGACTGTGATGTCATATTTAATTGAAAACGAATATTTTTAATAAACTACTGGGGATTAGCGTTGAAACTAAGTGCCGTAGGCAAAACTAGGTAGCACCAATATTGCACCTTGGGTGTTTTGGAAAATGAGATTGATTGATTTTTATTTTTATTTAGTGTATTTCTTAAAGGGCGCATACTCAGTTTATAGTTACTTCAGTGGATACCATTATTATCGACTAACAAAAGGACAACGCTACTGAACCGTTCTGCGTGTTTATATGTCTGGTTCTCTTGATGTATTGTTTCTTTGTCTAAATATATAAAACTTGGTTTCGAAGGTTCAATGTCTATTCATAAACTTAAAACAGTTTATTGTTTCATTGTACAAAAAATATTTTTTTCTGTTATGGTACAAAGACCTATTAAGTTGTAAATGGAAATCTACAAAACGATTCCCTTTCTTACGGACGCATGCGTCTATGTTATATGTCGCCCAATAAGAGTATTGAGTCAATTTCTACACCTTTGTCTTTCTTGTTTTTCGCATGGGAAGTGAGCTATCTGATCTCTGCTCATGTCAGCTTGGGGAATGGGTATTGTTTGAATTTTCTTTTTTGTTGTTGTGAAGTATCTTTCAATACTCGAACTTGGTCTCTCTCTTCCTATATTTTTTCCCTTTCCTAAAAGGTAGAAGCCTTCTGCTATCTCAGCACGAAGACCGAGAGAATCTATCTTTTTTCTCTAATTCTGCTTTCTGCGTGTCGGCCTTATTGTATCTTATCCAGGTCGTAACTATAGCCATATCAAAAGGAGAAACTATTTTTAAGAACTATTTTCGACATGTCAATCCTATTCTATAAAAGTCCATCCAATAAATCTACGCTGCCACAAACGTATACTGTTTTACCATATTTAGATGCTGAATGTCTATTTTGGTTTTGATTTTTCGATCAAAACGTTGAACGATATCAGGTGGCTGTGAGCCGTAGAAGGTGCTTGCTAAACAAACACTTTTGTTGCCAAACCATTTCAACGCAAATATTTGTACTTCATCAACAGTGGCTTTATACTCATATATACCTCTGCCTCCTTTTTTCATATATTTGTCACTGGAAAATACCAAACCATGAAGTCTGTCTTTTCTTAAGTAAGCCAATTATCGAAAAATAGGCAATTTTGATGGTGCGGAATAATGGTTGCTAGACGGAGAACTATGTTTCCACTAGCTCCTATAGCTTCTTTCCGTGGTGTTGTATAAACCTCAGTTATGAATAAGGCCGTTACTGTCACAATAGAAACATTTTGTAACCCCATTTAGTCGGTTTTTTGGGTTGTATTGTTTTAACGAGGAGATTCCTTTGTAAGGCACCATCTCATCTATACGCAACACTTGAGTTTTTGTTTGATTTGCAAATTTGTGTTGCAGATTATCTAGAAACAGTCTTAGTATGAACAATGTATCTCTATTTATATCACTTCGGTCTTTTGGGAGGTTTTCATAGTTACTGAAATTTTTAGAAACTTTCTTTTGCTTGTAAAGCTAGTGTCAATAATGTGTGTAAAGCAGATAAAATAAGTTAAACTGTGAAACTAAAACTACGAGATAAAACTCTATCCATGCGCATGGGCGTTATTTTATAGGCTAATAAAATAAGCAAATTTGGATTATATTTTTAAAAGAGGGCTCTCGACGAAATAGTTGGAGCTGATAATGCTGTCAATTTCTTTCACGTTGTCCTCGTGTTTTGAAACCAAACTTGATGGTTCTATTGTCGGGTTGTCTGCTGAGGTTTTGACTACGGACAGTTGTCCCATTAATTGGTATATTTGAGGTATTGATATCTCAAAGCTTTCGATGCTCATATATTAAGCTATATGGTTATTGGCCAGGAACGGCGTGAGTTAAGCTGTAGACTAAGTTACGTTGAGGATTCCTATTGGAAGGGGTGGTCAATCTCGAACGAATAAGTCCGCAGGTTTGTCCGTTAGGTGAGCAATTGGCTAGGGTTGATGGATGACACTGAAAAATGACCGTCATTATTTCAATAACGCAAAAACCAGCTGGAATTTGCGTCCATAATTGCGATTGGACACCCTTGGTGGATGTATTTTCGTCTAGTCTGGCGCTGACTCAATTGTACAATTCATATCGGGTACAATTGTACAATTCTCATGTAGTTGCCAGTTGTTGGCTTCAAATAAGTGGCCATTTATAGTATGGTTAATTTCATCGTTGAAAGTCTCAGGAACTGAATAGTCTGAGATTCCGTAATTTTGGGCGTGTATGATGTAGTTGATAAAGTCTGAGATGAGAGGTATGTTCGGTAAGATGAAATCTTCCTTACCTTCATTCCATAGGTCTTCTGCTCTTACTACACCTATACCATTGCTGATGGTTGGGCAGATTAGATTAAACACAGGGTTATCTGACTCGGTGGCGCGTATAGATTGTAAATTGATACAATATGATTCTATAGTAACTGTTCGATGTATACTTGCAGTGCTGATGATCCAATTCTCGCGTAACGCGTTGCGCGTAATGTTTGAATAAAGAAAAGTTTTGCAAAATATGCTCTAGATAATAGTGGATGCTAAGAAAGTCCTAGTCGTTGGAAGTAGATATTGTCAGCTATTAATAAATCCATGTAATGAAGTATCTGAAAATAGTTGATTGTTACTGGTGTATACGTACTTACCTTCGCCAATTTGTTTAGTGATAGTGAAAATGTTAATAAGGGAGTGTAAATTTCATATTTAGTAGCTGAGGTTGTGGGTTGTTCGTTTTCACGTTTAAAGTCCACGTCTTATTCTGCTTCTCGTTTTTCTATAAAATCAGTAGTCTGGGTCTTAGCCGGTAAGGTTGTGTGTACTTACCTTCCTCAATGTCTTTAGTGTTAGTGGAAATCTTAATAAGTGAGTGCAAATTTCATATTTAGTAGCTGAGGTTGTGGGTTGTGGCTTTGCCCCGATGATGCGGTATTTTTTGCTAGTGTAACGTCTTTCGATGTTGATGCCATTGCTGAAGTTTAGTGAATGTTTTTTAGGTGTATAAAACCGCTAAGAGAATTAATTTCGTAGCTAAGAGCTAAAAATTAATTTTGACTATGATATTTAGATGCTTGTTACATCTAGCTGACAGGTATAAAAATTGGTCTGCTCTGTTATGAGGTATAAGAGCTCATTTGAAAATAGTGCATGGGTCTTCCTATTTCTGGCTCATCTTCTAAGTCTTGTAATGTAAGCTGTGGCAGATGCAAATTATTTACACCCTTATTTACTTTATTCCATTTGAATTCTTGCTTTCTCTTAGCAGATATATTTCTTAGCAGCTTTTCATCTTCAGATTCGGAAGAATGTTTGACATCACTATCACTAACATATCTGGAAGTTGATCTGGTTGGTACGTAGTTATCATCAGAGTCACTTCGATGTTTTACCTCGCTATCGCTTGGTAGACACGCCATATTTTACTCAAAGAATGTTGCTAAAGTGGCATTGTACTGTTCCACATTAGGAACCATTAAAATTACAACCAAATGACCAGTGTTCTGCATTTGGAACACTAGGATATTTTTGATTTATGAACTTATTATGAAAAAAAAATGTATCAAATTTAATTTGAAAGAGTTCTTATATAACTGAATAACATACCCACCTGTATTTCTGTTATTTTCTAATATTGAGCCAAAATTCGGAAATAATCCTCCACACACAAACTCCACATGTAAATAAACAAGTACTATGCAATTCTATGTTTACCTCCAGCTGTAATACATGGATGAGGGAGAAGGTAGCTTTGTACACATTATGCATTGTTCTATCTTAGGAACAGTGGCCCATTACGGAAATGTTAGTTAATTAAACAGAGAGTAGATGTATTTATTCTAAGGGTTAATTCTCAGTGTTCCAGTTTAGGAACATGGGACGCCAAGAGTTAAAGGAAGGAATAACTCCTAATCATTAATACTTATTTGACCTTGCGAATCATAATACGAGATTTACGTGATAAACTCTAGAAGTCATACTAAAGCACAAAGGAGTTTGAAGATACCGATACTGGCGTACCACAAGGTAATGTTTCGGGTTCTCTGTTCGTTATTCTTTACCCAAATGATTTAGACAACTCTTTATCAACATTTTGTGGTGCTTATGCTGATAATACTCCTATTATTGCAAGAGATAAGCTTGATAAATGATTCTACTCGCAAATCGCAGATGGAACTTGTTATTGAATTTTCAAGTGTTATTGGTTTCTTTTAAAGAAATGAAATCTAGTCTCTAGTTTCTATTGCTGGCATTGAAGTTGCTAGCAGTGTTATTTTACCACAGACTCCCTAAATATCTTCAAGCAAAACAGCAAATCATGACAAATGTGTACCATTCTTATTTATTCTTTGAATGCAATTACTATTTGCACATTTTTTATACCAATCCTCATATTTTATAAGAAAATTTATATTATAACCTATGTATAGAAATAATTGTTTACTTAAAATAGCCACCCTGTAATGAGGATTTGGCATGATGTTTGCCTTATATGTGCTATTTTAAGAAACTTAGGAAATTACAGAAACGAATGTAAGAATAATGTGGGATAATAAACATGGAACTGAATTCTTCATTACAGAAAGCACCAATATTGCACCGTGGGATGTTTTGATCAATCAAACTTGTTTTTGTTTTTATTTAGTATAGTTCTTGAACGTACTCAGTTTATAGTACTATAGTGTTTCCGTTTTCAACCAACAAAAGTACAAGGCTGCCGAATCGTTCTATATGTGGCTAAATATTTGTTGTTTTCAAGGTTCCACGTCTATTTACTAAAAGTAGGCTACTATACAACGGAAGATTTATCTTAATCAAATATTTCAAGTACAGTATTCATCGTAGTATTCTCATTATATATAGGCAAAAGTCATCAGATAAATGTTGATATAGGCGGTTAAGAAGAAACACGAAATGAAGACAAACATGATTCACTTTTCTCTTAAAAAATTTACAGCCCGTAAACAATTTTAAAATAACCTTGACATGAAGCAAAATAGTGAAAAACATGGTGGTTGCAAACAGCAGTAAACAACACAGTGGTGCCATATTATACATTTCCATGTTTAGTACCTATTTGTTTGCACCAATTCGTCGTTCAGTTTCTGTCCTTTTGTCAACGTGAACTTACCAGTTTTTGGAAATTTTGTGGAAGAATAAGACACGGGCAAAAAATATTCCAGCATAATTTATATAATACATTGAAGGCTATAGAAAATTATAATCCACAAGTTGGTGAGATGACAAGGTACTTATGTTCTTTGTTTTCTACTACAGTTTACTATTTTTGGCATCAACTTGGTCAATTTTCTCTTTCGGTCTGGAGTGACTTCCAAGAACTTACTTAAGAATGACTGCTTCTTCTTTTGACTGAACTTTATACAAATACCCGTGAACTGTAATAAACATTTTTCTTTATTCATTGTTTTTGTATTACATATACATTAACTGCCGTCTATATAACAACTTGATTCGTCATTTGGTCGTAAATTTGTGAAAGTATTTGATGTATTTTTATTTTGTAAAAATACATTTTGTTGGTAGTACTATTTTGGAGAAAGGGATAACTCCTAATCATTAATACTTATTTGGCCTTGTGAATGATGCTACGAGGTTTATGTAATAAACTTTTGAAGTCGTACTGAAACACAAAGCAGTTTGTAGATTTTCTTGGTGCTACATCTGTGGAGTTGCCTGTCGATGCTGAGGTGTCACAAGGTAGTTACAAGTCCTCTGTTTATTCTCTATTCAGATGATTTAGTCAACTCTATCAACATTTTATGGTGCTTATGCTGTTGATATTCATTTTATTGCAAGTGATAAGCTAATAAATGATTCTACTCGCAAATTGAAGCTAAATCTACTTGCGGTGTCTCACTATTTTTGGAGCAACAATAATAATGAACCAGTGTAAAACTTTATTACGCAGTTTCAACTTGTTGGAAAAAACGAGTGCACTAAGCACAACAAAAATCAATTCAACAAGCAATGTCACAAAATTTTAGGAGTATATCTCTTTTGCCCTCTAACAAAAATATTAGAAAAAGTAATTTATAAAAGATTATTATTATCATATAAAAAAACAATCATTTAACAAGCCATCAGTACGGATTTCTGCCTGAAAGCTCGACGCAACACGCTATATATCAAGCCCTTTGCTTTATTTCCGAACATGCCGACAAAAAAGGAAAAGTTGCTGGAATATGTTTTGATTTCTCCCGAGCTTTCAAAACGTACTAACGACACTGAACTCAAAAATACCTTTTTAGCGCCAAGACGCTTTCGAGCGACCCCTATGACGATGCCTGCCTAGGCCTTTTATGTGATATTTTGGGTCCCGAGGAATCGGTACCTCTGCTTTCGATTTTGAGATTAATTTTATTGGGCGTTATAGTGGTTCGGTCTTGGAGTATTCTCCTCCACTTTCAGAACTAAAAATCTGTTTAAGGGTTTTTATTGGAAAAGCCGCCCCATGAACTTTTTGTTAAAATTTGCAATTTTTTTTAGGGTACTTTCGAAAAGTGTATTTAGAACGACAGTACCCAAAGGCTGTTTTCCATCGTTCGCGATCTGAAAAAAGTTATTTTCAGGTGCATTTTTAGCGAAATTATTTTTATCGTTCTTTCGGCGAGAGACGGTGCCTAAGGGCGTTTTCCATTCTTTCGTGTATTGGGAATTTCACTAAGTCAATTTTAATGGAATTTTGGTCCAAAATTAACTCTTTTAGATATATTTATATTTTGGATTGGAGCACTCTACTGGGTTAATTAACACCCCCCCCCCACTCTGTCGGTGAATCTTATATGTAGTCGAATGTTTGTTATATGAATGAGGATTTATATTTTTTTGGACTAATACTCTAGCCATGTGTGGTACTCTGCTGAATCTACCTATCTATTTGGATGGTTGAACAAGATTATTGATTTTTGTCTCAGTGCCAATATGTATAAGCCTTTTGACAATATTTAACAATGGAATTAAAAAATCATAACAGAAAGCGAAGATAATGTTCATGCCACTGTATCTTGATCTTACGTCTCCTTGGATGTCTTCGATTGGGATTGAATAAAGATTTGCCTATTGGATTCGGTAGTCTTGCCCATCGAACGGCACTCTCTCTTGACTGCTAGGCTTTGTCGGACGCGCTCTGGCGTCGGACCCTGCCGTTTATCCATCTCTGCTCATGGAATACTCTTTCGGAGCATTGTTCGTCATTTTGTCAATTGTGTTGACGCAAAATTTTAAAATTTTGTGGACTTAAAATGACTGAAAACTGTCTTCGGCTGGGAAGATTCATTCAAGAATCGTGTGAGGTGAAGGGACTTACGTAAATCAACCACCCCGAACAGTGAGAGGCAAGGGGACTCACTTTAATAAAGCATCCCAAAGGGAACAGAAAACTGCTACGTCCACCTCGTTGTTCTTGAGTATGCCTGAATGTAGGTAATTGCAATAAAGAACATCTCGACCTTACTGGGTATTGAAATTATAGAGTTTTATGATTACAACATTTATGAGTTTAGGGATGGAACAAATATCTGGTTCAACTCTCTAAACATCGGGGATTAAGTCTCCAATGAAGTCTCTCCGTTTATGGATATTGCAATTATGGGGTTTTGGGGTTACGGGTTTTGAGGTTATAGGTTATTGTGTATTTGGATTTTTGGACCGTGCGGATATGGAGTTATGAAGTTTGATTAGGTTGCAAGGTTGATGTTGAGTTTTACCATTTTAGCTATTTCTTGAGGTTCGAGAAAAACCTGACGTGATGGGGCAAAACGGGTCTCGGATTCAGTTTCAGCGACCCCAAAAACATGATGCACCTGGTCTGGTCAAAGGAACCTTTCATCGATTTTATTTTGTGGACCTGTGTATTAACGTAAAACTTAAAACAGTATTCTTCTTAATAGGAAGATTGCTCTTACAATGAGTCTTCATAGAATTAACCAAAAACGTGAAATTTGTAGGCTTAAAATGGTTTGAAAAATAGAAAGGTCCTCTTGATAGAATGAACAGCTTTCGAAACTCGTCCCTTCGTCGGATTTAATTGTTCTCGGTCTTGAAAAGCCAGGTCGATCCGCATTGCTCTCTTGCCTGGGATCCACCGTCTTTCCATATATCCATGGATCGTCGAATAACTAACATTACTAACTTTTCCGTCCAAGGAAGAAGTTACTACAAGAATTTTAGGGATATGATCGAACGTCTATGTTCGACCTGGCTCGGTATCTATCGCATTGTAAGCACTCGTTGCTCCTGGATAGTTAACTGAATTTGTCTTAGAATCTGGTGCTACTTTACCTCGCACAGTCGTAGGTGCATGTACCTGAACCAGTGTGGTATTGCTTAATCGCTCTAACCTGGTAGCAATCTCATCCTCAGATGGGGATGACTCGTCTTCGAAATGTAATTCATCCGGATTATCCTCCTTGTCATTTGACGATTCTGATTCAAGTTCGTGCTGACCTGATGATACCGGTCAGATACCGTCCACGTGTAACTTGGTGGTTTACCTTTTGTAATTGGTATACATCGTTTGAAAGTCTTTTCAAGACTTTGTGGGACCCAGTCCACGATGGCAGAGATGATCATTCCTGATTATTTTTGCTATCACCATATCTCCGACTTTGAATACTATAGGAGTAACAGCAACTGTGAGAGCATATTTATGTTTGTAGCTTACTTGTGCCTTGTTGGCCTCTGACTCGCTCAACTCAATCTCCGGCTTCGCCTAGTCATAGCATAAAACTACACAGCTCGGTGTTTGTTCCGTGGTTGCATTTTTCCTATTCCTTAAAATGTATGCCATCTTGCTAACGTATTTATCCCATGTATCATTGGGTTGGCCAAACATTAAGGTTGTTATGATCTTTTTCGCCTCTTGGAGGCGTCTTTCGATGGGAGTCGATCTAAGATGGTAGGATGGTGTGTAATACATCTCTATATTATTTCGTTCGCAGAACCTGCGGTAAAGTGGCCACATTGGTCGGACATTATGGCTCTAGGCAAACCTTATCGTGTTACGATTTCCTTTCCAAATACTTTGCAATGGTTTTGCCGCTGATTTGCGAAAATACCTTTACCTCTGTCCGGTTGCTGAAGACGTCTTCTACCGTCAATATATAGCGGTTTTTCGCCTCTTGCGTCCGCCGGGGTCCTGTAACATCGATGCTTAGGGCTTCAAACGGATTAGCGGGTGCGAATCCTGGCCAGGCCATGGATGTTTAGTGGTGTTTTTCATGTGTTACCGAGACGGTAACAGTGAGGTAGACCGCTGTTGAGTGGCACATGTCTAGTCGCTGTTATCTTTCTTGAGTTCGAGTCTCAGCTGCGGTAGATGGGAATATCGCAGGGAATGGTTGTTGTGTTGATGTATATGTGTACGTGTCCTGGTTGAGTGGTAGAACAGCAATAATAGCTGAACTCCGTCAAGACGTTAATCTGAATAAGGCAATAAAAAAAATCCAGTTTTGGATTTATTTAAATTAGTTCAGCAGCCGAAAAACTAATATTTCACCACCCAGTAGAGAAGACGATACCATAGACTGCAATATTTTAATTCAAGTTGTTTCTTTCTAATATGGAAATTTGTTCTAATCCGCCTGGGAGAATTTATCTGAAACCAGATCATAACGAAGCACATAATGTTTTTAAATAGCAGTAAGGATTGGACCTTGCAGTCCGCCAGATGGTATAATATAATCTAAGATACTATCTTGTTGATGTAACAATAACGACAGTCAGTTGCTACTGTGCAATTTACCTGTGTGCAGCAATTGCATTAATACTAGAAAATTGTATAATTTGGTAATCAGTTAGTCTTCCCGTTGCAACAGAAACACCAATTTTCTAGAGAAACATAAATAAAGAGACAAAGAATGTAATGTCTATCACGCTCTACTCAGTTCAAGACTAAACTACATCAACTTCTACGTCTGGTACTATTATATAAACATGTCTTCGCTGGATGGTGCCGTGATTATGTTTACCTAGGGATCCTAGGGATGCAGTTCCTATAGGAGAAAGTGAAGCGTTTTTTTTGTTTATCTTATGGTCATAAGCTAAAAAAAAATACATTGTCTTCTGAGCGGCTGAAGATATCAAATGTAATTATAGTTTCTAATGTTTTGGCTTATGGTACACAGTAGTAATAACTTAAAGACACATTACTTGTCACTAAATACAAAAATACACACGTGAATCAGAATATCTAATGATAATATAATAAATCCTAGTAGCAGAAGTACATTAGTAAACACAAAACGAAGATTCCAAGAGTGCAGCGATGTTTTTACTGAGAACTGGGTATTGTCTATAATTGTTTATTTGCAGCATATTCAGATTCTCTTACTTTTCATTGTATATTTTGCCACTGAAAAACATTAAAAAATTTTAATGAAATAACCTCTGCGCCAAATGCATCAGACAGAGGTTGGTTCTTGAATACTTGGTTGTTACAAAATGTTTCACACCTAAAAATGTATAAACCAGAACAATGTTATAAAATGAAAACTAAAGACAGTTAACGTTTCGGAAGATTATCTACTTCCGGTCTGAAAACTTCTCGGCCGTCAATTATGACAGTTCGTTGTTACTGTATTTCCATAGTCACGTGAGACATTAAATTATATTTATCACATGCCTATTACAAGGGTGATTTTACATATAGAATGTGATGTATTACACACTAGTGAAAGAATATTCAAAAGGTCACTAGTGAGAAAATGTAAAAATAGCTTTGGTTTGTAAGTTCTTGGCACACTTTTTAAATAAGCAATCAGTTCTCCATATTTAGAAATGCCAATATTTTTATAAACCTTTAAAGTTGCCTTCAGTATTGAGTACTTTTTCCACATTGAAGCTGAACACTTCTCCTGTACTCTAAGAAATAAGCCAGCATTTTAATTTACACCTCTGTATTTTTCCCAGTCGTTATATTCGCTGAATTCCGTGACAAAAATAGCTGGGATTCATTAGCAAGTTTAAACAAATTTCATTTGCTTCTGCTTTTCTATTTTTTTTCCGAGACGTACCAATTTTCATCCATTTATCACAACTAATGATTATTTATTACCTTTGTTTGTTTATTGATATAAACCAGTAAACAATAAACAACAATCGTAGCAACCATTCCATGACCTATTCAATAACAATATTTTACAAATAATATAAAAATGAATTGTCAAATTTTAAAAATATTCGAATAGAATTTCATTAAAAGAAAGTGTTGGACAAAAATTTATATTGCGCATGTGTGTAATTGCACATTAGTCACTTAAGAAAATTAGCCACTCGATCTAACGGTCTCGTGGCTATCTTTTTTTGTGTAACTAATATGCATAATTACACACTAGTACAATAAATAACTATCATATTTTTATTTACTTCGTCTCTAAAGAAGTAACCAACCCAAAAATCTATTGAATAATTTGAAACGCATCTATCCCCGTTTAGTAATAAAATTGTAGATTCTTTAAATTTTTTTAAGTTCCGTTACTCTCTTTTCCAAAATATTCGCTGGGTCCCGTTGGATCCTGTGATTATTATCCCACACTTGTTCACAAATTTTGGATTTTTCAAATTCTCCCCTTTAGCGTAGTTCGTGTTCACCAAGCCTTACATTGAAAGGTCTAGATCACCTCACCTAATGTAATGTTTCCTTGCATTCACACGAAACACTATAAATACACTTTTTAGAATTTTGAATCACATCTAGAAGTTTGGTTTTCGATAAAACCGATCTTAGCGAGGAACCCGTTCGAAAAACCATTCGTACAGAACTATCTCCAATTATTTGCAATTTAATCGGTATACCATGAATATATGGAATTACTGTTATAGACCTAAAAGACCTCTGGTTGTAATGGTATATTCTCTCTCCTTCCAATGTTCATCAACTGGCTGTCGATAAAACTCGAGATATGGATTATTTAATAAGACAGTTTTTGTAAATGGCTTCTCATTCCTTAAAATTACATTCAGTGGCAAAATACTCTATAAAAAGTAAGAAAAGGAGAACTGGGTACTTGGCTGAGTATTGAAATATATGACTGATAATATCGAAGTAATAATTCTTTCGAAATTTTTAACATCACATTATACAGTAGCGTTTTTGGCGAACCAAATTGCAACTGTTTTCACCATCAGTTTACAAATCAAGTTTGAAGGGCTAGGAACACTTCTGAAGTATCAATTGTTATCATAATTAGTTGACATATTTAAATGAGCCCAGTAGATTAAGAACTAATACACCTACCCACTGAATAGGTGGTTAGTGCTAAAGAATGCCACATAGTTGCAAATATTGACTTCCTATGTATGAAGGCAGGGTTGCTTACTAATTTCACAATGGAAAGAGGTTGTAAATTTAACATTCGTCCAGAGACAGTTGATTCTTCTAAGGGGTTCGATCCGTCCCAGGTATACTGACGATACTGTTGTATAGGTAGTGTGGCCCATTGCTACACCTAGACAACGTCACGCGGAAATGGAAATACCTCGAAAAGTTACGTATAAGTTATCAGTTAATATGACACAAAGTGATCTTGAGTATTTGTGTTTGACGCCCTTTTTGCGATGCCGGTTAGTTGACCCATGTAATTTCTGTGAAGCGAAAATGTTTGCTGTTGAACCGCATAATAGACAAGGGACAAGTATCAGTTCTTGCTTCAACCATGCAATTGTCTTGCTGGAGTAGGCTTTATACGGAAAATACTCCGGAAACTATTCGCCTCATGCAACACTTCAAAGCCGTAAACAGCTTATTTTCTTCGGTATGGCGTCGTTCGAGACGTCGGCTCCAACTCGTCGCGTCGTGCCGAAGGGCAGGGCCATTTCTTTTTCACAGTACGTGGCCAGGCATACATATATAACGTCCTTTATCTCATACGTTTAGAATGAGGGCTACAGTAAAAGCTTGCCAACGAATTCTATTACGGGAAATTGAGTGGCTTCGAATACATGAGTCGCTTTTACCACGTGTTAGTAAAGGTATCAAGCTTCAAAATTGGAAAATTTAACATAGAGAGCATAGGGAAAACGAAGAATATGAGCTTAATATTGTTGCCAAAATCCGTAAAACCTATAAATAACATTCTTACAAAAAACAGATCACATGTGACTGAAAGCCTGATAAATAATATGAGTCTTTGAGAACGGCATTTGTCCATCCAGTTCAAGATTTATTTAATAATCAAGATCAAAAACAGATGGAAGCTGGTAGCGCTGGCGTCGAGCGCGCTGCTGATGAAATTCAAAAGTTGTATGTAGTTTTTCATGTGTCACATGCTTTTTTTATTAATAATTTCTTGAAATATAAACTTAAAATGATTATGATTTGGCATTCTGCATAAAATGTTTTCAAAGTGAGTCAAGAAACTTGGTTTTTTTGGTAACTCGGAACGATCTTCCAATTTTCTCTGAAAGGAAAAATCGGAACTCATTTTCCCCATTCTCGTATATGTCCCGTAAATTAGTAAATGAAATTCCTGCTGATGCCTTTTTTTACAGATCAGTGTATTTGTTAATTCTTCTATTACCTGCGATGCAGATATTTTATATGCCATATCTTTTTGATATTTCTCTATATCGTAAAAGAATTCAGTGCGCTTTTCACATTCAGAAACTAGCTCAGGAGTCAGAAATTCATCGCATAGCTTTTGTAATATTATAATATCAGAAGTTGCATCGTGTAGGTTCCCACTGATATCCAAAAGTTCCCATGCAAGCGTGTCCAATTTAAACATACCAGCACCTTTTTTGTTGGGGTACAATTTAAAAAAAATCGATGAGTCAACGAATCCTTTCACGAATTTTATATGTTCGGCCATCTCTTTCGACTGCTTTCAAAATTCTGGGATTGCCAAATCTACTACCGTTATAAGCAACCAATATAATCCGTGCTTGAAAATATTCTAATTGATGAAAGATTGCATTGTCGACTTGAAACAAAGCGTTAGCACTGGTTTATTATATAGAAAAAGTTTCTCTCTAACGTTGGGTAGACCTATGACAATTGAAGCTCTACTGTCGATTTCTCATGTGGGCTGAATATAAAGCGAAAATTTTTTCGACTCAGATTTAACAACGATTTGCAGAATATCTGCATCCTCTTCAAAACCAGAAGTTTCAGGGTTAAAATAAACAAGCATTTTTCCATCGCGAGCGAAGAAACTTTAGTCCAGGCTAATCATTGGGGAATCTAGCAAACGTCCATGGGTAGTCCAGAGTAGGTGGAAGTTGACGTGTTTTGACAATCCCAGAATTGGACTGATTGAAGAGACTCGAAAACGTGCCACGTGCGCGCCTTGTTCGTCCCGACGACCATACCACGTCTTCTCCATCTATACCACGTCCTCTCCATCTACACCACGTCCTCTCCATCTGAATTAATGCCTCATTGATGAGTTCCTCCGCCTTCTCGATTACAAGAGTACGCTCTTCCTTTGCAGCTCTCTTACAACTATCCTTCGTTACACTCTCGATTGCTGCACCGACTTCTCTCTCATAATTTGTATGTCGCTTTCGTCAATCCTTTGACATCTCCACAGGCAAGTATATTTTTTAACTGTTCATACCCAATGCCGGCTTCTAGGTCACCTAGGGAGATAGTCCATTTGAGTGCACATACTTGTTTATAAATGTACATCTTGCAGAGAAATGAGCAATATTCTCACCTAGTACAATACTGGTCCTGGTATTATAGTTATGCTGCGTGCCGATCTCAGCTTAGTTGAGGAGTTGACAGTGTGTTTTTTGTCAGTTCTGAATTTGTTGATACTGTGACATCACATGAATGACACTGTATCCTAAACACGGAAGAGAAACCACACTACAACTCTGACATGAAGTTTTCAAGAGACAACACTCCCGAACACTCCCTGACATTTCTCAATGTTGATAATCGGGCGTCCGATCAGCGGAAACGCTTCACTTTCTGTATTATTTCATTTTCTTTTTTACTGCTATCCTTATTCCTTTGAATTAATCTTTGTCTCTTATCTATCACTGACTGTTTAGCAAATAATCCCTCGAGAATCTCGAATTCTTTTCATTGTTGCACGAGAAAAACGGAGCAGAAGGTAACATCAGAAAATTCAACACGTGCGGGAGAAACTACCCACCTTGCGCGATTATAAGGAGTATCTGGGCGTGTCAAAAGATGGCAGTCGGGTCAGTAGACGGCTACCTTAAGTAACATCAAGACCTTAAACCAACAAGATTTCTTAATTTCTCTTCGGACTCTACCTAAACCTAGATCCGAAATATTAACCAGAATTTCGTTGGTGTCTTTAGTCTTTAGTATCATTGTTTTGCTCATTTTCTAAATTTCCATTATTATTATTTGAATTAGCTTCCCATGAATCTTCTGGTAAACTTTGAATTTGAGAAGCATGTTTTTGGGTATCTAAAACATAATAAGTATAATTTCCAGAGAAGACGTCTGTTGGCAAATTAGAGCTTCCCGTAGAAATCCACGGGACTTTGGAAAGTAGCACTGGACGTGATAGAAATCGAACTAGCCTTGAACCTGAGGTGGATTGGGTGGTCGACGACTTTGAGGCCGATTTGCCTTGTGACTACTCTAGAAGAACATGATAGAATTTTAATTGTTGTATTATCTAAACTAAATAAGAAAGGAATTACTTTAAATAAAGCGACATGTGTATTTTAAAGTGAAGGAATAATTTATTTGGGTTATAAAATTCTTTGGATGTGGAATATTTGCTGCAGATTCTCAGAATAATATTCCGTATTGACTTGAAAAACTTTTAGAAAACTTCGAATGCCATCTCTGTATAAGGGGGGCCTGTGTTGGTGGGAAATTCTCCAGTTCGGTTAAGAGAGTTATTGGCTCTACTCGCCTGCACCCTAAGGGATACATGATGGGACAGGTCGTGTCACTGATATAATTTAAAAAATGTTTATTAAACGCTTATCTACGCCAAGGCCAGACGCATCAAGAGTTTATCATCAATAGTACCATGGACATCGACGTTGTACTCAACAGAAATCGACCCGATCTCACTTGTGCAGACTTGGGTATTCAGTCAACCAATAAAGATTGTGATACTGCAGTTGTTGCGCGTTCTTCTTTACTCACAACTGTTATAGCAGTCAATAATAAAAACACTTTTCTTTTAATATTTTATTAATTGAACTTCTCTCTTTGGATCTTAAAAACTTGTAAAAACATTGCTTTGATTGCCTATTTTTTTAGACGGTCCGGCAGGCTCCGGTAAGACTCGATTTTATATAAATACCATGCATCTTCCCACTTGTTCGATTTGCTCGACTGAAGGTTCATTACCTTTAAAATTTATTAACTTTATTAACATTCAACTATTTATTCAGATGTGCTAAGTACCTCAATTAGTTATGATGTTAATCGTTTACTGTTCTAATATTCTCCTAGATCTCTCTTTTTTAATGTCGGTAATATGGTTCTCATAATTTACATTTAAATTAATCTGAAATAATTCTTATATTCTTGGTCCATGCAGGGTTATCTAATATCTATTTCTACGTATTTACCCTCTTAGAATGAGATGCGATCTAGGCCTTTTGTTATATTTTATTATTAATTGTCTGCACTACAGCCCAAGGTCTTTGATTCTTATGAGTATATCTAACCGCATCCCTTGCTATTACACCTCTTTCTGTTATAATTTTCATTCTAATTTTAATTTTTCTCGAAATTTGAGTATTTATTTGCATTCTATCGGCTGTTCTACTTTCTACAACTGGCACTGATATATACATCTTTTTTTTTTTTTTTTCTATTGGAGGAGGGGAAAACCTTCATAGGCTTCCCGTCTGGGATGTGGTCGACGGGGGTATGTGGGATTCACTCCCTGAGGGGGAGAACCTACCCACTAAAAACCCCTCCCCCCTTCATCACCTCCAGTTTGGAACCGCAGAGCATTACATCAAACTGGATTTTTTTTACCTATGGTCTTCTAGTCACCATTTCTACCTCTTTGCCTCTCCTCTTCTTGTATTCTCCTTTCGTCTGTTTCTTTCTTCTTGAGCACATTCTTTATATAATTGTGGATTGTTCACCAGTTTTCTTCGTTTGCCAACATCAGTTCTATGATGTTTTCCACCGTTACGGTCTCCCCAGTACTTTGACACATTTCTTCCCTTTGGGTTGTCCATTTCTTACATTCGAAGAACGTGTGTTCTGGTGAGTCCCCGTCTTCGCAATACCAACATTTCTCCGAATTTCTGAGTCCAAATCTTTTAAGGTAATTATTAAAGCATCCGTGTCCCTCAAGGAATTGTGTCAGGTAGTAATCAATTTCCCCGTGATTTCGTTCGTTCCATGTTTCTATATTTTTTATTAGCCTTTTGATATATACATCTGTTACTCATTGTATCTACCGATCTGTACCTACTTTTCTCATTGTATTTTCAAATAATCTTGCTGTTTGATCATTGTTATTATACTACCACTTATTCGTTATTCATTGCTTATGACAATACAGGAGCCAGCGTGCCATTACTTGACACATTTGTTTCAATCCTTTGCCTTAGAGCATGGCAAACAAGAAAAGTGGTATGAGCATTATTCTTAGCGGTGAAATTAATTGAAAATTAATTTATAATTATAGCATAAAAGCAACACCTTGCGGGGTTAAAATGTCTGCCACCGTACCTCCTATAACGGGGACGTATGCCTGCCTCGGACTTCCACCAACTGATATGTATGGCGATCACATTTTTGTAATAACCAAGTGGTACTTGGTTCTTTTTTATGCCCAGCAACAAAGCGTGCAGGTTTGGAATATCTGTCGCTGGACCTCCACTTTTGATAACTCTTGCTCAACTGCAAAAACAGCAGGATTTACATGTTTATAACTTAGATATTTTGGATGAATATGGAAGTTTCTGGAAACTTACCTAAATATTTCAAGTTCTTTGGTTTATTCAATTTTAATAATAACTGATTATAAATTTTTTTACGAAACCACTGAAGTCTCATTAGTTGACCATGGACTATGGTAAAACTATTCTAAGATTTTTTTAGGTTTTTACTTTGGTTTCATTAAAAACCCTATCCCTGGAGGGGATAGGACATTCAATGGGGTTGGGTGAAATTGGCTTGTTAGTCACAATCTTTCCCTCTGCGTGTCTGTTCCTCTTGGTATTTGTGTAAATCTACATATAGTTTCGAAAAAACTTGGAACTTCTAAATTTTGTTCCTCTACTGTGTTAAATTGCACAGGTCTATAAACCTGATTGAATCAGGAAGTCCAGCAATGTTTGGACTAAAACATTTGCCTTTCAAATAGTTGTATACATATCATGTGAAGTTCAGGGTGATATTCGCGATTTGCATAGGATATATCTTACACATCTTGCCATCAAGGTGAATTCATCTGAGTTTCGCTGTGGTTAAATTAGACTAGCTAATAGTTCGTCTCTGTGTCTAGTTGGTGTACAATGATTGTAAATCCTAACAGCGGTAGACCGTTTAGGTTGTTGCTTATTTTTGACTTTTTATTGTTTAACATGGCTGCGAATCTTATTTGACATTCCTTTGCAAACATTCATAAACGAATTGTGTAATGGCTCGGGTATAGGCTCTTTGAACTGTCAACTTGACTTTGTTGAATCCAAGTTTAGATAATGCCGTCAATAGCGCAGCGCGGTAGCCGTTGTACAGTGAGTCAAGTATCTGTGTCTAGAAAATTCCAAATGCAAAACTTGTATGTTGCCTTTCATATGCGTCACTGCTTGATAAAACATCAGCCGTATATTTAATTGTATTATGCAGAACAGCCGTTCCCTATAGGCGGGTGAACATGTGAACCGCAAAGCGCTTCACTTGTTGGTTGAGACGCTTGAAAGTTGAGAATATGATCAAGTTGGTTGGATCGAATTCGAATGCTTGCGAGAGTGCGCTTTGCGCATAGACTTGAAAACCAAGGTTTTGCTCGAGGATGCGCGTCTATCGCATTGAAACGTGTGAGACACATATTTGGGAGATGCTCGTGAAAAAGACGAATCCAGCGGTACCCGAATCGATCCGATATCTCTTCAAATGAAGAAGTTATGATAAGTTTACTTTTCGCTATGGAAGATTTTTTTTTTTAAAATTTTTATATTAGTCGTGAAGTCGAAGAGATACGGTATTAGGTGATGTATCGTTGGATTTGAATAGAAAATACGATTTTGGCGACATATAATTTGCTTCGATATCTTTTTAAATAGAAGAATTATCGGTAGCTCACGTTCCCTATAGGTGGGCATAATTTTTTTTTTTAACTTTTTTAGTAAATCATAATAAAGTTTTTATTCGATTGTAGCATTTGAAAAATCTACATTAATAATTTCAGTATCAATACAGTAAATTAACCCATTAATTCATTTGTTTGATAGGCAACCACTCGTACTTCAAAGGGCATAGCTGGTTGCATATTTGAAATTCTCAACAAGGAAAGAAAGCATGGTTTCTTTTATGTATTATTTTTGAGTCGGAGGTGTTACTCACATATTCTTGTTGTTGGGACATTACACAATGGTGTAATTCAGTCTTTAAATTACAAGCCCTTTTTGTTGGCGCATTTTTATTGGCTAGAGAAAGAGTTCTCTCGATGCTCAAGTTGGCAACACTGAGAACATGTTGAACTGCCAAGCGGATTTCCGTTGAGGATTCATCTTTGAGACAGCCACGAGTGAACAGCGGCGGTTCCGATTTTGTGTGGAATTTTTGGGTTTTACATCGTTTACACTGAAAAGGGATTTGATTGATGATCCTCACCGCTTTGCTGTGAAGATTTTGTGAATTCCCAGCAAGGAGTTTTGTCGGTTGCCATAGATCTGATCGCCACGTGTTTCAGAGGTTATGTGATACTCTCTATAAGAGGTAGGCTTTTTATTTTACTTAGTTTGGTGTTTTATTTAGTTCTTATTTATTGTAATTATTACAGAGTGTTTGGTACTAGTATATGTTTGGAGGGACTGGCCCTTGAAAATAAGTTATGTTTTGGAGAGGCTTGTACTTGGTATAAGCACGTGTTTGGTGCTGTCATTTTGGTTATGTAAGGGGGCCCAGCATTTAGAGGAGTAATAGGAGGTCCATTACTCAGACATTTGGTTTTATGTGGGTTCTGCTGACATTTTGAGAAGTTTTGGTTGGAAAGTTGTCCGCAGCAGTCTCCGAGAGATTTTGGCAGAGTTTTGGGAGTGACACGGAGTCGTAGTCGTAAGCAACGTAGAGAACATCTTAAGAAGTGGTGACAGGTCACGCTGCAGTTGTCAGAGAAAACGCCAAGGCTCTAACCAGGTTTTACTGTTTCATTTTAGTTACCTAATTTTAGAGAAATTTTTATAGTTTCATTCAGTGATTGTTTTGTCAAAATATTAAAGTAAATTACACAACGATTTTGCAACTACACACCTAGTATGTGAAGTATCTTAAGGTCTTTTTTGTAAGTAGAGCATGGTACCACGCGACACTAGTTTACTTTCTACTATGTCACATATGAAGTATTTTTAATAGAACATATTCTCTTAGATCCGTCTGTAACATTCTAGTGCACACAGCGAGCATTGCAAAAATTAGCTCACTCGATCTTGTTTGTCATGTAATATTTCATTGATGAGCTGTAATTTTAACCCGTGTAAACCTTTTAACTCGCTGTTGTGAATTTGAAACTCATTGTTGGTTTCATTTAAGCGTAGTTGCATTTCTATAAAAAGAGTCAAACCACTGAAATAATTTTAGAAAGGGTCCTTGCATATGTTGCATTTCTTTTGAACATGTAGATTAAGTTTGGGGAACAATTTTGTTTTTTATTGTGGTACATCTCATGTCTGTGTTTTAATAAATGTCTAATGTCTACACGTTCTTATTATTTGCACTGATACTCCTGATATTTGCTTAAATTTTGAGATTTGAGAGTAAAGTAGAGCTTAGATATCACAGATATATTTTGAGTATTCCATCGCATGGTTGCTAATAACTTAATTTTGTTCCGAGCTGGCAAAATTATTTAAATCTTATTACGTAACATACAGCCGGTGGCGCCCTCTTGAGTGTCCACACACAATCCTAACCCACGGCCTATGCTCTCCAACAAAAATCGGCTGCCGTCCGCACCGGAATAACATGTTTTAATATTTAGGTATCAAAATATGTTACACGATGAGGTACGTTGTTAAGCGAGAATGATTCGTTTATTGGACGATTAATGTTAACGGAAAAGTGTTGTTTCGATATACGATAAATATAATTTTAAATTAAAGACGAATCCAACGGTACCCGAATCGATCCGATATCTCTTCAAATGAAGATGTTATGATAAGTTTACTTTTCGCTATGGAAGACATTTTTTTAAAAATTTTTTATATTAGTCGTGAAGTCGAAGAAGAGATACGGTATTAGGTGATGTATCGTTGGATTTGAATAGAAAATAAGATTTCGGCGACATATAATTTGCTTCGATATCTTTTTAAATAGAAGAATTATCGGTAGCTCACGTTCCCTATAGGTGGGCATACAAGTGAAGCGCAAAGCGCTTCACTTGTGAGTTGAGACGCTTGAAAGTTGAGGATATGATCAAGTTAGTTGGATCGAATTCGAATGCTTGCGAGAGTGCGCTTTGCGCACAGACGTGAAAACCAAGGTTTTGGTCGAAGATGTTCGTTTGTAGCATCGAAACGTGTGAGATAAATGTTTGGGAGAGAGAGAGACGAATCCAACGGTACCCGAATCGTTCCGATATCTCTTGAAATGATGAAGTTATGATAAATTTAGTTTTCGCTGTGGAAGAATTTTTTTATGTTTTTTATTTTTATATTAGTCGAGAAGTCGAAGAGATAAGGTATTAGGTGATGTATCGTTGGATTTGAATAGAAAATACGATTTCGGCGATATATAATTTACTTCGATAAGTTTTTAAACAGAAGAATTATCGGTAGCTCACGTTCCCTATAGGCGGGTATAAAATTTTTTTGAAACTTTTTTAGTAAATCCTAATAAAGTTTTTATTCGATGAGGTACGTTGTTAAGCGAAAATGATTCATTTATTGGAAGATTAATGTTAACGGAAAAGTATTATTTCAATATATGATGAATATAATTTTAAATTATTCCGCTGTAAATGAGACGTTACCTCTGTCGCAAAATCTTTTCGCTCCGCTGTAAATGAGACGTTACCTTTGTCGCTAGATTTTTTTTGCTCCGTTGTACCTGAGACGTTACCTCTGTCGCAAAATCTTTTCGCTCCGCTGTAAATGAGACGTTACCTCTGTCGCTAGAATTTTTTTGCTCCGTTGTACCTGAGACGTTACCTCTGTCGCAAAATCTTTTCGCTCCGCTGTAAATGAGACGTTACCTCTGTCGCTAGAATCTTTTTGCTCTGTTGTACCTGAAACGTTACCTCTGTCGCAAAATCTTTTCGCTCCGCTGTAAATGAGACGTTACCTCTGTCGCTAGAATCTTTTTGCTCCGCTGTAGCAGAGACGTTACCTCTGTCGCAATATTTTTGCGCTCCGCTGTACCTGAGACGTTATCTCTGTCGCAATATCTTTTCGCTCCGTTGTAGATGAGACGTTACCTCTGTCGCAAGAATCTTTTCGCTCCGTTATAGATAATAGACGTTACTTCTGTCGCAAAATTTTTTCGCTTCGCTGTAGATGAGACGTTACCTCTTTAATTTTTAAATTAATCGCGAAATCGAAGAGGTACGGTATTAGGTGATGTATCGTTGGATTAAAAAAAAATACGATTTCCGCGACATATAATTTGCTCCGATATCTTTTTAAATGGAAGAGTTATCGGTAGCTCACGTTCCCTATAGGTGGGCATACATTTTTTTTTAAACATTTTTACTAAATTATAATAAAGTTTTTATTCGATGAGGTACGTTGTTAAGCGATAACGATTCGTTTATTGGAAGATTAATGTTATCGGAAAAGTGTTGTTTCGATATACGATGAATATGATTTTAAATTATTCCGCTGTAGTTGAGACGCTACCTCTGTCGCAAAATCTTTTCGCTCCGCTTTACATGAGGCGTTACCTCAGTCGCAAAAACTTTTCGCTCCGCTATACATGAGACGTTACCTCTGTCGCATAATATTTACGCTCCGCTATACATGAGACGTTACCTCTGTCGCAATATCTTTTCGCTTCGCTGTAGATGAAACGTTACCTCTGTCGTAAGAATCTTTTCGCTCCGCTGCAAATGGTAGACCTTTGTCGCAAAATGTTTTCGCTTTGCTGTAGATGTGACGTTACCTCTGTCGCTAGAATTTTTTCGCTCCGCTATAGCTGAGATGTTACCTTTGTCGAAAAATTTTTTCGCTCCGCCGTAGATGAGACGTTACTTCTGTCGCAAGAATCTTTTCGCTCCGCTGTAGATGGTAGACGTAACCTCTGTCGCAAAATCTTTTCGCTCCGCTGTAGATGAGATGTTACCTCTTTAATTTTTATATTAGTTGCGAAATCGAAGAGGTACGGTATTAGAAGATGTATTGTTGGATTTGAAAAGAAAATACGATTTCGGCGACATTTGTTTCGATATCTTTTTCAATAGAAGAGTTATCGGTAGCTCACGTTCCCTGTAGGTGAGCATAAAAATTTTTTAAAAACTTTTTACTAAATCATGATAAAGTTTTTATTCGATGAGGTACGTTATTAAGCGATAACGATTCGTTTATTGGAAGATTAAAATTAACGGAAAAGTGTTGTTACAATATACGATGAAAATCATTTTAAATTACTAATACATAGGAAGAGTTAAAGATGGAAAGAAGGTTGGATGGAATTTATCATTAAACAATTAAAAAGGATAGAGTGTAGTAGAGAAGAAAGAAATATAATACGATGAAGGAAAAATACATTACTGTTTCAAATGTTTTTGTAATACTAACAATTTTTTTTGAAGACATGAAAAAATTGCATTAACTGCGACAGTGCGGCAGTAATGTATGGTCGAGAAGTTTGTGAATTAATTTTGAAAAATTATTGGCTTTTCAATAGATCGTAATGAATTTTTCCTTAAACGTATTATTAAATTGACATTGTATACCAAATGTTTAATTCGACAGTACGATTCGTATTCGTAGTAACGATGTAACGATGAAAACTGTTTCGACCTTCCTTGGTCTCATCAGCATTGTACGGTCAAATAAATTTGGACAACAATGGACAGTTTTGTATTGCACAGTTGCTCCAGTACCGGTTACAATTCAAACCTGCCGAAGAAATTATATTAGAGAACGTTTTGGTAAAGTAGAAGTAGAGTAGAAAAGTTGGTCGCAGTAAAGTTACGGTTCGGTCGGAATAGAAATGAAATAGCGATGACGATGGAATAAGAGAGTAAAGTTGAAAGGGAGTTAAAGTAGTAAAGTTGGTGTAGTAGAGTAGAGAACATTTTCTAATATAATCTCTTCCGTATTTTTTTTGTAGTTTTTGTTTTTTGTTTTTTGTTTTTTTTGGATTTTTTTTGTTTTTTTGATGGTATTCGTTTAGATCATAGATGTAATACACTGCCGAAAGTAAAGATGTTAAAGCACAGACCCACACACACAGACAAAGAAGACGCGCGACGACGATGGTGTTCGACTCGGATGAGGAGAACGAAAATAGAGTGTGCGAAAGAGATAGAGAGAGAAGAAAATAATACGAGGTAAAATAGGCACGGTCGAAGTAACGCAGGTAAGAGACGATGCGATGAATTCGGAATTGAAAAGCGATGTGCATAAAAGCAGAAATAAACGAAGATGATGCGAATGCCAAACCTAAAACGTCGACTTGCGTAACTTAATCCGATGTAGAGTCGGAATCGGAAGGTGTAGGTGATGGCGGTCTATGGAGAGTAGCTCCACTCGTTCCAGCCACCTCGCCGACCGATATCCGCTAGCGAAGTTGCTCAGGATTGAGATTAGGTATGAGCAATATCGTGTGATCGCGCACATCATCGGGAACGCCGTACTCAACGATGTCTTCCACATTTTCCGTATCGAATCGAACCCGAGGTGTTCGTTGACGTTCTGCCTCGGCATCACGTACGATCTGAGAGACCGCAATGTTCTCGTAGAACGTATCGTCATGGTCGAGACCGAATATCTCCTGAAGCTCCGCGCGTTCAGCGTCCACCTCTCGGAATGATCTGACGCGGAATAATGTGGTCTACGTTGACATGTCGCCCCAACAAAGTGTGATATACGACATTCCTCGTGAACCTCTTCCCAGTCCTGTGCAACAGAGTTCCCTGCGACAGGCCGTCATCAATTAACACCTTGATATTTTCTGGTTGTCCGACCCTCGAGAATGCTACGTATAGCTGACCGTGAGCGAAACAGGGTCGCCTTAAATAGAGACCTACCCTTTTTAAGGTTTGACCCTGCGACTTATTCACGGTCATCGAGTAAGATAATCTGATAGGGAACTGTAACCGTATTACTTCTCGAAATAACATGGTATCCCTAGCGATCATCTTGATCCTGGGCAACCATACTTTCTGGGCACGTCGGTCGCCGGATACGAACTCGCATTCTACCATGTTGTCTCGCAACATGGTAACTCTCATGCGGGTGCCGTTACATTCGCGCTCGTCGACGTCTAAATTTCGCAATAACATCACCATCGCGCCCACTTTTAACCGGAGTCGGTGAGGAGGTAAGCCAGCGACGGCGATGGCATTCAACACATCCAGGGGAACGTGAATTTGATCTCCTGGCTGCGCTTTCAGCTCGTCGACGATAACGTATTCCTTTACATCGCCTCCCAATTTTTCCAAGATTATTTCGTTCACCTCGTCGACGGCCACATTGGTAAGACAGAGGATCGCCTTGTCGCCGACGCTTTCGCCGATAAAGTCGACGCCGTAAACGAAAGTGATCAATTGCTCGAGGGAAGTGACGTGAAACATTCTCGGGATCTCGATAAGATCGTCGGGAAGTTGCCTATTGGACTCGAAGGAGACGTACGGAAGTAAGCCCTCTCCGAGCGCCAATAACCATTCCGCGTACGTTCTATCGCCTAATTCCGCATAACGTAACGCGTCACCGTCCTCGGCGGACGTTCTCATGTTAACGTTCAGAGAAAGTTGTTTGAATGCCGGCCATAGTCCACTTAATTTCAGCGAAGCGCCGATTACGCACGCCCGATGACCGTGTGGAATTACGGGCAACACCTGACGAAAATCGCCGCCGAATATGGCACAAGCGCCTCCCATCAGAGTCGCCGGTTGAACATTTATCTCTCGCAGATATCTATCGACGGCGAACCGATGGGTCATCGGGGCTTCGTCCCAAACTATCAGGCCGATAGTACGGAAGAAGTCCGATTCCCTCGATTCGAAATCGAAGCCGGCTTTAGAGTCCGCCATGAGGGTAATGGGCAAACGGAAACAACGATGGGAAGTTTTTCCGCCGTACAATAGACTCGCGGCGATTCCCGTCCAAGCGACTGCCGCAGTAGACACTCCTAAAACACCACGTACGTAATGTAGGATGGTGTTGTAAAGGTGAGTCTTCCCGGAGCCGCCCGGGCCGTCGACGTAAAACACGGTGTCATCTTCGTCTCTGTCTTACAACATGTCTTCGAGAGGCAAACGGTCTAGTAACAGGTGGTAGAATTCATCAGGCAGTTGACGTTCGGTACGTTTCGCGACGGCCTTGACGACCTTCATGAAGATGAGCAATTGGTCTCTGTTGAGAAGGACCGGATCGTAGTGATCCGGTCGAGGAACGTTCGGAGGTGCCGCGGCACCGCCTGCATCATCTACCACTTGTCCCTCTTGGTCCTCCCGCACCACATCGTCTCCTATTACGATGCCCAACGTCGCACAGTCGAGCTCCGGCCTCAATCTGTCGAACGTCGCCTGTATCTCGTCGATGCACGTCCTAAAGGCGCGCCAACGATCCATACCTCTTTCTAAATAATCTTCGATGAGATACTCCCGATAGCCGTTTCAGAGAGCGACCACGTGGGCTTGTCTGTCGTCATCGAGAATGTTGACGATGAGACAGAACAATCTCCTCAGCTGAACGGGAAATCTCAGGAGTACAGCTTCCGCCATACACCGATCGTACTCGTCGATGCGTCCCAATAAATTTCTTGCCTCGCACGCGGCTTTAAACGTATCGAGCACAACGCCGTTTACGGTCCGAAGGTCTTCATAAGAGGTAGCACCGTGTACGTGTCGTAGCAGGAGACGCAAGTAAAATAATTCCATGCGCTCCGGCGTAGGAGACACCTCCGCTATACAGCCGAGCATTTTCGAGATTTGTCGGCGCGACTTCCAACTGGTCGTCCTACTGTCCCACGTATAATATTCGGGTATCTCGTTGTAATAATACGCGTGAGCGGTCGCGTTGAGTGAAAACCACGCCTCTAATTTCGTTTCCCTCTCGAGACGCCCTTCTAAGTCTTCGATCTCGTCGTCTTGTTCGTAGACGACATCGCGATCGTTAGGTAGGTGAACAGTTAAAACCATGACCGAGTGCGATCGATCGTGCATTTTAAATTCTAAAATGTGCCAGGCGCCTTCCATTCCGCTCACACATCTACAATCTAGATAGATCTGAATTTCGTCAAGATGAACACGGGTTCGCCGTTTTCGTGAACGGGAACGGCGACGACCGTTATACAATCTACGCCCTTCTTTATATAGAAAAGTACATATTTTACGGAAGCAAGACTCCCGACACATTCGAAATTTATGAGTTTGATATTTCAACAGTGCAAAAGGATAATACGGGACGACCCTCGTATTCGTGACGATACACGCCGGATTCTGTATCTCTATAAACCTATTGTCTCTAGGTCTACGGTATACAGGCCGCTGATTATCGCCCACGTTCAACGCTGTCTCGTCCCTATATTCCTTGGGATAATACTTCTTGCATCGTCCCTCCACCATACACGGAGCGTTCGGATTCATCACTCCGCACGGTCTATGAATTTGATATCTGGCTACCAAATCGTAGAGGTTAGGTTGGGTCTCCCGGTCCGGTATGGTGGCCGAGATGATGCGATCCACATCATCCGCCGTGACAATTTTGTCGTCATTTAAAAAAGTTACCAGCAAATGGCAATGCGGGAGGCCTCGTTTTTGAAATTCGATGACATAGTGGTAATTTAGAACTATCCCATAAACTTCTTTGTTTACTATGTCATCTATGAACTCTAATAATTTCATGTGAAAAACGCGACACACTAAATCTGGTCGATGCTCTGGTTTTTGCATTCCTTCTAAATTTTGAATAATTTCCGGCCAGTTCGGATTGCAAGTGAATGTAATAAAGAGGTCTGGCTTACCCTGACGAGCAATAACCGTCATCGCATCCAAATATTGCCTCTGCATGTGTCGCGGCCCCCCCGGAAATGCAGCCGGCAGAATCATCGTCCTACCGATCCTGTCCGCCGAAATGGCAGCTTCCGGATGCAGTGTGACGATGCGTCTTACAGCCGCTTCCCTGGCAACTCTGAACTGATTCTGATGCTGTTTGATCCACCACAATCTATCGGCCTCCACGCGTATCCATGCGTCAATGATATACTGTTGAAATAACTTCCCACCGTCCCACCGTGATGGAGAAGGGAGAACTGGTCTCGCGTATACAATCTATATCTATAAAATTCCCGCATCGTAATCTTATGATTTTCGTGCCTCAGATTTATAGAATATCCATTTTCGCCGCACGGAAAGAGTAAAGGATACACCATAGGATCTGATAAGGAATTTAAATTTTTTAACTCGCGTCGCCGTGGTTCTCCCCCCTCCGGCACTTCGTCATCGCCCTCGTTTCTGGGATAAAGAACTAAATCGACATCATACGGAGGCTCTAGACCATAAAATATACCCGCAATATCGCTTTGACTTTCGGGTAAAGCAAATTGCCTATTTCCTCTGTTGATGCCACCGGCCGCTCGAAAACCTAGAACGACGTTCTCTACCAATCTACCACCTTGCCTTTGTCGTTCCTCTTGCAGAACTTCGCTCATCGTTTTGTACGCGACGATCCACCGATTGTGTCTTCTGAGGGCCCTCTCGAAGAAACTCACGACATTCGCCGGTACTCTATCGTCGATGAACGCATTACGTCTATCCATAACTTCGTTGACGTCGACGAAATAATAATGGTTAAGTCGTGGTTGATTCAAGTCTTGAGTATTTGGGATACCCATCGTGTAATGGTAAATCTGTCCGCAAATACTGAAAGACCATCTACCCTGACCTTCCATATTAAGTGCCGGCGACGAAGTTACGAACGACGCTATCGCAAATAAACTATTTACTACTCTAATGTTCTCTAAGAAGGTGCGATGTTCCGCGGTGTTTTCGGTGTAGAATCTCCGGAAGTCTGGAGGACAAATCAGAGGTTCTAACACGACGGCGCCATTCTTACAACAATTTAGTCGTATACCCTGCCTATTCGAAGGTTCCCTCCTGAAGAATTTTGCCTGACATCTGTTGCATAGATCAGTCAAAGTACCACAATAATGAGGATTGTGGGACATCGCCTCAAGTTCTGCAATAGTCATGATGAGAGCCGACCTGTGGGTGATCCTCCTAGGGATTCTAGGAGGATCGCGGCGAAGATTCGGCAGTGGCGGTTGCACAAACGGCGCCGGAAGCTCTTGAGGTGGAGCCAACGGCAAGAGCTCTGGCGTCGGTTGTACCACCGGTAACGGCTCGAAAGCAGCGCCTAGGACGACTCTCTAATACCACCCTTAATTCCCTTCCCCCTCTCTGTACTTGGGATGAAACCCGCCGAATGGCTCCTCTCCTCCTCAGCGTGTCGTTAACGTATGTCGTACGTCTACGCCGTTGTGATGGAGTAGACGCCGAAATATCATTAACTTCAAGCCTATCGAGTACCACCCTTAACTCCCTCACCGGCGATATAGCATGATTTTGAAATCGGTGAATCTCCCCACGGTCCAAAATGACCCGAAGTTCTGGTGCCCCCGCCAAAATGCCATTATTAACCGCTCTACTTCTTCTTCTTCGCCTCTCAGCGTCCAAACGATACTGAGAACTTTGACTGACCATTATGATTTAAAATTTTATAAATACTTCAATAATAAATAAAACCGTTCGGGTACGAAGAAGGCAAAGTAAATAAAAAGGTAGAAAAAACGCGAAAAACTGATTGAATTTTCCTTTTACAAAACCCACAAATTACTTGTATTCAATTTAAATTAAAACGTTTAAAATTAAAAAAAAAAAATCCAATAAAATTTTAAATTAAATAAATCGAAAGCTTACAGCTATAATCCAAACAGAATGGAAATGAAAAAGATGATAATGATACGTCAAGTCGCCTGAAATGATATTAATCGACCACTGTTAAAAATGTAAAATATTTATATTGAAGATATAAATATGTTACGCCACTGTTAAAAAATTTAAATATTTCTATTGAAAATTTATAATAAAAGTAATGAAACTGTCAACAGTGGTTGATTAATGAAAAATACGAATATAAAAAAGTGCTGGAAAAAAAATGTATTAATCGACCACTGTTAAAAAATTTAAATCTTTATATTGAAAGCATATATATATATATATATATATATATATATATATATATATATATATATATATATATATATATATATATATATATATGCTACGCCACTGTTACAAAATTAAATTATTTCTATTGAAAATAAATAATAAAATTAAAGAAACTGTCAACAATGGTTGATTAATGAAATAAAGGAATAGAAGAAAGTGCTGAAAAAAAAAATGGCTATATTAATCGACAACTGTTAACAATTTGAAATACTTGTATTAAAAATATGTAAATGTTACGGCAATGTTAAAAAATTAATATATTTATATTGAAAATAAATGTGTTACGCCACTGTTACAAAATTTAAATATTTCTATTGAAAATAAATAAAATTAATGAAACTGTCAACTGTGGTTGATTAATGGAAAAAACGAATACAGAAAAGTGCTGAAAAAGAAAAATGTATTAATCGACCACTGTTAACAATTTGAAATACTTGTACCGGTTACAATTCAAACCTGCCGAAGAAATTATATTAGAGAACGTTTTGGTGAAGTAAAAGTAGAATAAAAAAGTTGGTCGCAGTAAAGTCATGGTTCGGTCGGAATAGAAATGAAGTAGCGATGACGATGGAATAAGAGAGTAAAGTTGAAAGTGAGTTAAAGTAGTAAAGTTGGTGTAGAGTAGAGAACATTTTCTAATATAATCTCTTCCGTCATTTTTTTGTATTTTGTTTTTTGTTTTCTTTTGTTTTGTTTTTTTGATGGTATTCATTTGGATCGTAGATGTTGTACACTGCCGAAAGTAAAGATGTTAAAGCACAGACACACAAGGAGACGCGCGACGATAGTGTTCGACTCAGAAGAGGAGAACGAAAATAAAGTGCGAAAGGGAGAGAGGAAAATAACACGTGGGAAAATAGGCACGGTCGAAGTAACGCAGGTAAGAGACGATGCGATGAAGTCGAAATTAAAAAGCGATGTGTGTAAAAGCAGAAATAATCGAAGATGATGCGAATGCCAAATCTAAAACGTCGACTTGACGTGCGTAACTTAATCCAATGTAGAGCTGGAATCAGAAGGCGTAGGTGATGGCGGTCTATGAAGAGTAGCTCCACTCGTTCCAGCCACCTCGCCGACCGATATCTTCGAGCCAAGTTGCTCAGGATTGAGATTAGGTATGAGCAATATCGCGCGATCGCGCACATCATCGGAAACGCCGTACTCAACGATGTCTTCCACATTTTCCGTATCGAATCGAACCCGAGGTGTTCGTTGACGTTCTGCCTCGGCATCACGTACCATCTGAGACCGCGTTCTCGTAGAACGTATCGTCATGGTCGAGACCGAATATCTCCTGAAGCTCCGCGCGTTCAGCGACATCACCTCTGGGAATGATCTGACGCGGAACAATGTGGTCGACGTTGACATGTCCTCCCAACAAAATGTGATATACGACATTCCTCGTGCACCTCTTCCCAGTCCTGTCAAATAGAGTTACCTGTGACAGGCCGTCATCAATTAACACCTTGATAATTTCTGGTTGCTCGACCCTCGAAAATGCTACGTATAGCTGACCGTGAGCGAAACAGGGTCGCCTTAAGTAGAGACCAACCCTTTTTAAGGTTTGGCCCTGCGACTTATTCACGGTCATCGAGTAAGATAATCTGATAGGGAATTGTAACCGTATTACTTCTCGAAATAACATGGTATCCCTAGCGATCATCTTGATCCTGGGCAACCATACTTTCTGGCCACGTCGGTCGCCGGATACGAATTCGCACTCTACCATGTTGTCTCTCAAATGGTAACTCTCATGCGTGTTCCGTTACATTCGCCCTCGTCGACGTCTAAATTTCGCAGTAATATCACCATCGCGCCCACTTTCAACCAGAGTCGGTGAGGAGGTAAGCCAGCGATGGCATTCAACACATCCAGGGGAACGTGAATTTGATCTCCTGGCTGCGCTTTCAGCTCGTCGACGCTGACGTATTCGTTCCTCGTCGACGGCCACATTGGTAAGACAGAGTATCGCCTTGTCGCCGACGCTTTCGCCTATAACGTCGACGCCGTAAACGAAAGTGATTAATTTCTCGAGGGAAGTGACGTGAAACATTCTCGGGATCTCGATAAGATCGTCGGGAAGTTGCTTATTGGACTCGAAGGAGACGTACGGAAGTAAGCCCTCTCCGAGTGCCAATAACCATTCCGCGTACGTTCTATCGCCTAATTCCGCATAATGTAACGCGTCTCCGTCCTCGGCGGACGTTGTCATGTTAACGCTCAAAGAAAGTTGTCTGAATGCCGGCCATAGTCCACTTAATTTCAGCGAAGCGCCGATTACGCACGCACGATGAGAAGTCCGATCTCTCGCAATAATGTAGGATGGTGTTGTAAAGGTGAGTCTTCCCGGAGCCGCCCGGATCGTCGACGTAAAACACGGTGTCATCGTCGTCTCTGTCTTGCAACATGTCTTCGAGAGGCAAACGGTCCAGTGATAGGTGGTAGAATTCATCAGGCAGTTGACGTTCGGAACGTTTCGCGACGGCCCTGACGACCTTCATAAAGATAAGTAATTGATCTCTGTTGAGAAGGATCGGATCGTAGTGATCCGGTCGAGGAACGTTCGGAGGCGCCGCGCCGCCTGCGTCGTCTACCACTTGTTCCTCTTGTTTCTCCCGCACCACATCGTCTCCTATCACGATGCCCAACGTCGCACAGTCGAGTCCCGGCCTCAACCTGTCGAACGTCGCCTGTATCTCGTCGATGCACATCCTAAAGGCGCGCCAACGATCCGTACCTCTTTCCAAATAATCTTCGATGAGATAAACCCGATAGCCGTTCAAGAGAGCGACCACGTGGACTTGTCTGTCGCCATCGACAATGTTGACGATGAGACAGAACAATTTCCTCAGCTGAACGGGAAATCTTAGGAGTACAGCTTCCGCCATACACCCATCGTACTCGTCGATGCGTCCCAATAAATTTCTTTCCTCGCAGGCGGTTTTAAACGTATCGAGCACAACGCCGTTTACGGTCCGAAGGTCTTCGTAAGAGGTAGCACCGTTGACGTGTCGTAGCAGGAGATGCAAGTAAAATAATTCCATGCGTTCCGGCGTAGGAGACACCTCCGTTATACAGCCGAGCATTTTCGAGATCTGTCGGCGCGGCTTCCAACTGGTTGTCCTACTATCCCACGTATAATATTCCGGTATCTCGTTGTAATATTGAGAGAGAACCACGCCTCTAATTTCGTTTTTCTCTCGAGACGCCCTTCTAAGTCTTCGATCTCGTCGTCTTGTTCGAAGACGATATCGCGATCGTTAGGTAGGTGAACTGTTAAAACCATGACCGAGTGTGATCGATCGTGCATCTTAAATTCTAAAATGTGCCAGGCGCCTTCCATTCCGCTCACATCTACAATCTAGATAATTTTGAATTTCGTCAAGACTGTAGACGGGTTCGCCGTTCTCGTTAACGGGTACGGCGACGACCGTAATACAATCTACGCCCTTCTTTATATAGAAAAGTACATATTTTACGGAAGCAAGACTCCCGACACATTCGAAATTTATGTGAGTTTGATACTTCAACAGTGCAAAAGGATTATACGGGACGACCCTCGTGTTCGTGACGATACACGCCGGATTCTGCATCTCTATAAACCTATTGTCTCTAGGTCTACAGTATACAGCCGGTGATTATCGCCCACGTTCAACGCTGTCTCGTCCCTATATTCCTTGGGATAATACTTCTTGCATCGTCCCCCCACCATACACGGAGGGTTCGGATTCATCACTCCGCACGGTCCACATAGGGGTATTTGACGGTGAAAGTTGATCAAAATTATTTGTCTTTGTTTTTTCATTCCTAACCCCATTCTTAACTAATTTCAATTATTGTTTATTATTTTCAATGTGTTTTAATAAAAAAAAATAAAAAACAATGTCAGATATAAGAAATATAATTTTAATTTTTCTAGTTATTTTTATTCTATAACGTTGTTTTTAATTCTCTAAATAAAAGCAAAGTTGCATTGTACATGTACAACCATAACGCCTATAATCTCGTTAGAAATATGTATAGTTGTAGTGACAGGTAGTGAAACTTAGTCGTCCTCATCGCTGGTTGTGTGTACTTCATCATGAGATGTGGCTTCTTGGGATGCAGCTATAAGAAAACCCCTTGCCTCCTCAGAAAACGGTTTAAAAGTCTTTTTCGGCCTTGGTCTAATACTAGACATGTATGGATCCGAGGTCAGCAGAAGTCTGTTCAATATGTCTCTATTACATTGTTCTCTGGAAAATTTTCTAGCAAAGTTTTGCTTATACAGACGGAAATGTTTATTACGCGCCTCCGATGCTTCCTCAGACAGTTGCCCTATAGGTAGAATTGCATAATTGATAACTGAAGATCCGTGCAATAAAATTTTATGCATGGTTGGCGTCATTGGATGCCACTCATACAACTTTACATAGAGTTTTGCGGTTTCCAGTGCATATTTTGAAAATTTTACTGTTTCAATTGCATGACCACTCGAAATAATTTCTAGTATAATTTTTAGCCGTTTTATCAAATCCACATTCACTCCGGTTATTCTTGACGATACATCTGGGTCCTGGAAAAATCTACGTGATGTGTTTCCATCATTCGTACTTCCGAACCCGTGTTTCGGAAAATCGACCAATAGGCCCAATTCGAATTTGAATGCGTTTTGAATTTTAGTTTTTGTGTCTTTCACAATTTTTTTTTCATCTTTTGACCGAGCTTGCCATTTTTTAAGAGGAATTTTGTAAGACAAATGTAACAGGCTTTCGAACAATCGTATTCTCGCATGAAGTATAGACAATCCAAATTTGAATGTTTCGGGGTTTTCTTCTTTTCTGTCATCTAGCTTATTAAAGTGTTTTGAGGTGTTACCACAAATGTAGCACCTCATCGTAGAGACTGTATTTGTGGCTGCGTTGCAAACTTTCGCATCAATCATTGTTAACAGCATTATGTTCCACTTCCTAGAGTTATAGACGATTTCTTCAAGGTGTTGATTTGGTGTTCAAAATAGGCGATCTCTTCTTTTGTAATGTCTACGTTTTCATGAACAAACCTCACTCTCATTAGTCGACAATATCTAGGCGATGACGGCGATGTATTTTCCCACAATGTTTTTTTTTCATTGTTTAGGTTGCTAACTAATTTTAAGGGAACAAATGAACTCTGGAATATAAATGCATCACTGTCTGTATCAATTTCTAACTTTTGTTTATACTGATTTTGTTGGGAACCATCGCAGCCCCATTTGGAAATTAATTCCAGGTTAAGTAGTTCTTCAGAAGAAAATCTTTTAAAAATATCATTCAAGTAGACATAATCTATAAGTTGTATGATCCATGAGTGCCTGAAGTCTCACTTCAGCGAAGTTCGATGTAACTGTGATTTCCTCTTGTTTTGGATAGCACTCTGATTTGGCAGTCTGTAACAGAGAGTAACACGGGAATCTAGCCTCATCAAAATTTCTTATTGTTTCATATTGACTACGAGTCAAGTCAGCTTCGATAAACATTGACAGAGCTTCCCGAGGTGTGAGTTGTCTAGTTTTGGGTATATGGGCAGCCGTTTTTCTATATTTCTTTGCACGGGTTGGTGAATTCAATACAATACAACGGTTTTCGCAGGTAGAGAGACAGTGTTGTTCAACCACTGTTCGTTTTTTTTAATGAAAATTGCCTCTGAATAGCGAGCTGCAACCCATCGAGCCTTAAATTGAGACTTGAAGTGAGATATCTTGTGTCTACAGTCTTTAAGCAAGCTGTCAGGGCCGTTTACACATCCAGTCAATTTCAGAATATGATTTTCCATGTATTCTAGTTTTTTTGAAATTTGGCGAGCTGGAGATTGCTTTATTAGGTCGAATAACTGTTGTCTAGTAACCACCTTCGACATCTTAATCGATTCTGAAAAGAAAGGAATATTTACATTGAAATACTAAAAATCGTAGAAAATTGATATTTTGGACTTATTTTACAAAACAAAAATATAAAAAAACAATTGGTGTTTTAGGATTTTTTTTCTTTAGGAGACAGTTCTCCATAGATCCTATTTCAAAAACAAATCAAAATTGTGCCTTGGATAGCTTTGGAAGTTAGTTAAAAACCTTACAGCTTCTAATAAAAATTTATAATTTTTTTAATTTTTAGTTCATTCATATTTAAATTAATTGTAAAGTAATCAAAGCGTTTACTAATGTAAAAAACAAATTTTTGAACGGTACATACCTTTTATATTATAATCCAGGACAAAAAATTCCACAACCGCACAGAAAAATGTCTAAAATTTACAATGAAAGTTCTTTTAAACGAGAGAGTAGCAGGTAATAAAACATGAAGCGTATGCAACAGTAATGTTCCGACTGGGCTCCCAGAATACCTGCTCGTGCCTGCTTTGTTTTGTGCATGATAAATGACGTCATACTTTATGTACTTCCCCAACACGTGCTATTTACTGAGTGAAACCAAGTTTTAGATTTTCGACTTTTGATCAACTTTCACCGTCAAATACCCCTATGTGCGGTCTATGAATTTGATATCTGTCTACCAAATCGTAGAGGTTAGGTTGGGTCTCCCGGTCTGCTATGGTGGCCGAGATGATGCGATCGACATCATCCGCCGTGAAAATTTTGTCGTCATTTAAAAAGGTTACTAGCAAATGCAATGCGGGAGGCCTCGTTTTTGAAACTCGATGACATAGTGGTAAGTTAAAACTATCCCATAAATTTGTGTGTTAACTATGTCATCTACGAACTCTAATAATTTCATGTGAAAAACGCGACACACTAAATCTGGTCGATGCTCTGGTTTTTGCATTCCTTCTAAATTTTGAAAAATTTCCGGCCAGTTCGGATTGCAAGTGAATGCAATAAAGAGGTCTGGCTTACCTTGACGAGCAATAACCGTCATCGCATCCAAATATTGCCTCTGCATGTGTCGAGAACCCCCCGGAAATGTCGCTGGCAAAACCATCGTCCTACCGATCCTGTCCGCCGAAACGGCAGCTTCCGGATGCAGTGTGACGATACGTCTTACAGCCGCTTCCCTGGCAACCCTGAACTGATTTTGATGTTGTTTAATCCACCACAATCTATCGGCCTCCACGCGTATCCATGCGTCAATGATATACTGTTGAAATAACTTCCCACCGTGATGAAGAAGGGAGAACTGGTCTCGCGTATACAATCTATATCTATAAAATTCCCGCGTCGTAATCTTATGATTCTCGTGCCTCAGATTTATAGAGTATCCATTTTCGCCGCACGGAAAGAGTAAAGGATACACCATAGGATCTGATAAGGGATTTAAATTGTTCAATTCGTGTCGCCGTGGGTCTCCCCCCTCTGGCACTTCGTCATCGCTCTCGTTTCTGGGATAAAGAACTAAATCGACATCGTACGGAGGCTCTAGACCATAAAATATACCCGCAATGTCGCTTCGACTCTCGGGTAAATCAAATTGCCTATTTCCTCTGTTGATGCCGCCGGCCGCTCGAAAACCTAGAACGTCGTTCTCTACCAATCTACCACCTTGCCTTTATCGTTCCTCCTGCAGAACTTCGCTCATCGTTTTCGTTTTGTACGCGACGATCCACCGATTGTATCTTCTGAGGGCCCTTCCGAAGAAACTCACGACATTGGCCGGTACTCTATCATCGATGAACGCATTACGTCTATCCATAACCTCGTTTACGTCGACGAAGTAATAATGGTTAAGTCGTGGTTGATTTAAGTCTTGAGTATTTGGGATACCCATCGTGTAATGGTAAATCTGTCCGCAAATACTGAAAGACCATCTACCCTGACCTTCCATATTAAGTGCCGGCGACGAAGTTACGAACGACGCCATCGCAAATAAGCTATTGACTACTCTATTGTTCTCTAAGTGCGATGCTCCGCGGTGTTTTCGGTGCAGAATCTCCGGGAGTCTGGAGGACAAATCGGAGGTTCCAACACGACGGCGCCATTCTTACAATTTAGTCGTATATCCTGTCTATTCGAAGGTTCCCTCCTGAAAAACTTTGCATTGCATCTATTGCATAGATCAGTCAAAGTACCACAATAATGAGGATTGTGGGATATCGCCTCAGGTTCTGCAATTGTCATGATGAGAGCCGACCTGTGGGTGATCCTCCTAGGAATTCTAGGAGGATCGCGGCGAAGATTCGGCAGTGGCGGTTGCACAAAAGGCGCCGGAAGCTCTTGAGGAGGAGCCACCTGGATCTGAGGCGCCGGCAGCGATTCAGGTGTCGGCGGCACGACCGGCTGGGACTGCAACCGCTGAAACGGTATCTGATCCTGCGGCGGCGTCAACGGCAAGAGCTCTGGCGTCGGTTGTGCCACCGGTAACGGCTCGAGAGCAGCACCTAGGACGACTCTCTAATACCACCCTTAATTCCCTTCCCCCTCTCTGTATTTGAGATGAAACCTGCCGAAAGGCTCCTCTCCTCAGCGTATCGTTAACGTATGTCATACGTCTACGCCGTTGTGACGGAGTAGACGCCGAAATATCGTTAACGTCAAGCCTATCGAGTACCACCCTTAACTCCCTCACCGGCGATACAGCATGATTTTGAAATCGGTGAATCTCCCCTCGGTCCAAAATGACCCGAAGTTCTGGTGCCCCCGCCAAAATACCATTATTAACCGTTCTTCTTCTTCTCCGCCTCTCAACATCCAAACGATACTGAGAACTTTGACTGACCATTATGATTTAAAATTTTGTAAAAACTTCAATAATAAATAAAACCGTTCGGGTACGAAAAAGGCAAAGTAAATAAAAAGGTAGAAAAAACGCGTAAAACTGATTAAATTTTCTTTTTACAAAACCCACTAATAAGTTGTTTTTTTTTTTAAATTAAAACGTTTAAAAAATTTAGAAAAATGCAATAAAATTTTAAATTAAATAGATCGAACGCTTACAGCTATAATCCAAACAGAACGTAAATGAAAAGGATGATAATGATACGTAAGTAAAGTCTCCTGAAATGATATTAATCGACCACGGTTAAAAATGTAAAATATTTGTATTGAAAATATATATATGTTACGCCACTGTTCAAAAATTAAAATATTTCTATTGAAAATGTGTAATAAAATTAATGAAACTGTCAACAGTGGTTGATTAATGAAATAAACGAATACAAGAAAATGCTGAAAAAAAAAATAACTAAGTATATTAAATGACCACTGTTAAAATTTTTAAAATATTTGTATTGAAAATATATATATGTTACGCCACTGTTAAAAAATTAAAATCTTTATATTGAAAATATATATATGTTACGCCACTGTTAAAAAATTAAAATATTTCTATTGAAAATATATAATAAAATTAATGAAATTGTCAACAGTGGTTGATTAATGAAATAAACGAATACAAAAAAGTGCTGAAAAAAAAATAACTATATTAATCGACCACTGTTAAAAATTTTAAAATATTTGTATTGAAAATATCTATGTTACGCCACTGTTAAAAAATTAAAATCTTTAAATTGAAAATATATAATAAAATGAATGAAGCTATCAACAGAGGTTGATTAATAAAATAAACGAATACAAAAAAGTGCTGAAAAAAAATATAGCTATGTTAATCGACCACTGTTAAAAATTTAAAATATTTGTATTGAAAATATATATGTTACGCCAATGTTAAAAAATTTAAATATTTATATTGAAAATATATGTTACGCCACTGTTAAAAATTAAAAATATTTATATTTAAAATACATAGTAAAATTAATGAAGCTGTCAACAGTGGTTAATTAATGAAATAAACGAATATAAAAAAGTGCTGAAAAAGAAAAAAATATAGCTATATCAATTGACCACTGTCCACGGAAATTAGGCTCGCAGTCGGCGTACGGCTGTGGGGAGCTCCGTGCAGTGATGGGGGGCCGGCAGTTTTGTTGTTGCTGCGTCACTTGCGCCAGATTGGAGGTGGTCAGGGCCAGTAGTTGTGCTAGCTGCTCGTATGAAGGCAGTCCCAGGCTTGGCTGGAGGTTCTCCGTCATGGCTGCAGAGGGGGCTGGAATCGCCCCGGTCGTTTGCCCTGGGATGGCTATTTGTTGTATATTTGGCGTCATGCTAGGTGCTGTGGCTTGGTATGGCGGGGTTGTCCCTGGTTGGCTGGCTATGACGTGGTAGGCACTGGTCGGCGAGGTCTGTGAGACGAGTTGCCACTACGAGTGAACATCTTGCTGGTAACCTTTTATAATTGCTGGGTGATTAGCCCAGAGAGGCGCCTTGGAAAAGGCGAGGGCAGTAAAATAAAACACAACTTTCACTTTAAACTCAAGAAGGGGAGCAGTCTTTCGACTATAGTGCTCTTCACTGTTAACTCGATGATTGCTGCTCGAAGACTGGTAGAAGACTGGTGCCTGCTGGATTCTGGCGTGTTCTTTTATAGAACTGTTAGCCAGAATCCAAGCATTTGATTGGCTAGAGCATTTGTAACCGAGGTTACTTATATGGGTAGCGGTGCGCTTGACAAGTCATAACTTGTCTGACCGCCGATGACACCACCACCAACAATTTAATTAAAAATTTAATGTAGATGATTTGATAATATATGAAATAAAAAGGAATATTAGTAGTGGTGGTTGATCAATAAACGAACATTTCAATACAGTTTATATGTATATGTATATTAGTCAAAAATTAAATTGAAAATTTAAAAAAATTAATGGAATAAATATATTTATATATATACATATTTATATACACTTATATATATATCCTGGTATGATATTTAAATATCTTACTCGTCCAGCTGCACGGTATTATAAAATGAACATGGAAGAGGCACTAATAAATTAATGGTCGAAAACGCGCGCGCTTTCTTTTAATCACGAAATATTAAATTACAACTTTACACAATAGTAAAAAACACACTGCACATCACAATAACAACGTCACACAATTAAATACGATTATTATGTTAAATTATTATTTAAAACACGTAAAATTAAATTCCGAGTCGCCCGCCAAAAATTAAAATAGGCGCGAACGCAAAGGGAAATGCGCGGGAACACTGTACACTATGATTTAAAGGAAATAACACAATACACAGTACAATCACAAAGTCACACAATTAAATACGATTATTATGCTAAATTATTATTAAAAGCACACGTAAAATTAATCAAAACCGAGTCGCCCGTCAAAAATTAAAATAGGCGCGAACGCAAACGGAAACGCGCGGGAACATTGTACACTATGATTTAAAGTAAATTAGAGGACAATACGAGTTAGTAAATACACAAATAACACTTAATAAAAATACAGAATAGAAAGTGACACGATTAAACGCGATTTAATAAAATTAACACAAATATGTAGATAAAATTTAATTCAAATTTCAAACGAACGTCACGAACTGACAGGTAGAGCGAGCACGAATGAAGATGTGCGAGCAATCATAACGGTTTAAAATTTCCTATCGATCTGAGTTGCGCGCGTCACCTTTATTATATCACTTTCTGATTGGTAATTTTGTTTGACAATGACAGCCAGAACTAACAATACGATTTGCGCATATAATGGCGTCGATCAATGGTAAATGTCGTGCGCAATGGAACAGTGACGGTTAAAAGTGTCCTCCCAATAAAGTGTGATATACGACATTCCTTGTGAACCTCTTCCCAGTCCTGTGCAACAGAGTGCCCTGCGACAGGCCATCTTCAATGAATATCTTAATATTCTCAGGTTGTCCGGCCCTCGAGAATGCTACGTACAGCTGACCGTGAGCAAAGCAGGATCGCCTTAAATAGACACCCACCCTATTTAAGGTCTGACTCTGCGACTTGTTCACGATCATCGAGTAAGTTAATCGAATAGGGAACTGTAACAGTATTACTTTACGAATTAACATGGTATCCCTAGCGATCATCTTGATCCTGGGCAACCATACTTTCTGGCCACGACGGTCGCCGGATACGAATTCACACTCTACCATGTTATCTCAACATAGTAACTCTCATGCGCGTCCCGTTACATTCGCCCGCGTCGACGTCTAAATTTCGCAGCAGCATCACCATCGCGCCCACTTTCAACCGGAGTCGATGACGAGGTAAGCCAGCGACGGCGATAACATTCAACACATCCAGGGGAACGTGAATCTGATCTACTGGCTGCGTATTCAGCTCGTCGGCGCTGACGTATTCCTTTACATCACTTCCCAATTTTTCCAAGATTATTTCGTTCACCTCATCAACGGCCACATTGGTAAGACAGAGTATCGCATTGTCGCCGACGCTTTCGCAGATAAAGTCGACGCCGTAAACGAAAGTATTAAACTGCTCGAGGGAAGTGATGTGAAACATTTTCGGAATCTCGATGAGATCGTCGGGAAGTTGCCTATTGGACTCGAAGGAGACGTACGGAAGTAAGCCCTCTCCAAGTGCCAATAACCATTCCGCGTACGTTCTATCGCCTAATTCCTCATAACGTAACGCTTCTCCGTCCTTGGCGGACGTTCTCATGTTAACGCTCAAAGAAAGTTGTGTAAATACCGGCCATAGTCTACTTAATTTCAGCGAAGCGCCGATTACCCACCTACGATGACCGCGTGGAATTACGGGCAAGACCTGACGAAAATCGCCGTCGAATATGCACAGGCGCCTCCCATCGGAGCCGCCGGTTGATCATTAATCTCTCACAGATACCTATCGACGGCCTCGTCGGCGAACCGATGGGTCATCGGCGCTTCGTCCCAAACTATCAGGCCGGTAGTACGGAAGAAGTCCTATTCCCTCGATTCGAAATGAAGCTTGCTTTAGAGTTCTTCATGAGCGTAATTGGCAAACGGAAACAACGATGGGAAGTTCTTCCGTCGTAAAATAGATTTGCGGCGACTCCCGTCCAAGCGATCGCCGCAGTAGACACTCCTAAAACACCACGTACGTAATGTAGAATGGTGTTATAAAGGTGAGTCTTCCCGGAGCCGCCCGGACCGTCGACGTGAAATACGGTTTTATCATCGTCTCTGTTTTGCAACATGTCTTCGAGGGGCAAACGGTCTGGTAACAGGTAGGGTAGAATTCATCAGGAAATTTGACGTTCGGAACGTTTCGCGACGGCCTTGATCGTAGTGATCCGGTCGAGGAACATTCGGAGGCGCCGCGCCGCCTGCGTCGTCTACCACTTGCTCCTCTTGGTCCTCCCGCACCACATCGTCTCCTATCACGATGCCCAACGTCGCACAGTCAAGCCCCGGCCTCAACCTGTCGAACGTCGCCTGTATCTCGTCGATGCACATCCTAAAGGCGCGCCAACGATCCATACCTCTTTCCAAAAAGTCTTCGATGAGGTACATCCGATAACCGTTGCAGAGAACGACCACGTGGGCTTGTCTGTCATCATCGAGAATGTTGACGATGAGACAGAACAATCTCCTGAGCCGAACGGGAAATCTCTGGAGTACGGCTTCCGCCATACACCGATCGTACTCGTCGATGCGTCCCAATAAATTTTTTGCCTCGCAAGCGGCTTGAAACGTATCGAGTACAACGCCATTTACGGTCCGAAAGTCTTCGTAAGAGGTAGCGCCGTTGACGTGTCGTAGCAGGCGACGCAAGTAAAATAATTCCATGCGTTCCGTCGTAGGAGACACCTCCGCTATATAGCCAAGCATTTTCGAGATATGTCGGCGTGGCTTCCAACTGGTCGTCCCACTATCCCACGTATAATATTCCGGTATCTCGTTGTAGTAATACGCGTGAGCGTTTGCGTCGGTCGCATTGAGAGAATACCATGCCTCTAATTTCGTTCTCTTCTCAAGACGCCCTTCTAGGTCTTCGATCTCGTCGCCTTGTTCAAAGACGACATCGCGATCGTTTGGTAAATGAACTGTTAAAATCATGACCGAGTGCGATCGATGGTGTGTAACATCAATTCCTGCCCCTGAATGGTTTAGGAAAGATGAAACTACCCGGTTCTCATTTATTTTGTGGAGGCTGGGTCGTGGTTCGAAAATTAATAAAAATTTAGTATTTTGTTAGGCGCCAATAGCCAATTGCTCAATACCTATGCCTTACTGGTTTTCAAAATGTAAAACTGTGGCTATTCAGTGGCCTTATTGTTTACATAGGTATCATGAGTTTTTAGAGAATTTATTATCAAAACACAATGTAAGAAAAATAAGTTGTATATTAGTATTTAAAGACAAAACTTGAAATGGTAAATATTTGTATATAAATTTAGATATTTGATTAACAAAAATTGAATTTAGAGGGTAGCTACCTTCCTTACATAAATTATATGTAGGAGTAAGAATGTTATAAGGCTGACGGCCGATGAAAAGTTAAAGATAAAAATTTACATTTGCTGAAGGCTAAAAATTATATGTTAAATGAAAATTCCACAAGAAGTTGAGCGTGTTGATGTTCAAATGAGAATGACTCTCACCACAAATCCTGTTCACGAGCTGCCGGAGCGCCTCGTCCCACTCAAATCTCCTCTTCCCCTTCCTCTGTTTGCTTCGTTTACTGATAAAAGTTGAAACTTAGACTGATTACCATATAGTCGCTATTCAAGCTCCATATTCAGTGACATGTGTGGATATGGACAAACAAATTTCCTCCTGGGCTAAACAAGGTTATCCTCACAGGACCATCACCATCGAGCTGGTCACTTAAATTGACACCCAAGGCTTATTATTGGCTGGTCATTACCACCTCTTCAAGCTGGCACTTAATACCTCATCAGGCTGGTACTTAATACCTCACACCTAAAAGAGTCCATCGTGTTACTCTACCTTGCATTTACCTGTTTGAAAAGGCACTCTGGGTGCGTTAATACCCCACGTAATGCTTTAAGACCTTAACGTTTCTTCTAAAAATGCCCAAATATCCCCTACCAAATTCCAAGATATTTTTATAACCTTACCAAATTTAAAAAACCGCGTTCTACTATTGCCCAAACCTATATTTAAATCGCGTTTAAAACTTTAAATTCACAATTAATTCCCCTTAACAATAAGCAACAGAATTAAATGTAATTCCTTATCCAACATAGATTTTAGCTACTGACGCTGTTTTTTATGGCACGCGTGCATCGCTACCCAAGCGCTTCAAAAATTAACCTATTAAATATCCCTTAACATCGGATTGAATGCTGGCGATTTTACAAATTAAATACATATACATTAATCAATAAATGTCAATGATTATAATTTAGTAGATATTGGTTTATTTAATTACCTATCTCCAGGAATTGAGGCTTTAAATCTGCGGTAAGTCAGCACAAACACGTCTTGTTCTTGGCTTCAAGAATAGGAAATGCCTAATTTATTGTCTCCTTTAAAATAGCTTGCAATCGTTGCCAACCGCAAAATGATAAAAAGTGTTTACTTAAAATTCTGTTTTTATTATCAAATCTACTTAATTATTGCACTATTTTACTTCCCATTAATAATTCTTATTTGTTACTAAATTTCTATTGATTCAAATTATTAATTAAAGTTTATTGTTTAATTTTTACCAATATTATCTAGATTTCTAACTAGTAAGAGCCGGTGGTTTGCTGGTAGAATAACAGATGGCGCTCGGTGTATATTTTAAAGTTAATTCAAGTCTATTCGTTAAGAATCGGTTGGGTTTGCCTGTAAAGTACAGATGGCGCTCGGTGTATGTTTTAAACTTTGTTCATATTTATTCTGTAGCGATAGGGCAGGTTGATAAATCTTCGAGTGGGAATGAGGACTTCGGCAGCTCTAGGATTCTGTGAACAAAAAGTAAATAAATTTAAAGTATCTGCTATTATAGTGGTTTTAAGAACCCCATAATTAAATTATATATATTCTGTAGCGTCCTGGAACTTTAGGACGGTACACTTTCTCTCTCCCTCTACAAAAAAATATGTGTACTTCCATACATGTATTTTTTCCTATAAATTGAGACTTCAATTTCTACTTATCCGCTGATGGATATAACTAAAGCTAACTTAAAAGAATTGAGATATGGTTACTTAACCATAAATGATTATAAACCGAATTGTAACTAAATTAAGCTATAAGACAGCTACGGTTCCTACACCTTAACTTCTTACTAACTAACTAAAAGTAAATATCTTACATACTAGTGAATGCTGCTATAAGAGAGGATTTAGTACTCAATAGTAGCTTCGCGTACTACACGCCTAATATTTCAGGGACAAAATCAGTAACGACAAATTCAATAATGACAAAATTGGGAAAGACACAATCGGTAAAGTCAATGTAGTACTAATCCAAGCCATATTAGCATATACACTATACATATTTCACTTACTTCAGAGACCGAGAGGCTCCAAAACATCATCTATTCAATACTACATTCCACCAGATATAAAATATCCCCTGAATACTAATTATTCAGACACAAAATTGGAAGTAGAATTAAATCGATATAAAGCTTGTATAGCATTTCACATACAAGAAACCCTTTGAAGAGAGTTCGGAAAGGAAACATAAAATGTTTTAGGAGAGGACCCAAACATCAGTCTCCACAGACACTGTGGTGTAGTGCCTGAGCAGCGTTGTAGCGGCTGCCAGTGCTGAAATTGGAGTAGACATAAGCACATCTAAACCACGATACAGGAACCAAGTTCTCTGCCTATCCTTAACAGTGGGATAAAATATCCAGACTGTTAATAAATCAAACAAATTTATTTTGGATGTAGCTCCAAAGGGCTGAAATTAGACGTACGTATCAACTAAAATACTTTGGATATAGCTCCAAGGGGCTGAACTAGAAATACGTGACGACTAAACAACAAAAAGGACCATTGTTCTGGAAAGCTCTTGCTTCAGGCGCGATGAACAGTGTTTCGATCGAGCGATTGGCCAAGGGCTGAGGTGAAGCGGGGAGGCTGAGATATGTCTCTCGAAGACCGTCAGACGACCTAGGTCACTCCTGACTGACAAGCTCCCTTACCCATGTTTACGCTCGACCCTCCTTAACCACCTGTCATTCAAGACAGCCCGGCCGAAACTAGTCCATCCCCATCCTGGAACAAGTTCCTTTAATGGCCGTTAAATATCCTACGAACTAGGATAATGATTACTTCTTACCTGTAAACATCTAGAAAATATAATACGAAAAGTAACTAAAGTTTATACTAACAAAACTAGAACGAAGTTAGTCAGAACACTTAACCAAAATTAAGATACTAGAAGATTTCAAGTAGGATGTTCTCCAGAAATGTCAGAAATACAAAAGGAATATACAAGCAAAGCATAATCTTTTTTTTTGAGTCAGGTTTGGTAAAGACATTACCCCTGATCTAACGAAAGGAAAACTAATTCACTGTTTATCAAGGGGCAAATTGACCATCCAGGAAAAATATTCCCTCCAAACAAATTTCCCTTGACTTTCAAACCACAACTGAACAATTATATTTATTTACCAGACCACGAGAATGCCTTAGCAAGACTGACAAATAGAATACAATAAATATAATAAAAACTAACAGGTGGAAGGTTTCCCTAACGAAATTCAGTCTGCCCTAACCCTTCCTCAAACATAAACCTAAGTAGAGTAACACAAAAGAATTATAGAAGTGGAAAAATAGAAAGTATAGATGAAAATAAGGACAACACAAAGAAGAATGACGATGTTCTGTCATTTATTGATATTTTCCAAGCGCATGAAAATCACCAAAATGTCGTATAATCACAAAAGGCTTAACCGTTACTACATCGGATTCCATATCCTCGAGACAAATCTTGCTGAGTTTCACTTGCTTGGTTCACATCAACTGCGTGGCGTGCAGACGTTGAAGACGCTACACCCACTAAACGTGGCCCACCCTTCAACCCTTGGATAAAAGATATCCAGCCGGAAAAATATTTCCGAAGTTTACTGACAACAAACTACACTACTAGAAAACTACTATCAACGCAAGACAAAACCTTCCAGGTATCTTAATTAAAATTAGTGCGCCTAATCTAAATTTATGGGTAATTAACTTAATAGAAAATGCATTATAAAAATGTTTACCCGACTGAAACGTCAGAGTTTGATCCATAGTACGTTTTTAAATCAGAAACATGCCAATGACCTGCATCAGATCCGTCTGCATGGTCTAATGCATATACTAATTTAGAAATTTTCTGGCGAACTGTGCAAAGTACAAATTTGGGTGCTAACTTAGCTGAAAAATGTTTGGAAGCATCTGACAAAACCTTATTTTTCTTCCATACCTTATCACCTACTTCATATTTAACTTCCCGCCTACGCAAGTTATATGTCTTCTGATTTCTCTGGTAAGCATTATTTAACCGCTTTACTACATCTTTATATGTATCCGAAAGGTTCGATATGTCATCACAATACCTATTCCTATCACCCGGAGCTAGTTGAATGCCTGATGTTGGCTCTACTTGCCCGTAAAAGTCTCCTGAAATGGGAACTTTACGGCCGAAATTCAAGAAAGCAGGAGGGAAACCAGTTAGTAGTCGTGAGTAGCCGTTCTGATTGCGTGAGCAACTCTGAAAATTTCTACATCCCAATCCTGATGATTATCTTGGATATAACTGCGTATAGCTGTACCTATCGTAGCGTTCGATCGCTCGACTGGATTTACTTGTGGGTGATACAATGCATTAAACCAAATTTTTTGTACTTTGTACCGATCGGCCAGTTTCTTAAAAACTGATGAAGCAAACTGCTTCCCGTTGTCTACCATAATGAACTGTGGAACACCGTAAATCAAAAATACGTCATTCTCCATAAATTTAGATATAGTCTGAGCTGTGGCATTACGCATGGGATGTACGAGAACATATTTAGTAAACCAATCTAAAACTACTAAAAGATATGAAAAAAACCTTTTACTTCTTGTTACCGGACCAAAAATATCTACGCTTATGACTTGCCATGGAAATTCTACTTTCTTTTCTTTCCCCATTAAACCGTAACGTGAAAATGACACTTTTTGCGAACCGCAAGTCTTGCATGACTTGACATATCTCAGTATATCCTTACGCATTTTAGGCCAATAGTAGTCTTCACAAATTCTCTTAAGTGTTTTAAAATACCCCAAATGTGCTGCCGTACTTTCATTGTGACATTGTTTTAGAACATTATTTCGTTGTGAAAGTGGTACCAAAAGTTTCCATTCTGTTAAATTAGTTTTCACCGGTAATTTATTAGCAACATGTTTAAAGATTAAATTATTCTCTACCTTAAAAAATGGATACAAATTTGGATTTGCCAAAATTTTTGTACGTAATTTAATATACCAATCATCTAGATTCTCCTGATTAAGTGATAATGAACCTACTGTGAAATTTTGTTCTTCATTATCTGACGGTTCGTCTCGCTGCACTCTAGATAAAGCGTCAGGAACTACATTTAAATTACCTTTACGGTGCACTAAATTAAAGTCATATTGTTGCAACTTAACCATCCAGCGAGCTAATCTGCCGGTAGGTGACTTCAACTTATGCAACCAGCTAACCGCTAAATTATCAGTTATGACTGTAAACTTCTGACCTTCCACGAAGGGCCGAAATCTCTCTAAACTAAATAATAAGGCCAATACTTCTAACTCGTAAATACTGTAGTTTCTTTCTGCCTTATTTAGTGAGCGACTGGCAAAAGCAATTACCTTTTCTTCTCCTCCCTGTACTTGTGTCAAACAACTACCTAATCCTGTACTAGACGCGTCGCACTGTATAACAAAATTATTTGACTTAAAATCAGGACTAGTTAGGATTGGAGTAGAGATAAGCGCTTGCTTAAGTGCCAAGAATGCTTGTTCTGCATTTTCATTCCACTTAATTGGTTGTCTTTTACCACGTTTCCCTTTTAGCAAATCATTTAACGGAGCAACTAAAGTCGAAAAATGAGGTAAAAATCTCCGGTACCACGAACACATGCCTATAAATCGTTTCATCTGAGTTGTATTTGTAGGACGAGGATAACTGATCATCGCTTCTACCTTCTCAGGGTTTGTACGTAATCCACCTTCAGTATCAATTACATAACCTAAATATTTTAGAGATTTTCTAAAAAACTGACATTTTTCATAATTTACTGTTAGGCGAGCATCCTTCAACCTATCAAACACTTCTTTTAAAATTGATACGTGTTCCTCAAAACTAGAAGCGGTGACAATTATATCGTCTAGATAAACAAAAACTTTATTTTCTAATTTTGGTGTTATAACAATGTCCATTAGCCGTTGCATAGCCTGTGCAGCGTTTGCAAGACCAAATGGTAGTACTTTAAAACAAAATAAGCCCCTTCCCGGAACAGCAAATGCGGTTTTGGGTTTGGAAGTTTCAGAAAGTGGAATTTGCCAAAAAGCGCTTTTCAAATCTATGCTACTGATATATTTAGCGTCCCGTAACATACTCAATATACCGTCTACAAAAGGTAAAGGATATGAATCCTTAACAGTTACTGAATTTAAAGATCTACCATCAAAACAAAATCGATAATTTCCATTATCCTTTTTAACTAATAAAACTGGCGACCTCCATTCACTAAAAGTAGGTTCAACTACATCTTGTTCTAACATTTTGTCAAGTTCTTCATTTAAAATATTCATCATATATGGTGATAAAAGATATTGGCGCTGCCTGATAGGTTCAGCATTTCCAGTGTCTATATGATATACCATCCTATCGGTAAGGCCTAACTTCCCACAACTAAGTCCCTTGAATAACTGCTTGACCTTTTCAACTTGCCGGAGCTGAACTCCAGTTAAGTCAGCCAAACCGCCATCATTGGTCTCAACTGTGTTCACACGACACAGAGCTGAAACTCTTATGCTACCAACTTTATTTACCCAAGTATTTGATTCAAAATCTAAATGAATGCCAAATAACCTACAAAAATCTATACCAAAAATAAAAGAACTAGGCAAAGATGGAACTATATAAACCTTAAATATTCGAACTATGTTGTTAATCTTGAGCGGTAAGTGAGCTATACCTGTGACAGTTTGAGGAGTACCGTCTGCTGTCGTTACATATCTTAGATCTGACGTTACAAATTTACATTTAAATTGTTCTAAAATTTTCACACCATTGCTTCCAACTACAGAACGATTACAACCAGTATCCACTAAAGCTAAAAATTTCTTATCGTATAAAAAAACTGAAATGTAAGGTCTATCGTCACCATTTTTAGACAACAATAGAGGTGTTACTCGTACTTCATCACTAACTCTACGGTAAGTTTTGTAAAAATTTCTTACTTTACTTAACCAAAAATTCCAATCTGATTTGTTAGTCACAACATTTTTAAACTTACTATAACTACGGGGGTTTGGACATTGACTAACTTTATGTGGCCCCCTGGTTAGTTTTTTGAACATTTTTTACACTCTTTAAATGTGACATTTGATTCACCACACTTAAAGCAAAATTTATTTCTTTTAGCTCTACATTGTTTAAAAACATGATTTTCACCTTTACAGTTAAAACAGATTACTGGTGTCTTGGTAATTTTGATTTCATTAACATTTGATTGCCCAGGTTGACTTCTACGATTAGGTTTAAAATTTGATTTTGGTGGTGATACAGACTTAACAGACTTTTCATGAGATTCCCTAACATTATTCTTATCTAAAGAAGGCAACCCAACATACAAAAGATCCTTTTCCACTAAATTACTTCTCATAGGAGGCGGTATATATTTTTTGGTACTTTCCTCAGCGTATTCTACTTTTTTGCACTTTGAAATTAATTCTGAAATTGTATCTATAGTCAATAATGCTAAAGGAGTAGCAAAATATGGCAATAAATTCTTTCTAATTTGTTTAATGCGTTCTTCTAAACTTGGTTTTGTTTTTAGTCTATTATATAAAGCTTCCATGATTCTAATATAAATATGTACTGGCTCATCCACATGTTGTGTTCTCTTTTCAATGTAATCACTCGTACTCTTATTAAAATCCTCATGTAAAAAATCATTTTTCAACTGATCTACCAAATCTTCCCAAGTTCTAACCTCATTACTACCTCTAACAGATCGATACCACTGTAGAGCTGGTCCCGAAAAAAGATCTGACCCTGACTGGAATAATTCTCTTTTAGTGACGTTTCGAGCTATTGCTAACTCTAAAGTAAATAAATTTAAAGTATCTGCTATTATAGTGGTTTTAAGAACCCCATAATTAAATTATATATATTCTGTAGCGTCCTGGAACTTTAGGACGGTACAGGTGGATCTTAAATTTCAAAATGTGCCAGGCGCCATTCCGCTCAAACATCTACAACCTAGATAATTTTGAATTTCGTCAAGATTGGAGACGGGTTCGCCGTTCTCGTCAACGGGTACGGCGACGACCGTAATACAATCTACGCCTTTCTTTATGTAGAAAAGTACATATTTTACGGAAGCAAGACTCCGGACATATTCGAAATTTATGTGGGTTTGATATTTCAATAGTGCAAAAGGATTATATGGGACGACCCTCGTGTTCGTGACGATACACGCCGGATTCTGTATGTCTATAAACCTGTTGTATCTAGGTCTACGATATACAGGCCGCTGATTATCGCCCACGTTCAATGTTGTCTCGTCCCTACATTCCTTGGGATAATATTTCTTGCATCGTCCCTCTATCATACACGGAGCGTTCGGATTCATCACTCCGCACGGTCTATGAATTTGATATCTGGCTACCAAATCGTAGAGGTTCGGTTGGGTCTCCTGGTCCGGTATGGTGGCCGAGATGATGCGATCGACATCATGCGCCGTGACAATTTTGTCGTCATTTAAAGGAATCACTAGCAAATGGCAATGCGGGAGGCCTCGTTTTTGAAACTCGATGACATAGTGGTAATTTAGAATTATCCCATAAACGTGTTTGTTAACTATGTCATCTACGAACTCTAATAATTTCATGTGAAAAACGCGACACACTAAATCTGGTCGATGCTCTGGCTTTTGCATTCCTTCTAAATTTTGAAAAATTTCCGGCCAGTTCGGATTGCAAGTGAATGTAATAAAGAGGTCTGGCTTACCTTGACGAGCAATAACCGTCATCGCATCCAAATATTGCCTCTGCATGTGTCGAGGACCCCCCGGAAATGTGGCTGGCGAAACCATCGTCCTACCGTTCCTGTCCGCCGAAACGGCAGCTTCCGGATGCAGTGTGACGATACGTCTTACAGCCGCTTCCCTGGCAACCCTGAACTGATTTTGATGTTTAATCCACCACAATCTACCGGCCTCCACGCGTATCCATGCGTCAATGATATACTGTTGAAATAATTTCCCACCGTGATGTAGAAGGGAGAACTGGTCTCGCGTATACAATCTATATCTATAAAATTCCCGCATCGTAATCTTATGATTGTCGTGCCTCAGATTTATAGCGTATCCATTTTCGCCGTACAGAAAAAGTAAAGGATACACCATAGGATCTGATAAGGGATTTAAGTTGTTCAATTCATGTCGCCGTGGTTCTCCCCCCTCTGGCACTTCGTCATCGCCCTCGTTTCTGGGATAAAGAACTAAATCGACATCGTACGGAGGCTCTAGACCATAAAATATACCCGCAATGTCGCTTCGACTCTCGGGTAAATCAAATTGCCTATTTCCTCTGTTGATGCCGCCGGCCGCTCGAAAACCTAGAACGACGTTCTCTACCAATCTACCACCTTGCCTTTATCGTTCCTCGCAGAACTTCGCTCATCGTTTTGTACGCGACGATCCACCGATTGTGTCTTCTGAGGGCCCTTTCGAAGAAACTTACGACATTCGCCGGTACTCTATCATCGATGAACGCATTACGTCGTCTATCCATAACCTCGTTGACGTCGAAGTAATATTGGTTAAGTCGTGGTTGATTTTAAGTCCTGAGTATTTGGGATACCCATCGTGTAATGGTAAATCTGTCCGCAAATACTGAAAGATCATCTGCCCTGACCTTCCATATTAAGTGCCGGCGACGAAGTTACGAACGACGCCATCGCAACTAAGCTATTGACTACTCTAATGTTCTCTAAGAAAGTGCGATGTTTCGCGGTGTTTTCGGTGTAGAATCTCCGAAAGTCTGGAGGACAAATCGGAGGTTCCAACACGACGGCGCCATTCTTACAACAATTTAGTCGTATACCCTGCCTATTCGAAGGTTCCCTCCTGAAAATCTATACATTGCATCTATTGCATAGATCAGTCAAAGTACCACAATAATGAGGATTGTGGGACATCGCCTCAAGTTCTGCAATTGTCATGATGAGAGTCGACCTGTGGGTGATCCTAGCCGTTCCAGAGAGCGATCACGTGGGCTTGTCTGTCGTCATCGAGAATGTTGACGATGAGACAGAACAATCTCCTCAGCTGAACGGGAAATCTCAGTAGTACAGCTTCCGCCATACACCGATCGTACTTGTCGATGCGTCCCAATAAATTTCTTGCCTCGCAAGCGGCTTGAAACGTATCGAGCACAACGCCGTTTACGGTACGAAAGTCTTCGTAAGAGGTAGCGCCGCTGTCGTGTCGTAGCAGGCGACGCAAGTAAAATAATTCCATGCGTTCCGCCGAAGGAGACCCCTCCGCTATATAGCCAAGCATTTTCGAGATCAGTCGGCGCGGCTTCCAACTGGTCGTCCCACTATCCCACGTACAATACTCCGGTGTCTCGTTGTAGTAATACGCGTGAGCGTTTGCGTCGGTCGCATTGAGAGAAAACCACGCCTCTAATTTCGTTCTCCCCTCGAGACGCCCTTCTAGTCTTCGACCTCGTCGCCTTGTTCAAAGACGACATCGCGATCGTTTGGTAAATGAACTGTTAAAACCATGACCGAGTGCGATCGATGGTGCATCTTAAATTTCAAAATGTGCCAGGCGCCATTCCGCTCACACATCTACAACCTAGATAATTTTGAATTTCGTCAAAATTGTGGACGGGTTCGCCGTTCTCGTCAACGGGTACGGCGACGACCGTAATACAATCTACGCCCTTCTTTACGTAGAAAAGTACATATTTTACGGAAGCAAGACTCCGTACACTTCGAAATTTATGTGGGTTTGATATTTCAACAGTGCAAAAGGATTATATGGGACGACCCTCGTGTTCGTGACGATACACGTCGGATTCTACATGTCTATAAACCTATTGTATCTAGGTCTACGTTATACAGGCCGCTGATTATCGCCCACGTTCAATGTTGTCTCGTCCCTACATTCCTTGGGATAATATTTCTTGCATCGTCCCTCTATCATACACGGAGCGTTCGGATTCATCACTCCGCACGGTCTATGAATTTGATATCTGGCTACCAAATCGTAGAGGTTCGGTTGGGTCTCCTGGTCCGGTATGGTGGCCGAGATGATGCGATTGACAACATGCACCGTGACAATTTTGTCGTCATTTAAAGGAATTACTAGCAAATGGCAATGCGGGAGGCCTCGTTTTTCAAACTCGATGACATAGTGGTAATTTAGAACTATCCCATAAACTTGTTTGTTAACTATGTCATCTACGAACTCTAATAATTTCATGTGAAAAACGCGAATTAAGCCGTGTGGCCGACTTAATATCTTTTTAAAAAATATTACAAAGTTTAAAAAGTTACAAAAGTTTATTTAATTGAATTCACAATATTAAAATGTTATAAAATGATGTTTACTGTATGAGAGCTCGACGCGAAGTGAGTTATCTCATCGCTGATCACAGGGAAGCAGCTGGGATGAAACCGCTGACATGGCTTTATTGTTTGTCTTATCTGGGTTGCTATATGACTTAACTCCTCCACCCTTAGACAGAACTTTAGGGTTAAGCTGAAGTTCGAGGCGATTCTTCTTTAGGGTTGGTCCTGGTTTCTTGAAATCGTTTTCGTAATTTTTGAAAGATATAAACACTAAAACATATTATGGTAACATATAGTAATATTGTCCAAACACTGGGTTGATACCAATGAGAAGTAGAACTTGTTATTGAATTTAAATTTTGCTTGTTTTGTTCCAATTTGTATTTTATAATATGCAAGTCGTCTAGATTTGTTTGTGACAAACTAATATTTTTTATTTCGTAATTATATGTAACATTTACTTTATAATCTAATTCGGGAATATAAATATCTCTTTGGTTTGGTATATCTGTCTGTACATGTGCAAACTTTTGATTTGAAATTTGAATTATACAACCTTTTTGATTGGTTACAATATAGGTTCCGGTTGTTAATAATTTTGTTTCCGACAAATCTTTGCAATTGAAATTAATTGATTTGCCTGATGGGTTTATTACTAGTAGTTGATTAAATTCTAATGTTTGCACTTTTTGACTTGTTAATTGTATTAGTTTGACGTGGCAATTAGAATATGGTCTTTTTGCTAGTAGCAGTTGTACTTCACATGGTTGATTAGTCTCTAAATTTATCAAATCTAAGTTATTACAATAAAAGTGGTTATCTATAAGTTTACAAAGTTCGTTCGATGAGCTGTAATATTGATCGGATAAAATAAGGTATTTTTTGTTGGGGATGATTAGTTGGAAGGTATTATTTTGATTTAATACAGGACATGAGTATAAGTGATAAAGATTATATTGAATGGTGTCGGTTATTGGCACTTCTAAGATAAAATTGAGCTTCGTTTTCTTCCAGTAGGCTTTAATTTTGATTAGGGCTTCGAAATTTAAGATTTGGTCCTTAACAGCAGGAAAAGGTAAGTTAACATAATTACTTATTTGTAAGAGGCTGTCTAGTAGATCTTCCGGTTCAATAATTGAAGGATGCATAACATTAATTTTTGCAAATGTGACAGCTTCCTCGAGTGTCTCTAATATTTGTAGGATACTTTGTGCCATTATATTTACTTGGGTATAGACATTATTAAATTGAATTCTGTGATACAGTTCGACCTTTTGGTCTTTCAGTGCTTGTTCGATTTGTAGAATTCTTGAACGTAGCACAAGTTGGTTCGTGGTCAGGTTATTTATAGATGACTCAAATTTGTCTATTGCCTTGGTGGTTAGTGTTATTTGGGATTCCAATACTTGTTTTAAAGTGAGTTGATTTTTGTCTAGGTGTTCTAGGTGTCGTTCTATTATTTCGCCGTCTTCATTATCTAAGTTACCAGTGATTGATTTCCAGATTGATCCTAATCCATTGATTAGTCCTCGTTTAGATCGAGATTGCGGCGTTAGTTGGTTAAATTTCCGATTAATTTCGGCAAATAAGAATTCTGTGATTATTGCGAAATTCTTAACTTCCATTTTTTCTCTTTCATCTAATATTAATGCCTTCTCTAGATCGTCAATATTCGACTTTAATCTGCTATATTCGTCCATGATTGGTTGCAAATCGATAGATCGTACTGTTATGAATTACACCCCCTTGGAAAAGGAGATGGCACGCCTATGCCTCTGATGGTGACTGGAAAGGCTCTAGAAAGAGCCAAGGACTTTTCTAGATTATGGCTGGAGAAGATTCTGGATTGATCTAGAGCTAATTTCGGAGTATATAAGGCGCGATTACAAGCGCGGGAAGGGGAGTTTATTTGAGTTTGAGAAGTGACACGTTCGGGAAAAAGTGAGGTTAAAGTAAACAAAGTGTATTTTGAAGTATTGTATAGTCAGTAAATTGTTAAATAAAGTGTTAGTAGTGTTTAATCTCTTGTTAAAATTATTTAGAACCCACGGATTCATACAGGGTGTTTCCTAAAAGGTGGAAATCCGTAACATTTTGGTGTCGGAAGCGGAATTTTGACAAGAGGATTTTTCGGAAGCGTTCGAGAAGGTTTGGCAGTGTATTCTCGAAGTTGGTGCTAACACAGAGGACTAATTTACTGGACGTTGTTCGATGGTTATTTTCGAACAGGAAAATAGTGTCAAGTGCATTTTTTGAGACATTTTTGGAACATTTTATTTGGACATTAGAGGTTAAGTGACGAAGATTCTAGATAAGACTTTTTCGTGCCGTTTTGAGGTTTTTCTGGACAGTCCCATTACCGATAGTGACGTAATTGTTAAATTTATTTGATTTCAACGTAGTCGTATGCCTATAACAACCAGAAGTATGGCAACTGAAAGGCAAATACAGGACTTATTTGCACAATTCCAGAAAGTGTTGGAAGGGCTAGAAAGAAGGCATCAAGAAGAAGTAAGTGAAATCAAAGAGGAAATAGACCTGCTTAAGCGACAATTGAGGGATAGAGGAAGCCAGCAAGTGGTATTATCAGATCAGCTGTTTGAACCTCCCTCCTTTGACGGCCAAAGTTCATGGACCATTTACAAGATGCAGTTTGAGGCAGCAGCGAGTGCAAACAACTGGAATGACGAAGAAAAGGCTATGGCGTTAATCGTGGCATTAAGAGGCCAAGCATTGGAAATACTCCAGACAATCCCAGTAGACCAACAACGGGATTTTAAAGTTTTAGAAGCTGCCCTAGATCTACGATATGGCGATCAACACCTTGCCCGAGTGTACCAGACCCAGCTGAAATCACGTGTTCAAGGGGCTGGGGAAAGTTTGCAAGAGTTTGAAGCTGCCGTGTGGAGACTGGCTCACCTGGCTTACCCTGATGTACCGAAGGAATTCCAAGATCAACTGGCAGTAGATGCTTTTCTGGATGGTATACAGGATGATGAGATCAGGCGAGTCCTCATGTTATCTCGATACCAGAACAGCAGCGAAGCGTTGGTACGTGCACTCGAGGTGGAAGCTGTCCTTCAAGATACCCCGAGTCCAAGAGTACAAGCTATGAGTCTCGAAAGATCGCAGTCTGAAAAGGAGAACCAGAACGCTATGTTGGCCGACATATATAAGATGTTCAATCAGTTACTGGCTCAAGTGGATACTGCAGAAAGACAAGGCAAGCCAAGCGGGGGTATTAAATGCTACAACTGCGGCAAGATAGGACATATCAAACGAGACTGTCGACAGCGGAACTCGAGGAAAGTGAATGTTGGAAACAGGGCAGAGACACAGAATAAACAAAGTAGTGGAAGGCCAAGTGGACGGCGTATGAAATGCTACAGGTGCGGGGAACTAGGACATATCCAGCTTGAATGTCCACAGAGGAGCTTGGAGAGAGTGAAGGCCGGAGATGCAGTGAAGCCAAGGGGAAAACCAGAGGAAGCCGTTACCAGAGAGGCTGTGACAGATAACGAACGTGGTGCCCCTAGAGAAGTGAAGATTTCCCAGCTTCGGAGCATTACAGAAAGGCCACCACTACAAGGATATGACGATAAAACGAAACCTGAGAGAAATGCAAACATTTCATCCGGAAGAAGGTACAAGGAAGGTTGCAAGCACAACCACTGGGAGAAACTGCAGGTCACGGGAGCAGTCAACACTGTCAAGGTGGAGGTGCCGGATGATAAGGCAGATGAAGCGCTCAGACAGGAACAATTGAACGATGTGGAAATTGGGCCTATATTGAGAGCCAAAGAAAGGGGAACTCGTCCAAAATGGAAGGATGTTTCGGGCAAAAGAGTGGGGCTGAAGGCACTATGGGCGCAGTGGGACTCACTGAAAGTCATGAACGGGCTGTTGCGGAGAGCATGGGAAAGCCCGGATGGAAAACAGCTGGTTATGCGTCTAGTGATTCCCAGGTGTCGAGTTGCGAAGGTGCTTCAGGAAGTGCACGAAGGAACATCCGATGGACACTTCGGTGTTAACAAGACCCTGAAGAAAATACGAGAACGATTTTATTGGATAAGAAGTCGTCAGGATGTGGAGGCTTGGTGTCGCAAATGCAAGATTTGTGCAGCCAGTAAGGGACCACAGACTGGAAGTAAGGGTGAAAACAAGCAGTTCAACGCCGGAGCTCCTTTCAAGAGGTTGGCTAACGATATAGCGGAACCATCACCAGCCAATGACCGAATGAAGGCTCGATATGACTGGAAGGGTAATTCAAAGGAGGTCATCAAGGTGGGAGAGCTAGTTTGGCTGTACAACCCCCAGCGGAGGAAAGGAAAGTCACCGAAATCACCTTGGGATGGACCGTACACTGTTATTACCCAAATTAATGATGTCGTCTATCGGATTCAGCAAAGCAGAAAGTCCAAGATGAAGATCGTGCATTTGGACAGGCTGGCGAGATACACTGGTGATCCTGAGTTGCCTGATCGGGACGATCAGGCTTAAGGAGGGGGCAGTGTTATGAATTACACCCCCTTGGAAAAGGAGATGGCACGCCTATGCCTCTGATGGTGACTGGAAAGGCTCTAGAAAGAGCCAAGGACTTTTCTAGATTATGGCTGGAGAAGATTCTGGATTGATCTAGAGCTAATTTCGGAGTATATAAGGCGCGATTACAAGCGCGGGAAGGGGAGTTTATTTGAGTTTGAGAAGTGACACGTTCGGGAAAAAGTGAGGTTAAAGTAAACAAAGTGTATTTTGAAGTATTGTATAGTCAGTAAATTGTTAAATAAAGTGTTAGTAGTGTTTAATCTCTTGTTAAAATTATTTAGAACCCACGGATTCATACAGGGTGTTTCCTAAAAGGTGGAAATCCGTAACAGTACTAATGTCCATTTGTCGATGATGTTTCTACATTTCCCTAGAGGTAGGGGTAGTAGTCCTGGGTTATTGTTTAATCTTCTGACTCGCTCTCCTCCGTGGATGACGGGGGTGCATCTGGAACAAGAGGTCTTCTTAAGTTTCTTAAATGTACTCTTTTTACAGATTTATTTCGTGTATTAGAAATTTCGCAAGTATTATCGCTATTTATCTTAGTGATAGTGAAGGGTCCCTCATATCGATTTTTAGTTTTATGTCTGGTCGCTTTCCTACTTTTAACATATACAGTTTGTCCTTTCTTAAAAGTGGTTTGTGGGTCATCAACGTCTTCGTTTCTCCGTTGGTGGACGGTTTGTTTAGTTTGTATTATTTTTTGGTTGATGGTTTCGTATATTCTTTTCATTTTCGTTTTGTGATCATTTAAGTAGTTGCTGAAAATGTCTTGATTGTAATAAATTTCGAAAGGGTTTCTGCTGTCGGTGTGTCCTATAATTAGTTCAAATGGTGTAAAACCTGTAGCGGAATGTATCGAACTATTATAAGCTAATAGGGCATATTTCATCTGATCTGTTATAGGGTCATTATTAATGTTTTTCAATATTCGTACATGTTCGAGTATTGTTGAATGGAATCTTTCCATAATACCGTTGCTTTGCGGATTTCTGACAGTTGTAAAGTGAATATCGATTTTATGTAGTTTTAAGAGTTCTTTCACTACGCTGTTGTTGAATTCTTTACCATTGTCGCTTACTATTTTTTCAGGTGTTCCGTAGAACGTGAAATAGGTGATAAGTTTTTCTGAAATGTGAACTGCTGTTTTCGCAGGGATTTCAAATGCCTGAGCGAGTTTGCTAAAGGCATCGATAATTGTTCAAAATAATTTTTGTTCCATAGTAAATACGTCCATGTGTAAAATTTGGAAGGGTTTGGTTGGGGTCTCAGTCAGCATCATAGGCATAATTTCGGGTATTCTCTCGTATTTACTTCTTTTACAAATTTCGCAGTTTCTTATAAATTCCTCAACATCGCGCTGAAGGTTTGGCCAATAGTATTTTAGTTTAAGATGAGCGACGGTTTCTCTTGTCCCGCGGTGATTGGTTTTTCCTTCGTGATAGTTTTGTATTACTTGCAGCTGTTCTTCTTGCTCTAACACATCGATTAACTTTTTGGTACATCTAATCAATGTGGGTCCGTTATCTGTGAATTTGCTAGTGTATGTTTCACACAGATTTTTATATGTCTTCTTTGTCGGTGAACACATGATATTGTCGATCTATTGTTGTAAAGTCTCGGAGCAATTTAAATAGGTCTTCCATTATGGTTTCAATTTGTACTTCGGCTTCGAGGATCGTTTTCTGTCCTCGTTTCGTAACTTTCGGTTTTCTCGGATTTAGGAGAACAGTTTTGATGTGAATTTGGTTTCTTTTCGTATTTATGGGTTCATCCAATATAGGTATGCTAATCGTAGGATCTTCGTCATTTATCGAATGTGCCGTAGAAATCGGTGTTATAGGTCTATCAACTGGGTTTAGATTTTGTTGTACCTGATGTGGTGTAGGTGTATTTAAGCTTCGTGGTTCTTCCGTTGCGCTTTCTAGTTCGCCTAATAGAGCATCTAATTCTGTGTCGGCATTGACTATTAGAGATTGAGAGTCTAGGGGATGAATTTGGATCCTGGATAATGCGTCGGCGTTTGTGTTTGATTTTCCTTTTTTATATTCGACTCGATAATCGAACTCTTCTAACTTTAATTTCCACCTAGTTAACTTCATATTGGCTGGTTCCTTTAAATTAAATAGCCATTTTAAAGGACGGTGGTCTGTGTATATTGTAAACTTGTGACCGTAAAGATAGGGCCTGAAAATTTTCGTTACGGACCATACAATTGCAAGTAGTTCCTTTTCTGTGGTTGAATATTTACGTTCGGCGTCGTTTAACGTCCTTGAGGCGTATGCAATGGGGTGATCTTGACCTATGGAGCCTTGCGAAAGTATACTGGCTATGGCTTCATTCGACGCATCCGTGGTTACAATAAAAGGTTTAGTAAAATCGGGATATTGCAAAATTGGTGCCTCAGTTAACAGTTTCTTACATGTTTCGAAAGCTTGAATGAATTCTTGTGAGTGAACTAATTTGGTATTCTTTTTCAGCATTGATGTCATTGGTTTCACAATTTGTGCCATATTGGGAATAAATCGGCGGTAGTAGCCTACGAGTCCTAAAAATCCTTTTATTTCCTTGGTTGTCTTAGGCAGTGGGTAATTTTGCACAGCTTTAATTTTTTCAGGATTTGGCATGACTCCTTCTGGTGTTATGATGTGACCCAAATATGCTACTTCGTTTTTCAAAAATTCGCATTTGTCTAGTTGTACCTTAAACTGTATCTCGTAAACGTTGAAAAACTTTTCTTAGATGTTCAATGTGTTCTTGTAGACTAGCAGAATAAATTATTATGTCGTCGAGATAAACTGAGCAAATTTCGTTTTGTATACCCCTTAAAACATTGTCCATCACCCTCTGGAATGTGGATGGTGCTCCTTTTAATCCAAAAGGCATCCTGGTGTACTCGTAATGACCTTGTTCTGTAGAAAACGCCGTTTTCTCGATGTCTTCTGGGTTCATTTGTACCTGGTGAAAACCAGAGGCGAGGTCAAGTAAGGTGAAATATTGTGCTCTACAGAATTTGTCCAAAATATCGGTAATATTCGGCAAAGGATATTTATCGTCTACTGTGTGTTCGTTCAGTTTCCTGTAGTCGATCACGACTCCATTTCCTCTTTCCTGAATTGTCCAATTTCTTGGGCACAACCCAGACGGGGCTCGACCAAGGCGATGTAGATGGCCTTATTATGTTTTGTTGTAGCATGGAATAAATCTGTTTCTGGACTTCCTCCTTGTGGACTTGAGGGTATCTGTAGGATTTCGTGAATATGGGCGTTTCGTCTTTTAGTCTGATATGATGTTTAACCTGATTGTTAAATGTAAGTGGTAATTTTTCATTATAAAATATATCTCTATATTCAGTACATAAGTTTCTAATAGCGAGGTATTCTTCCTTATTTAGGTGATTTAGTCTCAGGTTTTTTAAATTTTCCTTTTGTAGTTTGTCTATCTCGTTATAGTCCATTTCCAATTCGTTGACATCCATTTCGGTATGATGTAGTTCTTCAAGAGGTAATACTTCAGAAATAGTTAGTGGTTTTATAATTTTCAAAACTTGTGTTTCCTCTGTGTTATTAATTACTGTGGTAAGTGCTTGGTTATTTTTTATTGTGACAAGAGATGCGGGTATTTCCAGGTTATTTTGAAATTTTTTATATTCTAAGAGTCCTTGTTGTAGAGTGGTATGTACAGGGATGGAAATAATCGACTCGGATCTTGGTGGTATAGTTTCAGTAATTTCCATAACTCGATTGTTCGTTGTGTTTTGTTGAGATTTTGTATTTTGCGAAACTATTAAATTTCCACAGATGTACAAGGGAATTTTTGTACTTGGGGTGATCAAAAGCCCTTGTTCGAAATCGACTTTTGCTTCTAAATTCATCAACAGATCTGTCCCTATTAATCCTTCGTAGTTTGGGTTGCAATTAAAAATGTAATGTTTATGGGTTAAGTCTGGTCTGTTAAATATAGTTGAAATCGGAATTTCGGCACTATAACGATGAGTTGTTGTATTATGTGGTGTTGTAATACAAAATGGGTCCTCCTGTATATAATTTCGAAAATGTCTTTGCGATTTGTTCGTTTATGAATGATTTTGTTGATCCAGTGTCGATCACAAATCTTGCGTTAATTTCGGGTACTTTAATATATGGTAATCGATTATTTGTCGACCTGTGAACTTCTATTAGTTCCGTTTGTCTGTAATTTCCGAGGCTCCTATCGGAAAATTTGCATTTTCTTGTTCGTTGGTCTCACATTCTTGATGTTCTTCGTAATTGAATTCATCATATTCCGTATATGAAAGGTTTTCATTGTAGTTATTTCCGGGTGTCATATATTGTTCCAGCTCTTCTGACTGTTGTACGTGGAGTTGTTCGTTCCTCCAGTTCTGTTGGGGTGTAAATCTTGAGTATTGTGGCACTTGGTTTGTAAGACGAGTTCTTTGAGAGTCTAGTTCCATGGGTGTAGGTGTGTTTGTCAGAGGTTTATTTCTCGGTAGAAAGACGTTTTGTTGACTTCTAGGTTGATTGTGATTTGGTTGGTTTTGAAACTGTCTCGGTTGATTTTGAAAATATCTCGGATATTGTTGTTGTTGGTATTGCTGTTGTGGTTGGTGTTGTTGTTGTCCTATAGGTTTGTATGTATTGTTAAATTGTGGAAAATGCCTTGTTTGTTGCTGGTAGAAATTCGGTATCTGCCGTGTTTGTGGTGGATTTATTCTTAGTTGATGGCTATTATTCGTTCTGTGATTGTTTGTTTCGTGATTTTGAGGTGTGTGATTTATTTTTGAACGGTGATAGTTCATATTTTCCTCCTCTGTCACGATCTGGATAGCATCTTCGATAGATTCAGGTTTCCTACAGCGTAATAGGTGGCTTAGCTGTGGATTTACTCCAGTTAAGAAAGCCCTTACTGTAAAATTGTTGTATAAATCGACCTTCATTTTTCGAATTTCCTGTGTTACCGTTTGGCATGTTAATTTTGATAGTAATAAGCATCTTATGTCTATACATCTGTCTGCAAATTGTAAAGCTGTTTCTCTGGGTTGTTGTCTTAATGTGTTCAGGTCAGACAACAGAGATTCTTCATTTCGCTGATCGCCAAATAAGTTTATTAGTAAAGTTTTTAATTCAGGAAATGTTAAGAAATTTCTTGACGCCAGGAGTAGTGCTGCTTTTCCAATTAGTTTGTTTCTTATGTGTAACATCGTGAATGTTATTCTCGAGGCTTCATTGTTCGGTGCCATAAGTGGAAGAACTTCTTCACATGCGGTAATAAATTTTGATAATTTCGTTGGTTCTCCATCAAAAGCAGGTATTAATTCCAAGTAGTCCCGAACAGAGATTTGTGGTAAAGCCATAGTGCTTTCTTCTGGTATAGGGGTTTCTTCTGGTAAAGGGGTTGTCAGAATTATCTGCCTCTCGGTTGGAAAATTGGCAAGTTGATTAACGAGGTCGTCGATAAAACTCATTAAATAAGTGTTAGTTTTTATTTCACTTTATTTTAAATCGTCGTTTTATTGTAAGCTCTGTATTCACGGTTACTTCAGACCGAGGGAGGGTTGACGTACAGAGTACGGCCGTGCTCTAGTGCGAAGACTGTGAATATTTTGCTTACGGGGCTTTTGGTTTTAAATTTTATTTAACTTATTCTAGATGGTTAGTAAAAAGCAGTTATGTTGGATTTTAATTTCTTACCCTACTCGATCCAGGTAATACTTTTAAAATCATAGGAATAAAATAAATGAGAAGGTGAATTTTCAGTGCTAGAATGAAAATTCGAAAGCAATGAGGGGTGTATGTTTATTGAATTTTGGAGAGGAAAGGTAAAAGGAAAGAGCGGAATGATCAATATTACTTACAAAATTAGAGTTGTGATTAAAGTTGGCTTCATTGATGATTTTTCTCTCTCGTCTTGGACTATTAAGTTGTCTTCGATAGACTGATGGCTCACTATCCTCAATGGATTGATGGTTGACTGGTACAGGTCCTCGATGGACTTAGCGAATTGTTCGAAATAGTGCCTTAATCGTAGGTACGAACAAAAGTTTTAATTTTTGAAAGCTTTTGGGCACTAATCCGTTTCCGACTGCGCCAATTAAGCCGTGTGGCCGACTTAATATCTTTTTAAAAAATATTACAAAGTTTAAAAAGTTACAAAAGTTTATTTAATTGAATTCACAATATTAAAATGTTATAAAATGATGTTTACTGTATGAGAGCTCGACGCGAAGTGAGTTATCTCATCGCTGATCACAGGGAAGCAGCTGGGATGAAACCGCTGACATGGCTTTATTGTTTGTCTTATCTGGGTTGCTATATGACTTAACTCGCGACACACTAAATCTGGTCGATGCTCTGGTTTTTGTATTCCTTCTAAATTTTGAATAATTTCCGGCCAGTTCGGATTGCAAGTGAATGTAATAAAGAGGTCTGGCTTACCTTGATGAGCAATAACCGTCATCGCATCCAAATATTGACTGCATGTGTCGCGGACCCCCCGGAAATGCCGCTGGCAAAACCATCGTCCTACCGATCCTGTCCGCCGAAACGGCAGCTTCCGGATGCAGTGTGACGATACGTCTTACAGCCGCTTCCCTGGCAACCCTGAACTGATTTTGATGTTACTTAATCCACCACAATCTATCGGCCTCCACGCGTATCCATGCGTCAATGATAAACTGTTGAAATAGCTTCCCACCGTGATGAAGATGGGAGAACTGGTCTCGCGTATACAATCTATATCTATAAAATTCCCGCATCGTAATCTTATGATTGTCGTGCCTCAGATTTATAGCGTATCCATTTTCGCCGTACAGAAATAGTAAAGGATACACCATAGGATTTATAGCGTATCCATTTTCGCCGTACAGAAATAGTAAAGGATACACCATAGGATCTGATAAGGGATTTTAATTTTTCAGTTAGTGTCGCCGTGGTTCTCCCCCCTCTGGCACTTCGTCATCGCCCTCGTTTCTGGGATAAAGAACTAAATCGACATCGTACGGAGGCTCTAGACCATAAAATATACCCGCAATGTCGCTTCGACTCTCGGGTAAATCAAATTGCCTATTTCCTCTGTTGATGCCGCCGGCCGCTCGAAAATCTAGAACGACGTTCTCTACCAATCTATCACCTTGCCTTTGTTCCTCTTGCAGAACTTCGCTCATCGTTTTATACGCGACGATCCACCGATTGTGTCTTCTGAGGGCCCTTTCGAAGAAACTCACGACATTCGCCGGTACTCTATCATCGATGAACGCATTACGTCTATCCATAACCTCGTTGACGTCGACGAAGTAATAATGGTTAAGTCGTGGTTGATTTAAGTCATGAGTATTTGGGATACCCATCGTGTAATGATAAATCTGTCCGCAAATACTGAAAGACCATCTACCCTGACCTTCCATATTAAGTGCCGGCGACGAAGTTACGAACGACGCCATCGCAAATAAGCTATTGACTTCTCTAATGTTCTCTAAGAAAGTGCGATGTTCCGCGGTGTTTTCGGTGTAGAATCGGCGGACGTTCTCATGTTAACGCTCAAAGAAAGTTGTCTGAATGCCGGCCATAGTCCACTAAATTTCAGCGAAGCGCCGATTACGCACGCACGATGACCGCGTGGAATTACGGGCAACACCTAACGAAAATCGCCGCCGAATATGACACAGGCGCCTCCCATCAGAGCCGTCGGTTGATCATCGATCTCTCGCAGATATCTATCGACGGCCTCGACGGCGAACCGATGGGTCATCGGCGCTTCGTCCCAAACTATCAGGCCGATCCGATAGTACGGAAGAAGTCTGATTCCCTCGATTCGAAATCGAAGCCGGCTTTAGAGTCCGCCATGAGGGTAATGGGTAAACGGAAACAACGATGGGAAGTTTTTCCGCCGTACAATAGACTTGCGGCGATTCCCGTCCAAGCGACCGCCGCAGTAGACACTCCTAAAACACCACGTACGTAATGTAGGATGGTGTTGTAAAGGTGAGTCTTCCCTGAGCCGCCCGGACCGTCGACGTAAAACACGGTGTCATCGTCGTCTCTGTCCTGCAACATGTCTTCGAGAGGCAAACGGTCCAGTAACAGGTGGTAGAATTCATCAGGCAGTTGACGTTCGGAACGTTTCGCGACGGCCTTAACGACCTTCATAAATATAAGTAATTGGTCTCTGTTGAGAAGGATCGGATCGTAGTGATCCGGTCGACGAACGTTCGGAGGCGCCGCGCCGCCTGCGTCGTCTACCACTTGTTCCTCTTGGTCCTCCCGCACCACATCGTCTCCTATCACGATGCCAACGTCGCACAGTCGAGCCCCGGCCTCAACCTGTCGAACGTCACCTGTATCTCGTCGATGCACATCCTAAAGGCGCGCCAACGAGCCATACCTCTTTCCAAATAATCTTCGATGAGATACTCCCGATAGCCGTTCCAGAGAGCGACCACGTGGGCTTGTGTGTCGTCATCAAGAATATTGACGATGAGACAGAACAATCTCCTCAGCTGAACGGGAAATCTCAGGAGTACAGCTTCCGCCATACACCGATCGTACTCGTCGATGCGTCCCAATAAATTTCTTGCCTCGCAAGCGGCTTTAAACGCATCGAGCACAACGCCGTTTACAGTCCGAAGGTCTTCGTAAGAGGTAGCACCGTTGACGTGTCGTAGCAGGAGACGCAAGTAAAATAATTCCATGCGTTCCGGCGTAGGAGATCCCTCCGCTATATAGCCAAGCATTTTCGAGATCAGTCGGCGCGGCTTTCAACTGGTCGTCCCACTATCCCACGTATAATATTCCGATGTCTCGTTGTAGTAATACGCGTGAGCGTTTGCGTCGGTCGCATTGAGAGAAAACCACGCCTCTAATTTCGTTCTCTCGAGACGCCCTTCTAGGTCTTCGACCTCGTCGCCTTGTTCAAAGACGACATCGCGATCGTTTGGTAAATGAACTGTTAAAACCATGACCGAGTGCGATCGATGGTGCATCTTAAATTTCAAAATGTGCCAGGCGCCATTCCGCTCACACATCTACAACCTAGATAATTTTGAATTTCGTCAAGATTGTGGACGGGTTCGCCGTTCTCGTCAACGGGTACGGCGACGACCGTAATACAATCTACGCCCTTCTTTATGTAGAAAAGTACATATTTTACGGAAGCAAGACTCCGTACACTTCGAAATTTATGTGGGTTTGATATTTCAACAGTGCAAAAGGATTATATGAGACGACCCTCGTGTTCGTGACGATACACGCCGGATTCTGCATGTCTATAAACCTATTGTATCTAGGTCTACGATATACAGGCCGCTGATTATCGCCCACGTTCAATGTTGTCTCGTCCCTACATTCCTTGGGATAATATTTCTTGCATCGTCCCTCTATCATACACGGAGCGTTCGGATTCATCACTCCGCACGGTCTATGAATTTGATATCTGGTTACCAAATCGTAGAGGTTTGGTTGAGTCTCCCGGTCCGGTATGGTGGCCGAGATGATGCGATCGCAGGGTTCAGACTCGTATGGAAAACCTGGAGAACCTGGAAATCTCAGGGAATTTAAAAATCTTCAAAAAAAAACTGGAAATATCAGGGAATTTCATAAATTGTATAAAAAATCAGGGAATTCTGCGTCTCGATATGAAAAACCATAGAGTTCTTAAGAATTTTCACTGATTCAATTCAATTCAAGGAATTATTTTATGTCAAATAAAAAATTACTTCACTAAAAAATATATGGAAATTAATATTTTTGGTTATGGAAAACCTGGAAAATTCAGTGAATTTTTTCAGCTTCGCAAAGTCTGGACCCTGGATCGACATCATGCACCGTGACAATTTTGTCGTCATTTAAAAAAATTGCTAGCAAATAGCAATGCGGGAGGCGTCGTTTTTGAAACTCGATGACATAGTGGTAATTTAGAACGATCCCATAAACTTGTTTGTTAACTATGTCATCCACGAACTCCAATAATTTCATATGAAAAACGCGACACACTAAATCTGGTCGATGCTCTGGTTTAGGAGCAATAACCGTCATCGCATCCAAATATTGCCTTTGCATGTGTCGCGGACCCCCTTGAAATGCCACTGGCAAAACCATCGTCCTGCCGATCCTGTCCACCCAGACTGCAGATTCTGGATGCAGTGTGATGTAAATGAACTTTATAAATATAAAGACAAAAAACATAACTATGTACATAAATAATAGAAAACAAATGTAAAATTAAAAATTATAAATACAAAAAGTCATGACTCTTCGGTCCTATTTTTGTCTGCTCCTCTTGAATCTGCCCCCTCCGCCTTCCTCTTCAAGAGCCACTTCGTATGAGTATTTACACAGCATTAACGGTATTGTGTGCCAAAGTTTTAATCTTTGGTATTTGATATTCTATCCAAAGAAAATATAGTTGAAATTTTCCAGTTTTTTAAAAAACTTGCTCCTATGTGGATCATAGTGATAGTTGAGGACTATCCTATAAATCTGCTTATGGAGTATGTCATCCATGAACTCTAACAATTTTTCTGTATATTGTCCAATTTTTCAACAATCTCAGGACTGTTTGGATTGCAAGTAATAGTTATAGAGAGGTCTGGCCTCCTAGCAAAGACAGGCATGGCAATCAGATATTGCCTCTGCTTTTTGAGATAAATTTATGGTTAAAATGCCAATCTGACGTAGCTTCTTCCAAGGAATTTGCTCAATTTTTGTTCAATTCTACGATTCCTCCTTACTGTGTTTACTTGACTATTTACTTTTAATTACTTATCATAAACTTTTTATTTGAATTTGATTGTTCATGTCCAACCACTTCTGCTTCTCGAAGTTCCCTATTTTTTATGTTTGAAGTTGAGGTTACATTATTTCCAGCTAAATATATCGAGGTGTCGTCAGCAAACAGTATGTATGCTGCATTTTTCAACATTCGTTTTCATTTATGTAGAGGAGAATCAGATTAGGGCCCCATAGTGATTCCTCGCGGCACACTGTATATTGTCTCTTTGAATATAGGTATAATTAATTTATTTTTCAATAGTATCACTTATATACGTCCTTGAATGATGAGAAACTTTAAATACCTTTTATTTTGTTTGATAGGTGGTTGTGAAGTTTTAGTCTTGTAGTCTATAAATTTAAAATAGGAAATTTTCTTTGGCTGTGTTTTGACAATTTTTTAACTCATATCGTCGCCGTTCCCCTTATTTCGCCACTTCGTCATCGCCCTCGTTTCTGGAGGCTCTACACCATAAAGTATACCCGCAATGTCGCTACCACTCTCGGATAAATCGTACTATCTATCTGTTAACGCCACCGTCCCACAGTGGGCTTTTTTGAGCAAGTAGGTGGTAATAATGTTCATTTAGTTCGGTTTCGTTTAGTATTGTTATACAGGGGTTTTTTAGGACGAGGATTACGAATTTTTGATGAGATTTTACAAATTCAAAATGGCCGATTTTGAGTTAAATCTTGCAAATCGATTTCAAATTTTTACATGTTATAAAACGGGTTCCATTTCATTAACATAATGCTTTCTCATATACTAATATCTGTATTATTAAAACTTACGCCCGCCACTCCTCTTTTTTGGAAGAGTGCCTTTTCATTTTTTCTTCTTGCTATTAAGTAACAATAGTTTTTGCAGAATTACAGTACCTTGATTAATAAAAAAAATTATCACGATTTTAAAAAAACTTCCCCACTACTGTATTTTAGGTGGGGAGATTTTACTTTTTGCTACTAAAAAATAATAACAGTTATTACCGAATTAGAATATCTTTAATAATAAAAAATCTACGCGATTACTAAACTTTCTCATTTATTTTGATATGAGAAAGCAATATTATGCCAAGTCGGAAACACTAGTTGACGTTGTTGGTTGGCATGGTAACAAAATAACATGACAGTGCGGCCCAGTACTGCCACTGAGAGTTCAGTACAAATCATATAAAATGTCTTTAAACAGAGGTCTCATACGAGATGAAATGCTGCGACTTTTTGATATACATTACAGACTAAGCTTCTAAGCCCAGATGCCGCAACTGTCCTCATACACGGCATGGAAGCTATGCCACCAAATGTGAACCGACAATCAATTAAAGCCGAGTTGCTAGGGTTCGTGCAACGACTTACCAACTCTGGTGAAGCTGATGGAACTATTCTAGTGCGCAGTTTAATTGAGAAAGAGCCGAGAGGGACTGTGGAGGAATGGGAGTTGAAAACCACTTTCTTCAATAAATTACTTATAATTATGTTTTTAAATGTTCTGTCACGCAGGAAACAGCCAAATCCGGGAAAGTCGCAAATGTTTGTATAAATTAAATATATTCGACCCTAGTCCATATTAAATAAAAAAACAATTAAATAATTTCAATGCCAATTAGTAGAATTGTTTAATAATAAAACACAAATATATATAAACATAACATTGACCGGCATAAAGATTTGCTAAATAAAGAAGTATATAAATCGAACAATCAAAACAAACGAGGCTCTCGGTTCTTTTCATTAATTGAGTTTCGACGTTAGTGTCGACAGTCAGTCTTAGTTTTGGGCCCTCATCTTAGGATGTGGGGCCCAGGCCCTTCAGGCAGTTTTAGTGATCTCCACCCTGGAGATCACAAGTTAAGTTAAGTGAAAGTGACACCTTTTCCTCCCCACTATGTATATTGGTAAGATCGTTTAAGTTGTTATGTGTATCTTTATTGTGTATTATTGTTGTCGATTAGTTGTATCTGTTTATTCGTTATCCCTTATATGAGTGTTGTAATAAAAAACTATCCAAACCCTCGAACTTGCCCTTTTTCAGCGTGACAGTTCCTTTATCAATATACTGAATTTTTCCTAAACTAAATATGTGTGTGATTGATTAGTTTACAGTTATACACAACATTTAAAACAAAATTAAATCGTAAATGATGCACTTAAAAATTATGAATACCTACTAGATAAATACCAACGTTTTGTTTAGTTGGTTAAGTTAACATTAAGTAAATAGAGTTCTTATTTATACTAAATTTAATAACGACTAAAAATATGAATAATACTTTTAAAATGTACTGTCATCAGACTCGTCTCTGTCTGTGCTTGCTTCGTCATCGGATAAGTGATCTGCAGAAATGTCGGTAAGTGAGGATGCTTTGATATCTGGGAATTGTAAAAGAACTTCTGTAGAAAATGTTGTTTTTTTGGTTTTTTGTCTGTAACTGGTTATTACGGGATCAGATGATATGAGGAGTATTCTAATTAAGTATTTATTCATGGCAATTCTTGATATGTTTTGAGTGTTATGCTCTCTAAACATTCTGTAGGTTTTGTTTAATGCTTCTTGGGCTTCTTCGGAAAGTTGCCCAATAGGCACTGTGCACTTATTATATCGCCTGCATGGATGAGAATTTTATGTAAAGTAACTGGCATATAGTACCATGAATAAAGACTTAAGTAGAGTTTTCTAGTTTCCTCTGCATATTTTTCTAATTGGTCAATATTTATTTCATACGCTGAGGAAAGTGCCTGTAAAAGTACGCTTAACCTAGTTATTATTCTCGCATCAAGACCTGTAATATCTGCACTATTTTTGGGGTTTAAGAAAAATTTTCTGGCCGTGTTGCCATCATTGGTTGATCCGAATCCAGGCTTTGGCATATCTACAATCAATCCCATTAGTTCTTTATAGTAGTAGTATACAGCTTTATTGGAAATTCCAATTGGATAACAACCGAAGTTCTTTATATTTTCTTTGGATTTCTGTTTTTTGCTTTTTAATTTCAGTTTTAGCTTCACTTCCTTTTGCTTGCCACGATTTTAAATTTAATTTATAACTAATGTGCAACAGACACTCGAAGCATCCTATCCACGCATGTAAAGTAGATAGGCCAAACCCATAGTTTTCAAGAATGATAGAAGTCTTATTGGGTTCTAAGTTCATTGTTTTTGGTGTTGCTTTGCAGATATAACAGGTCTGAGAAGATTTGTTATCGCTCAACTTATTGCAGACCTTCCCGTCAACCATCGTCAAAAGGAGCTGATGGTGAACATTTATTAAACAGTTTCCATTATTGAAACTGATTTCAGTTGGATGTAATTGTAAAATTTAGTTTTGAATAATTTTTGTATCTAAATTCACCATATCAACTGTTTCTTTTGAAAACACAAACTTTATTGGACGACAAAGTCCGGTTGATGACGTTCTTTGATTCTGCCAAATGTAGGTTTGCGAATCACTGATTGGGTGCAATTTAATAGGCACAAAAGAAAAAGTAAATAAATATTCATCATCCGCTTCCAAAGAATCATGAAACTTTTGCTTATATCTGCTATGCCCAAAACTATCGTCACATCGCCACTTCCTAATTAAAATCAGTTCACTTACCCTTGCTAAACCAAACTGCCTTAAAACGGGCTCTTGCTCTATAACCGATCGTTTTGCAGTATGATGTAGTAACGCCTGAATATCAATTTCTGCTTTGGTCTCACACACTAATAAATTCACTCATCGGACAACATTCGTTTTTTGCTTTCTGCAGCTCCATTATAAGATGGATACAGTAAATGTCCTGCTTCACGAGCACTTTTTCTTAAATGAATGTATGATTGTTTTGTCAACCTGCAATCTACATAAAGAGCTAAAGCTTCATATCTGCTGTATTGACGCACGTTCTTGTTTTCCGCTTCCCGTCTTATTTGCTTGATCCCGGTTGAGCGATTTGGCGAAGCCGAACGAATTTCCTTGATTAAATTTGCTGCATCCCTTTTACCATCATTTCGTAAAACAACCTCAGCTGCAAAAGTAATTTACTGAACACTGGAAGAAAGCAAATGTTCAATTTTTTTTCTTAGACCGATATTTAACGTCACCGAGTGGTTTCGGTGGTCGTCCGGACGATCTCGGTTGTTCTGATTCCAACCATTCATCAACAGTGATGTGAAAAAGAAAATCATCCTTATCCAACCAGTTTCTATATTTCTTTTAAAAAAATCATTTTTCTCCCCGACTTTTTACTGTCTCCACTTCACAGGTGTCTATTAAAGCTTTATTAGAATTAGACTCATGCCATTTTTCAAAAAACGTTCTCCTCGACACATTGAACACACTTCCTAAAAAAAGAAGAAAAAAAAACTGTTCCGCAAATTTCCGTAAATTCTAAAACAAGTTGCCGAAAAGCTAATACTCCAGACTATTGAAAAATGCACTTTTCGCTTTGGATGAACTTGGATGTTTACTTTGTCTACTGATTTACAAAATAAAAAAAAATAAAAAATTACTTACGATTACCATAGTCCATTTTACTCCACACTTTGTCAAACTGCTGATGAACTTCGACCTGTTATTCGAAATGTCACTATAACAAAGCTGTCTTTGGTTGCCATGACCGAATTTTTGTCTTTTGGATGGTCTTCTATGTGAAAATATAGCTTAAACTTGTAATTTTTACGAAAGAAAATACACAAAACGCTTATTTTTTGGAAATGAGCAGTTCGAACCTCGATAGTTAATCTCATATCTTATTTATAAAAATTAGTAATGTTCTTTTTGTTAGATAATATGTTATAAACCAACTGAGATTGTTAAAATTGACGATTTTTAAAGTGATTTAATACCACATAGTTTTCGGTTTTAGCCCACTGCGTCGGCCCGAAAATCTAGAACGTTCTACACCAATCTACCTCCTTGCCTTTCCCGCTCCTCTCGCAGAACTTCGTCGACGAAATAATAATGGTTAAGCGTTGGGTTGATTTAAATCTTACGCATTTGGAATACCCATCGTGTAATGGTAAATCTGCCCGCAAATACTGAAAGACCATCTACACTGGCCTTCCATAGTAAGTGCCGGCGACGAAGTTACTAATGACGCGATGTTCCGCGATATTCTCCGTGTAGAATCTCCGGAAGTCTGAAGGACACATCAGAGGTTCCAACACGACTGCGCCATTTTTACAGCAACTCATGATACCCTGTCTATTCGAAGGTTCCCTCGTGAAAAACTTAGCCCCGCATTTGTTGCACAAGTCAGTCAAAGTACCACAATTGTGAAGATTGTGGGACATCGCCTCCAGTTGATCAATGTTCAAGGAGGTCAACCTGTGGACCTAGGAATTCTAGGAGGATCACAGCAAAGGTTCGCAGAGCCGGTTGCACAAACGGTTCCGGAAGCTTCTGAGGCGGCATGCGGCACCTGGATCTGTGACGCTATCAGCGGTCGAGGCATCGGCGCCACTGTCAGCTGAGACTGGAATCGTTGAGACATCAACACGAGTGGACCCCTCCCCTCCTCAGCGTACCGCTAGTATGCGTCCTATGTCTACGCCGTTGTGATGGGATTGGCACAGATATATCATTAACGACAAGCTTATCGAGCACCACTTTCGTCTCCCTCTTGGCGGTAGTGCCCTTATTCGAAATCGGTGGATTTCCCCACGGTCTAAAATTATTCGAAGTTCTGGTGCCCCAGCCGGATTGCCTCTAACCGTTTTTCTGCGTTCTCAAATCTCGCGCGATACTGAGAACTTTGACCATTTTGTGTAAAAGTTTAAAAAAAAATCCTATAATTTGTTTTTGTTTAATCAATCATTCTTGTTGAATTGTAAAAATGGAGAAGAAATGTGTTGCTTGTGATTTTATCCAGGATAAAGATAGCCTGCTGTCTTACATTTATCTGTCATGTCAAACTGTGTGTGTAGCTGAAAAGAAGACGGGGCTATGATAATTTTGTCATGAGGAAAGGGAAGGTTATAAAGTGTAATGCCTGAAATTGTTTACAAGTATGTTGACCACACGGTTATAAATAAATTCATGTCTGCTTCTATGTATATAACTTTTCTAGTTACGGTACGTGAAGCCACTTGGTATGAGTATTTTCGCAGCGATAGCGATATTGTGTGCGAAGGTTTTAAGACAGCATGCCAAGTTAGATACTTGTTATGAAACGACGAATACCATCTCTGTATAGACGGAGACTGTGTTGATGGAATATGGTCCAGTTCGGTTAAGAGAGTTATTGGCTTTGTTAGCCCGCATCTTAAGGGATATTTCAATATGTATCCCTTATAATGCAGAATAACAAAGCGAATAACTCTCTTAACCGGACTGGAGCACATCCCATCAACGTAACCTATACCAACAATGTTCAGGTTGCGTCATTGGCAACATTTCATGTTTTTGGTAAACGATTACCAGCCACACACAAAGAAGGTTCAGACCCAGAAGCTAGACCTACCAATCTTTATGTATTTTGACCTAGTGAATTCAATGCCACCTTCAGAATTTCATTTTATCGTTGGGTTTTTTTCTATCTTAGATCTTACCTTTGAAATAGCACTTTTATATTAGATAAAATCTAACTTAAAAAGTACTCAACGAAATATTAAATTCTGATACCTGGAAAATTAACCTGGAAATTGATCATTTTCAAATAGGAATATTCATGGACTGATTTAAATTAAAATCTCTTAATACGTCCAGATAGCACAAGTCGTCTTAAAGACGTCTTTATTAAGTCTTATTTTGGTCTGAGCGTCTTAATTCCTTATAGAGATGTCTTAAAGACGTCTTACCTTAGACATCTTTAAGACGTCGTAGTAACGAAGTCCATATCACTGTACATAATATATGATCAACAAAAGATTTGTTGAACAAAATGGTTTATAATTTATGATGCTTTTGTTTACTTTTATTTAGCAGGTTACTCTTGTAAAATATGTTTATTTTTATAGAAATCAACAAAAAAATTGACCGAAAATGTTTTCTCTATTTTACAACGTTTCTTGTCTTATTTGACCTTCTGTAAAATATGTCGTTTATTTCTAAAGTTGGGAAAAACTTAAGTATACCTATTTTTTCGTTGAGTTATATTTTTAAGTAAATTGTTAATGGTTTAGTTGATAATATACATTTGATAACAACTAAACATTTCATCAGAATACTACATTAAATACACACTATTAAAATTCTGAACACATTTGAGTGTTCAAATATAGTGTCATCTGTCAATTCTGCAATTGGTGCTGTGAGTTGTCAGTCATTCAGAGACAAGGCAGCAGTTGTTATTATTGTTATATATTGTTATTCCTATTGATTTATTGTTCATTCCATTACCACTTCTATTTCTTATGCCTGTCTCTGTTACATTATTATTCAGGCCTGTTATTGTTAATTCGCAGTTTTATATTTTCGTTGTTGCAGATATAAAAAGGTATGTTTATAAATAATATACTATTTATATAGACTTGTACACTCACATTCTATTTATTTAGTATGGAGGCAAAGACGCGGACTGCGGTATTATTTATTGACGATAAAAGTGTGGAAGCTGTTCCCTCAAACTGGATCCAGGGAGACTTATCCTTGGCCATCACTTACTGCAGACAAATTGTTACAAACAATAAAAAAAATGTGAACCGCTGAACACTTGTTGGCCATCCGGGCCAAAACAATTTTTTTTATTAAAAAAGCTAATTTAAGTACCTACATTAAACATAAACTGGTAATACATAAAAAATCAACACGCTTTGTAGAGCAATGCATGTACATTAATAAAAACTATTTTTTAAATACCTATAGTAGTAATGTTAAATTTGCATAATACAAATAAGGGAAAATCTCTGAAACCATAAAAAAAATTGTACAAATGTACATTTCTCGTCTATTTCAGGTCTGTTTTAGGTCTGTCTATTTCAGACCAACAACAGACCATAAAAAGGCGTCTGTAAGACGTCGTGATTTGTAACATAAGGCCTAAATAAGACGTCTTCCAGACGCCTGTAAGGCGTACACGGACATCTTTATGACATCGTGAATGTCTAAGGAAGACATCTTTAAGACTTCTTAAAGACGTCTGTGTGCTATCTGAGAGGTGTTGGTTTTTTAGAATGACGAAACAAGTTCTGTAATAATATTTTATTTTACAAATCTCTCTGAAATATCTACATGTATATGAATACAAAATTGCACATGGATCTTACAATTTCAGTTACTACACGAAATTATGCATTATTTATAATAAAATAATTGTACTTTTTTTTAGGAAATCAGTTCAGTAATCTAAGATTTGCAAACAAAACAAACTGGTATACAGTATTATAACAAACTTACGCTATACTGCCTTAATGATAATCTTAAAATATAAACATAAAAATTGTAAAATCTTTACGTAAAATGCACTTATGAAGGAGGAAGGAATTTAATGCTAAAAACAACACCAAATTTACACACGTAACATTATCTTTTGGGCAAAGAAAATTTGTGACATGTGCCATATTGGTATTATATGCGAAAATTTGGTTAAACCATTATATACATTTGTATCATGTTGAATCTATACAGTTTGTTTTTAAACATGTTTGACAGATATAAAAATTTCAACCGGCTAACTTTCCTTTTTTAACCAAGAATTAGTCCTAACATGTTTAGACTCTGACCCGAAAATGCTTTTTATCTAAGTTTTCTATGTTGGTTGGGTAATAAGTGCAGATATCACTTTCTGTGTGAATATGTCAAAGGACAGCTAGTAGAAGTTTAAAATCGCTATAACATATTGTGCTAGTTGTAAATACACATCAATTCTCTAATTTAATCTAATAAGATTATATTTTAACAATACGACTAGAAATATGAATGTTTTATTTGTTTTGTGTATCACAGCCTGATAGGCTTTAGGTTTGATCCCACTGAAAATATTTCTACAATGTGTGTTCCAACCCCCAGCTAAAATCGTCATCGACGCATGCGATATACGTATTTGACGTTTTAACCGCGAATGGTACTATTCGCGTTTGACTCAAACATACATTAGCCCACTCATATTTACCTCGAAACAAATCGAAGGCGGATGATTTTTTTTGAGTTTTTTGGACGGTAAGCAACAAGATCACGTAAAGTTTGGATGATTTCCAGACCGGCAACATTAAAGAGGAAAAAATTATAAGTTTGTTTTTCCGACGTGTTCCCAAACTATCGAAAGTGTGTCGAGGTAGAAGAAAATAAACAATATTTTTACATATAAAAAAATGTATCTACAAAAAATTTCTTTATTACCACGGACTTTTGACGAAATTATTGACGTGGAGATATTGGATGAAGCGCAGTGTAAGGTCGAATGCTCGTTTTGCAGTAAACTCAAATCCAAAATATAAGCAGCATTTGCGGCTTCCTTTATTCTTTTTTTACTATTGTCTGGAGGTGTGACAAAAAATGACCACAAATTAAATTAAGTAGTTTTTTGTATAAACTGCCGCTGAGGGAAGTAAATAAGTTACGCCCACTAAATCTGATTGATGGCAAATTCTGCTACAGATCTACTGATTGGTCGAATTTTATTATGCGTATTAGTCTAGTATGTAGAGTCCACGTTGACTTGCAGAGCCGGAGTTAGAATTTCAGAGTTTGGCAAGTAATGAAACAATGAAAGTAAAATATTCCCTGCTTTCATAAATGTTGGATTTCACAGTTCTACCTATTATTAAATAAAAATACAACAACCCTACATTCGTTTTATTTAGGATTTAATTCTAGCATTATATTGAACTTACCTAACAATGGTTGTATAATTCTAATATATACATGTGTATTGCCAAAGCACGTGTAGCTAAAATACATTGTTGTTTCTTTTTTTGGTATATGTGACAAAAAAATCTTTCTCTTTGTATATTGTATAAGACAACATTATTATTGGTATCTACATTAAACCTACTTACTGCAATGCATGCGCCAATAATTAAATTATTCTTCTTCCCCGGAAGATGACGATGATGAGGAATCATTGGGATTTATTATAATTGGTTGTTGTTGAGGAACTGTGGCAAAATATTGATTTTCAATTTTGTTTAATATGGTTCACGCATCCCGTCCAATGCTTTTCTATGAGCTTCCCACTGTCTAATAAGTTGTATCACATTATGACTAAGTCGGGGGCTTGTGTTTCTAACGTAATTTTTTAATGCACTCCAAATTTTTTCAATAGGATTTAACTCGCAGTCTTAAAACTGTATGACCATATTGTTCTGCAAATTCGTCTATTACAAATGTTTTTTTAATGTTTGCATTTTTCGCTTTTTTTTTTAATTCAATTAATTCAAACTTTCGCGTCGAAGTAGTTGGTATTTTCTCAGCTTGTCGCGAATGGTAAGAGGCATTATCGAACACTATGACCGAATTTGGATTTATGTTACGCAACAGTTTTTCTGCAAACCGTTTTTCAAAGTGGCGTTCATATCTTGGTGGTAATCGGCCGATGACTTTGCTATGTTTTTTGCGGAAAGCATTAAACACCCTTTTACAAATCCATCTTCATTACCCGTGTGTACTATTATTATACGTTTACCTCTCGAGGAAGGTACATTTGGAGAACATTTTAAAGTGTCATCCGACCAAAAAAAGTTTTGAATTTTTTTTTTTTTTCTGAAATAGGTTTAAAATGCCATGAAACGTGGAAATTTTAAATTTGAGTAAGAAAAAAATTTCCCATTATTTACTCCATTTAGACGGTCCACCCTGTATATTTTCAAGTGAAAGTGTAACCATTTCATCGCTGACAGCAGCGTCAGCTATCTACCAAATTTGGCTGCTCTATGTCAAGTAGTTTTTTTAGATAATACACCAACAGACAGGCAGACAGACTGACGGAATTGAAAAACCTGTTTTCGTAATCTACGTGATCTGAAACGTGAAAATCCGAAAAAACCTCGGAGGGTGATTTTTTCTCGAATACAATACTTCCCTTTGGTATGCGAGGGAAGTAAAACATTTAAAAACAAACATATTTGACAGTAATAAAAGAAATGCTAAAAAGCTGAGTTCATATTTATAAAGCACATACGATGACTCCTTTGACGGCAATTTTTTATTCGCTGAATAAATATGAACCTAATGTTCTGTTATTTTTGTGGTGCGTGCTCTTTCTGTTGAAACTGCAGATAATAAGAAAAAAAAAACTGTAGTGTAGTGCTAGTATTTTAATGAGATTAAGTTGGAAAATTTGCCAGTAGCGTTTTTTGTGATAATAAATATTTAAATGGAGAGTTGTCATACGACAAGTAAAATACGAATGTAGTCATAAAAATCTTGAATCCGGTCCTGAACGCATTAAGCAGGTGTTCGTTTGCAAGCGTGCGGCTCTCTGCGATGTAATTCTTAAGGGATGCCGCTTTGAATGTTATATTTTGGACACAACTTTACTTGGCGCGCGAAAAAAAAACCCTTTGCTTAGACAAAGTTTACACAAATTAAAAACTAAGGAGTGATTTTAATGTTGGAAGTCTCACCTTTCTTATGCATATAATTTTATTTCAATATAATACAATATAGAAGCAAATCATCAATATATAATATATAAATTATATTTCGAAAATGACCTCATTTTTGTATATTGTATGTAAATCCGCATGAAATGTTCGAACTTTTTTTGATCTACGGGAAACTTTCGAGAAATGTGTCATTTTGAACCTCATTAACTTACATTTGCTTAAGTTAATGTAGTTTAAATAAACACTACTTTTGAAATTATTTGTCGGACAAACATATATACATGTTATCAGAACTTAGAGACAAAATTACTTAGATACATAAAACAAATTCAGTTATGAAGTAAAAGATACCAGCTTTTCAAATAGTCAAGAAAAAAAATACTGTAATTTTACATATTTTTCCTGTCTTCAGTGCATTACGTGATAAGCAGTAATGCCGATATATTCAGTTTCAAAAATGTAGTTCGCTAAGAAATAAAGTTCTGATACTTATAGAATAAATAGACAAGAACATCACGTATACATAGAATATAGTGGAATGGCACGTGTGTTTACCTGTATGTAGTACAAAGGACTGTATTCAGGTGTAGCGTCAGCTTCGCACGACTCAGGTATTACTGCTGCTATTATGTTGTGTATGACTTCTTATAGAATAAATATCATTTATAATAATTTTTTATTATTTCCTACAACAAACATTGTTTAATAGTGCAATTTTAGTAATATATTTTGTACCTGGGGTAATATTTTGCGAATATGTGTTATATTCGCAAAATATTACCCGCAGATTTGCACCTTGCTTGTTCCATTACGTCTAATTCAATAATTTTTTACGAAAAACCTTTGATTAATAAACAATTTTGTAGACATTTTTCGCTTAGAAATGTATGCTCTTTCTAAAAATATTTTTTATTTTCTTATACATCGACTCAGGTTAAGAATTTTGAAAATATACCGAAAAAAAAGTTCTTGATTTTTTTTAACGTTGCCGGTCTGGAAATCATTCAAACTTTAGATGATCTTATTAACTACACTTCAGAGAACCCATAAAAAATAAATCTTCTGCCTCCGCATATGTTCGAGATTTCTAGACAAAATTAGGTACCTGGGCTACATGGTCTGCTGATTTCCTTGCAACTCCAGTTCGTTACGAAATAATTTTTATTCTAAAATTATCCCCAAGAAGTGATTCAGAGTTCACTATGAACTGTAGGGCCTCGTTTCTTTTTGCCTAATATCAAATCCCTGAATTTTCTAGGAGTTGCCTCGGCGACTCGAGAAACTGCTTAGAATACTGTTTTTATGGGTGACGCACAGTGATTCAAAAATGAATTTCTGTGGACAAAATTCGATCTACACCTGAGTTTTGCTTGAAATGACTAATTTTTTTAAAAGTATTCTCAAAACAATACTTTACAATGCCTAACTGCCCAAATTGGAACAAATTGGCGAAAAACCTTAATTTTGATTTAGTATATAAGAGATAAAATACTCGTTATTAATTTTTTGAAAATTGATTTTTCGTCTCCCTAAGCACAAAAATTACCGTAATTTTCACAAAAACTACTTTAATGGCATTATGTTAGTCCTATAACCTTCCAAATTTTTGTCGCAATATTCTCTGAAAATTTGAGCTGAATCGGTCAAGCAGTTTTTGAGTTATAATCAAACAAACAAACATATATTGAATTTTCTATATTAGTAATATAATGGATTTTTTAAATTATTGATATTCAAAAAATCAATACTCTTTTATTTATCAATCCAAAAAGCTTAGAATACTATGATCGTATTATAGTTTAATAAATTATGTAATAAAAATCTCGAACAATTTTCAAAACCCTTCCAAAAATGCCTAATTTCTCAAAGTTGGACCACTTTTATGTAAAACGAGTATCATGTTCGTAATCAGCGACCCAAAAACAATTTACAACCATTAAAAGACCAGAGATCTTAAACGCAGGAAGGTCCATCCTCACCATTTCACTGTAAATATTTTATTGATCAAAAAATGAGTCAAAAAACAAAAAAATCTAGGTTTTTAGCCAATTTACCTCAATTTGGGCAGTTAGGCATTGTAAAGTATTGTTTTGAGAATACTTTAAAAAATTTTTAGTTATTTCAAGCAAAACTCAGGTATAAGTCGAAGTTTGTCCACAAAAATTCATTTTTGAATTACTGTGTGACGTCGCGGAAAATCTCGATTAGCGGCCGTAGAGATAATAGCCACGAATTTGCCTTTGCTTTTCTCGAAACTGAAGGTACAATGGTAAGGGCATGGTGTAAAGGATATTGCAGCCACAATATGTTTGGATCGTTGATATCATGCTCTGTAAAGATGCATTGATTGTTTCAATGGTACAAAATTGCGAGTTGGAACAAATCTATAATCAGTACTTATTTATATCCGTTTATCGATTTCGCCAAGCAGAACGCCAAGAAAATGCCTAGAATTTCGACAACTCCGAGACCAATTGCTATTCCAATTATTATGTCCAAGTGGGTTGTTATCCAGTTCATAACTGCCTTGAAACAGCCCTGAAAAATAATTATATATTTAAGATCTGTATATTTATATCATACAGTCCGGTAAATGACTATTTCCCGGACTCATTTGCGGCCGGTAAATCGAACATTACAGTATCTGATACCGTAATGTGTTACCTGCGTACATTACAGTATCTGATGCTGCAATGTGTTACCTAGCAACACTAGCATATTATTGTTATTATTAAGCAATTATTTTTTGGTTTGACTTTTGACTTTTTCACTTAAAAATATACGAAATAAAATATTTAAATACACAGTTTCAGAAATTATTTAATACAAGTTTATTTTTAAACTAACTACAAAAATAATTTATTTACACTATTTTCATGTAACAAAAGTAACTGTCATAATTCAAAGAAACACATAAGAATGGCGGAGTCCATAGCCAACTATAAAAATGCGTCCCGAGAAGTGTTTTGTTGAAGAATATGGTGATATTTTGGTGATGATTTAAATTTTATTTAAACTTATATTAATTCATATTAATTAATAATACCACTACTTATAAAACCGTTCTACCGACTTTAGTAAGTGAAAAGATAACTATAGATTAAACTTTAACTTACAACAATTTAAATATTTTGCTTAACTAAAACTAGTAATTTTTATTTAAGTTGGAGCTATATTAATACATATATTAATACTGTTAAGTATGTATAGATACCTCTACTTTTAAAATATAGTTTTCTACCAACTTTAGTAAATAAAAAATGGTAAACAATAAGAAGTCGGGCTTCTTTTTACTAGATTATTATTTGATTAAATAAAGTTAGTATTCTGTATTTTAATTGGAGCCAATATACCTACAGATTATTTAGGTAACACTTTTATTTACTCTTATTTCATAGTGACAAGCCAAAGACAATCGTAGTTAGTTATGAAAAACAATAGCTATAACATCGTTAAGGTGATGCGATTGTTAGATTACGAACCAGAATTTTCAAAATTTAAAATGTAATTTTTTATTCATTTATAAAAGATGATAAATGCAGTATGAAATAAAATATTATACGATACACGTCCGTTAGGTCTCATTTCAATACTCGTTCATATTTCGGACTCTTCTGCGTCCGTATAACAACTCGTACTGCAATAAGTCACCTACCGGACTTATAACATAATTTACTATTTATTATCATTAGGTGTAAATAAAACTGTTAGTATATTCCACAATTTCCTCCAAGATTACCTAAACACATAGCAAGCGTATTAATTGGGGAATCTCTAGGTAGTTTTTTCGTTATAAACTATGAAATATACGATTATACTAAAAGTTATAATTTCTTTTGTAAATGATAGTAACATAAAATTAATTTCTGTTATGTTTTATTTGAGTATACGAATGAATTTTTCCGCCATTAAGCAAGCCTATACTAGAGCTACTTCTAAACCTTCCTTCAGCGATGTTTTTTACTGGCTTCATAGGCCTTGTCTATTTATTGAACATGTTTAAGTTCACAAAAAATATTGACCAATGTTTATGTGCGACATCGCCTCTTGTCACGATTCTCTCGGAGTTTCCCGAAGTTTGACTACGATTTTCTTCCCGTCTTCTCTTTTCACAATCGTTGTTATGGTACTCCTGACAATGCTTACATGGGTAGAGAGATCGCTGGTTTGTATTAGCTGGTGCCGGCAAGCTGGAGGCGTTGTTGAAAATTCGACGACGTTGCCATCCTTGACATCACCTTCGACCTTGAACATGGTTTCTATAGCTGTGGAGTTTTTTTGGCATGTTTTCTGGTACATGCCCTTAATTGACCATGGGAATGCTCCTTGTTTCTCTGGTGTACCAGCGGCAAGACTTTGGAACATGTTTGTCTTGCTGATTAGGACGACCGCGCCATCTCGGCAATCTCTTTCTTCTAGCCAGCTGATGTTATTATGTAGCTCTTTAGTCGCCGTAGATAGGATCCAATTTCATGTCGTTGTGATGTCCAGGTTTTGGATTTGATCTGCGAGCTTCTGCGTAGCTTGGATTAGTATTGCGAGTGATTTGTTTTGTGCTTCATTCGTCAGAGATTCGGTTGGGCGCCACAGAATTCCGACTCCTGAATCCATATGAAAGTGTCCCATATTTATTTTCCTCGGCTGTCGTGGTACTCGAGACTGCCTAGTCGTAGTTGTTTCACATTCCTCGACGCTGTGTCCTCTCCTGAAGATTCCTTCGTTAAGTTAAACCCAAGGGGCCGGTTGTCCGTTGTCACTCCCTCTTCTAAGCGGACGAAATAAGGAAACATACTATTTATGAGTTAAAACTCCGAAGGGCAGTGCAGTGCACTCTTCATTAATGCGTGCTCAGCGTGGATGCCCGTCGAAAGGCTACGGTTCGTCCGCGTAATTTGGTCCATGATACTAGGAATGTTATTTGCTTTAATTTCGGTTGCTTAAGGCCAGGCGCGCATGGACGATTGTGGCATCGTGCGATCACAATCGCCAGATGACAGGTATACGCGCGCATGGGCGATTTTGCAGTCGTCCGATTAGTCCCAGCGCGGACTAACGACTTGCAGTCTGCCGATCAGATTGAATTGCGTATTTTCTGTTCAGTTGTAGAATGGGTCTCATAAAGATTGCGTGTATTTCTGACCCTTTTATTAGATTTCGCCAAAAGAACCAAAAAAGGCGATATTGGGCACATCCTCTCATAAGTACTCTTCTAGTGAAAGGACAATTTTATAAAATATATGAAGATTTGAAATTGTTTCCTGAGAAGTTTTTGAATTATGCGCGAATGAGCAAACATAGTTTTGATAAACTGCTCATAATTGTCTCACCTTTCATAACATATCTTTCTTCTTGAGATATCGGCCCCCAGTCTTTAACCATAGCTACATAGACATCAAGCCACAGTTTTTGTTTTTTATTGCGGTCACTACAGTCTTTTAATTGTTTATCATACAGTTCAGGTCACACTTCTACCAAGCTAATTAATGTTTCTGTGTCAATTTCCATATTCTACGTAGAAAACAACAGATATACTTCGTATTTCGTAAATCGGCCGACTGAATGAATACATGTGCGTCCGCGCACGCCTATTAAAATACATTCTGCCAATGAAATCGGGCGATCGTGATCGGATAAAAAATCTGTGTCCAGATACAGATTTTCAAGTCGGGCGACTTTGCGACCGTTCATGTGCGCTCTTCATATATAAAGTACAGTTCTAACTTCATGATTGATTCATCGGTCGATCGTGAAATCGTGCATGCGCGCCTGGCCTAAATTGGCACAGAATAATAAAACAATCAGAATGGAATCTTTCAGGGAAGGGGAAGTTTCACGCATTTCTAGGCGCGCATCCAATTTGCCATGTTCCTGGGGTAAAACAACTGATTATCGGGTGCTCTATACAGAGTTGCCAGATGTACAATAATTTCTGATGAACTAGGAATAAATAATTGTAGTTTTGTCACAAAAGTATTAATATTCCTGTGATACATTTTGCAGTAATGAAATGTCCTCAAATTCAATATCTTGAGAAATGAGACGGTTGGTTACATGAAAAAAATTATGTACTAAAATTAATAATTTTCATGTACCTTATTGTAATTTCAAACACTCATCTGGCAACAATACGTATAACCTATTCCTCATACGTTGACAGGTATTATTTATTTATTTCGTTTGTTTTGCCGTTTATTTACGTTGATCAATGCCTGACTGCATTTGTTTTGTATAATACCCCCATTTAAAATAACTCAATAATATTTTTTTTTATTGGTACCCTATTTTGCTTATTTAAAGTACGTCTCAGAGTGTATAAATCGAACTTTAAAAAACGCTCGTGTTTTAAAGGTTACCATGGCAACAACTACAACCCGAGTCAAAATGTCAACTTTTTAATTATTGATCTGACAGGAATTTTTGCGGTATTAACCGCGAATCTGCTTTTCTATTTAAATAATAAATGTTAGAACTCATTTTAAAGCAATATACAATCAGTAACAACTGTAGTGACAATAATTAATCCTATGTGACAGATTGCAAATTAATTTTTGCATTTCTCATTTGACACTGACAGGTATCCTGATGTCACATCACGAATTCAAACATTTTACATTCTTAATTCTTATTTCCATTTTTTTGTAGTATTGCATGTGTATCAATAAAAACAAATAGCGTAAAGTATTCGTGGATAACTGGTCTTTAAAACACGCGCGATTTTTTAAAGACCTTAATATCCACTCATACTTTAATATATTATTTAAAGTAATATATATTGACATATTATCTAATCCACTTATAATTCGTTCGAACGTGGATACACAGATGACGTACCTACCTATTCTATACTATAATGTTTCCACATCGATCTTGTACATCTTCACATTTTTATGTGCCTAATCAATCGCGTTAGTAATGTTTTGCACTAAAATTATAATATAACATAGTCAATACACATATATATATTCCTTTACACGCATAATGAAACAATTTATACACACCTCTCATATGACCTAATTTCAGTATAGGATATATTCGTTATTGTATTGTATTTTAGAAACAATTTTATATTGAATATTTCAGGACGGTATTTACTACTATTTAATTAATCATTGGCATTAAAATATATAGATTTATTAATAAAACAAAATATACGTGTAATTATATTACACAGCATATATAGGGATAAAGTCAATCGTATAGAATAAAAATAGACATTTATTGTCCCATGAGATTAACTTATTAACTCCATGACATTGAGTTAAAATAGGCATCTTCAACAGTTTTGTAGAAAAATATTGTAATATGTTTAGGCATTTAAAAATTCCTCTACAGAATAGAAACAATTTTTAATTACATGTGCTTATGCTTTGAGATTATATTAAAGAATTGTTGAATTGAAATGGCATTGTTTAAATTTAATTTAAAAATAATGCATTTTAATAAAATGGGCTGTTCTTATAAAGTTCATATTGCAAGTCATTCACGCCCTTCGTATCATAATAATTATGATTATTTAAACGCTGTGTAAAGTTGTCAAAATTTGTTTTTAACATGGCGTTAGTGTGATCCACTGTTTTTTACAAAATTAGTGGGAAAAATGAGAAATTCAGCACTAACATAGAAAGGGAACTTTTAGAAAATTCAGAGTCAATTATTTTATAAGGTTTCTTTGAGAAAAGTTGAAAAGTATATTCTACAAAATTAAATTACAAATTCCTAAGTGCGGACCTGATTACAACAGTACAGAATACGCCCCTGATTCTAACCCCAACAAGATGGCCGATTCCGGAGTTAAATTGTATATGGGCAATGTTCAGAGTTTCCCTTCTGATTGTTTTATTATTCTGTGAAATTGGTATCTGTTTATTAAAATTTTTTTGATAATAATTGAAATTGAGATTTGAAAATATTCTAATTGTTTATTTTATGATTGACTTTTTCTTAGTGTTGTATATTTTTTCTCTTGGTAATTTGTTTTAAACAGTTTTTTAAATTTATTTGTTATTTGATTTTTACAGTTATTTTGTGTTTCTTTCTATTGTTTTGTAACTATGTTTTTGTCCTCTTGGGGCCTTTCATTGTTGAATAAAAATATTGTCTAAGTATTCTTTCTACTGTATACATTAATTTACAGAAACTTAATTGAGACACATGTGAATTGTACGACACAAGAAGACAAAGTGAAATTGCTGGATTCGTCCGGCAGTCTGCGGGAGCGAATGAGTAGAACAAACATTGTGGTTTAATCTCTCAAGAAGCGGAAACTACAGGTTTGTTTGTGTTTATGCAATCTTGTGGAGATTTAGAAATATAATAAAATTCTATAGATAGGTATAAGCCATTTTTCCAATTTAGCTAATATTCCACTTTACATCGGTGGAGGTGGGTAGCTATGAGAGAGCGAGTAAATAACTGGAAAGTGAGATAAGGTAAAGGAAGAGTTTGATTATCAGAATATGAAGAATATCACTATTCTTCAGTAAGTCGGTGGAAAAGTGAAGGAGGGTAATACGAACATGTTAACGTTAGTAGGAATATGTGGGATGACGATAACTAGGAAAATGACTGATAGTGAAAAAGTATATTGATAATGAGTTTGGGTAAAACAGGGAAATGGGAATGTGGCAAAATGTCTGAAAAGTGGAAATACCAGTGGTATTTTGGAGGCAAGTAAGAATGTGGTGCGAAAATTTGGAAATATGGCAGGAAATCGGATAGACGGCGGGGAATATGGTTGGGTAGTGGAGGAGGGAAAATTTAATGCCCATCACATTTTTAATTAATATAATTACCTCCATATAGTAGGAATTGACATTTGTCGGTGAAGAAGTACAACTGCTGACTAATGGCTTCATATTTACGTCCAAGACACAGCAAGATTCAGGGATAATCTTCTCTCCTCTAGCCCAAGCATCGTTTTTCTGATAATCCGTGTAATTATCAACACCACAACAATGCAAATTCAATTGTAAAGAATCCCACGCTAACGTGATGGCATCACCATTTTCAGATTGGGAGTAATACTTTGCCAATGTTGATTTTAAAACGTCCTTGGTCTCTTCTTCAGCCTAACAGACATTACACATGCATTAAATTGGCGAAATATTTACGGAATAGATATAATAGCTATAAAAAGGTCGAAAAGTATGATTTTAGGGCTAATATAAAAAATATTGAAATTGACTGCGACGATATATTTCGGAAATTATAATTTATTTTTTTGCTGTTGTATAGAGACAGCACAGTCCTTATGTGGAAAACCACTTTTATTTAAGTTTTGAGCCTATAGTCCATTCAGTAAAGTCAAAAAAAGGGCAATACCTCGGACTCCAGTTAGGAATGATCGATTTTCATGAAATAAACGGCATTCGATAGTATTGTAAAGTCTATATGGTCCGAAGGTGTGCTTTTGATTTTAAGCAATATACTAGCAACGAATCAGCAACAAAAATGAATAAGTGAGATCAAATTTTGAATTCTACTTTTAAAATGGCTTTTAAGAGGTTTTCGAAGTCAGAGATTTCATACATGAAGTTGAAAATTAATAAAAAAATGTTATAAGCAATTTAGCCACAATTTAATTACAAATTAGCAACAAAAATAGAAAATTTTTTACTTGGAGATGGAGAAAGTTTATTAATACATGAACATGAACAAAAATAAATAAGATTTATATTTTATTTCGAAAATATATAATAGCGCTACGCAGAAACAATTACATATTGTTATAACTCTTTGATAATGGTCGAAAGGCCGAAACATATGTCAGAGAAATCTGAATAATAATTGTGAAACAGTAATGCCAAGTGTTTTTAATCCTTATTCTAATTACATATATGTATTTATGCATGGTCCAGAATCGTCGAGATTAAAACTATTTACATGCTCCGAAAATTTCACCGAAAAACGCGATTGGTTTTTTAACGATAACGAATCCAGCTACAACCTTACACGACGTGATAGAGAGATGCCACTCGGTACGAATGTTGGTCGGACCCATATCTTCACTTTAAAAAGTGGAGGCACCTTGGGCCCCTAGACAGATGGTTGCATAAAAGGGGGCATCGTTGACGACCACAGGTGGTGACTGCCCCGGGTTCAAATGCTCTGTTACACCAGCTACAATGTCCATGCTGTATGCCAACATACTCATAAATTGAGATTTGTCATGGAAGAGAGGCAGCATAGACACCGTAGATTTAAATTTATATCCCTGAAATAAAAAAAATTGTTAAAATTTTACGAAAAAAGACAAAAATAAATCATTTGTTCCGGAGATTTGGCTTACCTGGAGTGCGTTAACATCGTCCTTGCTGTGAAAATCGGACCAATTGGTGCAACTATTTGGTGCAGCGCACAGTGGTAATAAAATGTGCTGTTATTGGATAAACATCTGCCGACAAGGGATGTATCAATCAACTTAAATGTAACAAAATGGAAAATACCCTTAAGACATTGTACTTTAGAGTAATGCTGCAGTAACGTGGCTTTGAGTTAACCCAAATCGAAAATCGCAGACGAGAGATTAGGGTTAACATTTTTTGGTTTATGACTTATATAATACACACAATTTTTCATCTATAGGTTATATTAGGTTTAAAGCTGTTAATTAGGTTAATCTGAATGCATGGGAATAAGATCGTGTGTATAAAAATCTATGATTATCTATACTTGTCAGTAAAATAATGTTTACAAGTAATTTTTAGATCAACCCCTGTTTTCATTCCTTTGAAGAATAGTTTTCGAGTAAGATTAAAGATGAGTAGTGTACTGCACCAAATAATTGCACCAATTGGTCGGATTTTTACAGCACGGACGATGTGAACGCACCTCAGGTAAGCCAAATTTCTGGAATTTTAACCATTTTTTTTTTTAATTTCAGGGACATACATTTAAATCTACGGTGTCTATTCTGCCTATCTTCCATGACAAATCTCATTCTATGAGTATGATGGCAAACAGCATGGGCATTGTAGCTGATGTAACAGAGCATTTGAACCCAAGACAGTCAACGGTGGTCGAGAACGACGCTCTCTTGTATGCTTGTAGGGGACTACCTGTATATGAGCCTCGCGGGGCGCAAGGTGCCTACACTTCTTAAAGTGAAGATATGGGTCCAACCAACATTCGTACCGAGTGACGTCTCTCTATTACGTCGTGCAAGGTTGTAGCTGGATTCGTCGCTTAGCGGCCCAAATATTGGGGTCCGGTTGTGGGTTCCAAGGTGCCTCCACTTCTTAAAGTGAAAATATGGATTCAACTAACATTCGTACCGAATGACATCTCTCTATCACGTCGTGTAAGGTTCAAGCGCTTAACCACCCCACTACTTAATTATCAAGATATCTAATTGCTCTGAAAACTATTTTGCAGGGAATATCAAGGGTTACAAGGCCTGTACAGTTGAACTTCCTTGAGCCCTTCATTTTTGAGATATTTGAGTTTAAAGGACTCGGGGAAGGTGGGTCCTCCCACTCAAATGCGAATTTAAAACGGTGATATCTTAATTCGTCCTAGAGAAATTTAAAAAAAACTGAATTTTCTGCAAAAGAAAATCTAAATTTTTGTACTTTTGCTTTTACGTATCTTCTTTAGTCTTTGAGTTACTGTGAAAATAGAAAAATTTAAAAAATCCTTTCAAAATTGAATCTAACTTTTTTCCTCTAGGCACTCGAAACCGTTAAAACTTCTAGAACACATTGTTAGTGCCGAAATAAAGCAAATTCTAAATGAACTGCGTTTGATTTCAATTCTTGGGTTAAACTATTGCCGATTGGTTTCATTGCTGATTTTGTCTCCGAGAAAACGAGACAATCATTTTATTTTCATTATAACTCCGTAACGACTTTTACTAAAGCCCATTTTAACGGTCTTTTCAAATACTTTAACAAAGATCTAACGAAAACTTTTTGTTAGATATTTGTTTTTCCGATATTTAATATTGAAAGGTTCGAATTCAGCTTTCGGCGAACAAACGGTCACTTTCAACGAGCCATAACTCGGCTCGTATTGTATCTATAGAAATTAAGAGAAAAACAATGGATTTGTTATTATGAGCTTCATTTTTGCAGCTGATGATTTTTTTCATAAAACGTGAGGTTTTCGAGTTAATCGTGAAAAATTGCTCTAAAATATGCATTTTTTAGATGAAAAATCAAAAATTTTCAATTGCGAATAACTCGAAAAATATTGATTTATTGAAAAAAGTTCAGATTTTTTTTTTGCTTAAAATGTATCCCCCTATCGATTTTTAGTTTACTAATTTCCACCCCCCGAGAAGGGGTGGCATCCACCTCCAGGGTAATAGTACACATCGGCACCATGTAGACTTTGTTCCTTGAGTCATCCTACTTGCTGTCCAAGTTTCACGTCAGTCGGTGGTCCCGAAAAAATTCTTAACGATTCACCGTCAAACACTGGACAACTCGTACAATCAAAATCTTACTTTATCTCTTACCTTAACTCGAACACCATATTTCGATCTTTCATTTGCTTCGAAGAATATTTAAGTAAAAATATATTACCTTTGATTTGTAGATTATTGCTAAGCATCCTGCTGTAATTTCCAAAATTAAAATGGTGAGGAGTAGTATTCCATACTGAAAAAAAAATTTATATAAAACACCAATATTAAAAAACAAAACTAACACAGAATTTGGTCCAATAGTCTTTGGAGTTATTCTACTGTACTTATTCGGCTACACCATTTCTACCTTCACCATTTCTCGAACTAAGTGAAGGGGGACGGTGTCGCTTCACATACTTACCCTGTATGTGGATGACCACCAGAGTTTAAAAAAAAATATACTGCAAAATACTTACTGTAGTCAGCATACATTGAGATTCTCGAAGGGCTCCACAGTATCCCAGGAAACTTACTAAGAACATAAGAGCCCCTACAGCTATGAAGATGTAAGATATCTGCTCAATGACTCCTGGTTGAGTGAAATTCTGAAAAAATAAAGCATTTTACAAAGTAGAATAGGCTAGGGGGTTTAATTTAAGTTCAAATATGACAAACAAAAAATTATAAATTACTTTAAATACTTTACAATATTATCTATGGTCCGGGGAATTAGATTTGCTCGACGAAAACCGGCACGTCACACATTGGGACAAATAGCACGGCAATTCCCAGGCCTGGAATTAATGAAACTTAATATTTTTTTAAAACTATTCGTTATAAAATTGCCTTTAATTCTACCGAGAGAGAATTTCCAAATTTCACAATTCGAGATGGCTAATCCGGACATAAAGGATCCGGCACGATTAGCATTGGAAAAATCATTGCGGTGGAATTATCTTCAAACTTTAGGGAATGGGTAGTCCAAGGGCTTCCGAACAAGAAACGTTATATGAAAAAATTGATTTAATGTCTTCCCTGCAGAATTACATTGACCGGAAGTTAAGAATTTTTGAAAATTCAAAGATTTTTAACTTCCAGTCACTGTAATTCTGCAGGGAAGGCATTAAATAAATTTTTTCATGACATTTTTTGTTCGGAAGCCCTACCTATTTCCAAAGTTTGAAGAAGATTCCACCCAGATGTTTTTTCCAATGCTAATGCTAATGGTGCGGGGTTCTTTATGTCCGGATTAGCCATCTTCAATTTTGAAATTTCGAAATTCGGTCTCGATAGAATTAAAGGCAATTTTATAAAAAACAGTTTCCAAAAAAAAAAAAAATGTTAAGTTTAATTAATTGCAGACCTGGGAGAAATTGTCGTTTGATCAAAAAATTAGCTATTTGCCCCATTGTGCGTCAGCACGATATTTGGTAGAAAGGTGGGCCTTGGGGTACTAATGAAGGTATCGATGTTCTGCTAAAATTTTGGGATGCGCATCATGGTTTTATATACAAATGTTATTAAATTGCTCTATTTTCATATCTCAGGGCCAAGAAGTCGGTTCTATTTCTAAATTCTCATTTTAAAAATAAAAACACATAAATAATTCTCATAATCATATGAATCTTTAATGAAATTATAGGCTATTGACTATGTAATTGAATTCGTTAAAGGTATTTTAGTATTTCATATGTTCAGTTGTAACCGAAAAATAAAAATCTAAAAGTGTTATTAAATGTAGGCTTGGGTTTTTGAGAACGGAGTGAATTTGTCCACTCTTAAGATTGTTAAATATAACTCAAAAACTATGCATTTTTAGTGTATACACATAAAACGAATTTTTTTTAGATAATCAAATTTCCGATCGAAATGACACTTTATAAAGTAAAAAAAAAAATATTTTTTTTTCAACAAAATAAATCCAGAAAACTATTAAAAAAAACGAAGAATTTTAATTTTTTTATTTTTATTACAACTTTTCTCTGAGTGGATTTAGGTATAGGCATCGGTTCACAAAAAATAAAGCTGACGTAATTCCCGTCAAACTGGCGACAAATAAAAGTATTTTTGATAAAAATTGGCTGAAATACAGTCACTCAAACCTTTTTACGATATTACCACTTTTTACCTTTATGCCATGTTATTTTTAATTTTTACACTCAAAAATAATTTTTATTCTATACAAAAATTATTTTTGGTTTATCAGTGATATAATGGTAAAGGTATTTTTAATATTTTGATATTCATATGATATTAGACATAAAAAACTTTAATGTTGTACTAATTTATAGCTGTTTTAAAGATCCTTTTTTGAAAATTACATATCTATTATATTTATCCCATAATGTTTTCGAATATTAACATCTTCATCAACAACAATTTAAGCCCATGCATTCTTTGCAGAACATGGAGTACGATGTATTCAGATGCGAACTGATATCTTCAGGACTTCAGGACGCAGTCCCTATGCGTACTGAACATCGGGACCAAGCCAGCTTTTGCCCTTTTGCTCTACGCGAGGTTTCTGTCCTCGCTGAGCTGGCCTTAGGACACCTGCGTTATTCTTTGACAGATGTACCGCCCCAGTCAAACTCCCCGCCTGGCAGTGAAACGATGAAATAGTGACCGCCAATCGCTCGGTAACGCAATCCGACAAATGGTAAATACCTCTGATTAGTTGCCGAATCAACTTGTCAGCTCGTCTGAGTGCTGTGACATTGGGCATGTCAATCACCATTGCGTACCGGTATCGTGGATACAGATACTCGAACATTAACTTTTGCCTTTGCTGCGGTTTAAGGGGCATATGCCTTACTCTTTCGCAGCTACTAACAAACTCCTGGCAGGCAGAGCCTCCAGAAATGCCACTCCAAGGGGTGAAATTAATGCCCAAATACCTGAAAACGGTGTCGGGTCCTACATACTGTACGATCTCGTTTTCGATCTGCAATTCGGGATTCTCCACATACCATGTCTTCCGTGCACTCCGTATTTGGAATGCACAGCATTTGTTGATAGAGAGGTTCATGCCTAACGATTGAAAATAGATTTTCACCATCTCAAGATCCTTCTCTGCATCCCGACGTGTCTGACCCAAAAGAATCAGATCGTCCGCGAATGCAAGGATCGAAATGGGCTTTGCGTTTATGACAATTCCCTTATCCTCCCTGCTATCCAGATATTCCAGTAGCGGATCCACGACGGCGTTAAATATGAGTGGCGAAAGCGGGTCACCCTGTTTCACCCCGCGCACCAACGAAATATCTACTTCACCATTTCTGGCTTTTACCTTTGTAATGCAGTTTACATACATCTTTCCCACACACCTGGCAATAACATTCGGAGCGCCCAGCCTTTGCAGCGCCGGGACAATTGCCCCATGTGGCACTGCGTCAAAAGCCTTAGATATGTCCAAAATGGAACATACCCCGCCCTCTCCGTCCTTCATATTGCGTAGCGCTTGCTGCAGCAGCGCTATGTTGTTGTGAGTCCCATTCTCACTGGTGAACCCCTTTTGCCTATAATTAAAGACAAAGTTGTCCCTCAGGCTCGAGTCGATTATTCCGGAGAATAATCGGCCGATCACCGAGCCAATGCGATTGGTCTCCAATTGGCGACCAGCTCGGGATCTTTTCCCGCCTTTGGAATCAAGGTGGTTCTGTTTGTTTTCCAGCTTTCTGGGTAGTATTCCGCTGACAAACAAAGGTTACTGTAGATCATCGTAAGCAACACTAAGCTTTCCCACGATAAATCCGCTTTGCCGATGCCGTCTATTCCCGAGGCAGTGTTCTTCAAGAGTGCGTGCCTTCGTCTAACCGTCTCCAGTTGGATTGGTGGTATGGCTACAATCGGGCTTAACTCGGCTGTCGTACTTTCCCATGAGATAGGGAACGAGGTTTCCTTGCTTCTACCCCACAGTGAGTCGTACAGCGCTCGCACCTCCTCATCTATTGGTGGTAGATGTGGCTGTACAACTAGATCTTCGAGTTTATCCTGAGCAACAATGTCCGCTAATGCCCTCATATTGTGCTCTGCCAAGTACTGCGCTCTAGCGTAGTTACGTTTTCTTCTGGCATTTCGATTGTTTTTCTTACCACTTCCCCTTCTGGGTGTAGGCCCCTTTTCAGGTTTCTGCTTGACGATCATCGATGTCAGGCATCGATGGCAGAGTCCAGGCTTTGTACAAGTTCCGGGGTACTCGGACGTCCCTCTCGCATCTGCCGCGCGGTGTGTGCAAGTCGGCATCCGATGTCAAGGTGTCCACCCTTTAACTTGTCCTTATACTTGAAAAATGTCCTTATGGCCGAAGCCGCAAGAGCCACCTTCCAAGCCCCTTCATCCTCCACAGACTGCTCGTCTCTGAAGTCAGTACGACCTGGGTTATAGATCGCATCCGTCTTATCCTTATTGTTTGACTCCTCTGGTGGTTGGCTAGTAGTTGCCTCAGCATCTAACTCCGCCAGCTCATCCTTTTGGCGCCACCTGGCCGCTTTTTTCCGCAAATCAGATCGCTTATCGCTGATCTGTTTGTTCGTTTTGCCTCGAGCCTCTTGTTGATGTTAGCTTCGTGCTTGAACCTTTGTTCAAGTTGCTCCAGCAGTTCCACGTCTTCTTCACTCCACGCCTTAGCTACCCCTTTCCTAGGTGCAGGCTTTGGCGCCGGGGCGCTCTTTTCCCTTCTTGCTTGATTTCGCAATACTGGGTGCGCTTTTATCTCGTGTATAGATAACCCCCGTTGAGTCTTGAAGATACGCTCGCATGCTGTGCAAGGGAACTCCCCCGTTTCTGGTGGAGCTATGCCCTTGCAATGAGGCTTGTGGCTCGCACGTTGCTAAGACCAGGAAACTCTCGGTCACAGCCCCTACAAACAAGTACCAGGCGTTCCTTGGGATGGGCGGTAGAGACGTGCTTTACCATGTCTTTCGCTTCCAGGAAGGTCGAAACCCCCCTTCGCGCCGACAGACCAAGCAATCAGCTACGCCTTCCACCGGATATATAAGCAGAATTCTGCCGTCTGTCCTGGGAATCGGTTGTTCTTCACGGGCTACACCTTCCGCAACCTCAATACCTTCACCTACTTCCCCAGCCGTCACTACTCCCGGCAGGGGGACCACGGAGTCATCCGAGGCCGTTTCGTGTTGTGTTCTATACATTTCGGTTTTGATTATGAGCTTTGGTTGGTTTCACCCCTTCGGGCCACACTCCGATCCAACTGACCCTGCACCTACTTAGTTGGGCAAGCAGGAAATCTGGGGCTTTTATGTGGGCTCTAGGGATTGGTTCAGTTTTTACCCCCTTTGTACCAGCGACAATTGTCTTTCGAAAGTACCCTAAATACCCAAAATTTGCATGAAAAAGGGGCGACGAAACACCACATGTGTTCCGCCGCCCCTGGTCCTAAAATTGGTTTTGTCTTCCTTTCACTCCCTCACTGAGTGTTGCTCTGCTACCAAATGCTAGAGCGGGACAGGAGCGTGGTATGTGCCTTTTGTCCCTTTTCTAGTTATTGCCAAATTGTACCACGCCCCTTTGGAAGGTGGGTCTTCGCACAGACGCGGTGTTAGATTCCTTCGTGAGGTTCTTCCCACTCCTCCCTTGACCATTTTCCCCGTTCACGGAACCTGCACATGGAGGGTGTGTCTTCCTTGTGAAACCATTGAGTCTCGGGGTACAGATCCGATTGGAGGTACCCTCTGAATTGGTACAGTGTGGATCCTGAGGTTTATGAGTTCGATTTCCCAAACTTGTCTTTAGAGTCTGAAAAGTCTCACTTGGGATTCTCAATCTAGTATCCAGTCTGACGCACTACCTTCGCCATGTGGCACAGGAACACTTTCGCCTTTTGTCAGCTAGGTATGGATCAGCATTCCATACTCGTTCACCGCAGTAGGTTAGGTGCTATGAGGATCCTGTGCCGATTTGAGCACTGTGGTTTTCCCGGACCCTCACCTATACTTGCTTGGAGGAACCACTATTTCAGCACTACTGCAGGGCTCTCCGTTGGCAGCGGTATGAGAATTCAGAGTCCGAGTCTCTTGCCTGTTGGTCAACGCACTGGGATATTTCCCCCAGGTACATTATCTAGCGGGGGCGCGTAGAGCCCAGACTTTCGGCAACTATGTACTCCCCAGGAGCCCCCCCGAGCGCTTTCAACCTGTGACGGCAAGCCGTTGGTTGATGGTGCGCGCTCAGGCGGGATAAGAACCCGGCCTCCACCCTTCAGAATATCATGCCCCGGCCGATGTAGCCCGCGGTACATGGTCTGTTTCCATCACATGCTCCGATGCCCAGGATGCATGGCAGGACACAATTTTCCCAGGGTACGAAGCCCCACTGGTTGGCTCTGCACTGCGGAAGGAAGAAGGATTGGAAAGACTGGTTTGTGGATAGATGAAGAAGTACCTGGAAGAAATAGATTTAAAGTTTAGTTTAGAGTTATGAACCTCTTCGTTGCCCCCACCCCTAAGACTGGAGGCTCCTAAAGGTCCATGAAGGTATTGGACATTTCAATGGAGGATCTGAGCGCTGTTAGTGACATTGTTAACAAGAAGCTTTTATCCGTAATGGATAGCTCCTTGAGTGCCTTACGGGTGCCGCTGGGTACTGCTCCGCGTGCTCCCATCACGATGGGCAGTACTTTGCACGACGTCCCGCCCAGTAGCTGCAATACTGGTATTCTCAGATTCTCGTATTTACGTATTTTCTCCGCAGCGGTTTCCTCTAAGCTGTTTCCATCCTCATAGCGGACTGTGAAGTCGACTATGAGGACCCTTTCCCGGTCCTTTATAACCAGGTCAGGTTTTAGCAGCCTGTTGTCCGCCGTGCGAAGAGTGGGTTCCGGTATTATGGTGGCGTCCTTGTTTTTCTGTGTGTACTTTTCAGTGACCAATGTGCCAATCTCATTGTGTCTCCTGATTACACACGCTTTTTGGCTCGGACATCCTCCGAGGACGTGGCTTAAGGTTTCGGGCCTTAAGTTGCATTTTCTGCACAATAGAGGAATATGATCCTGACCGGCTCGTCTTAACGAGGTGCGGTTGCCAGCGGTGTTCGTGCGTAGTTTCAGAGCATCAATCATCCTGTTGGGTAACAGAAGATTACTCCTTAACCACTTGTTCGATACTACGTTGTTGGCGAAGTATCGACTCCCCTCACCCTGACAGCTCAGCGACGCCCATTCTTCGCGCTCGCGATTAATGGCGCGTTGCTTTGCTGCTGCAATCTCGCGAATCGTTAATCCGGGCTCGATTCTTAGATTCCTCGCAGCCGATTCTCTTAAGACCACATCTGCGCTGTGGCTTAATTTCGCGACGTTCGTTAGAACGCCGAATTGAATGTCAGTTTCTAGGCGAGGGATTCCCAAACCATCCCTCTTTCTTGTGTAGAACAGTCTTTCGGTTACGCAATCCAACAAATGGTAGATACCTCTGACTAATTGCCGAATCAATTTGTCAGCTCGTCTGAGTGATGTAACATTTGGCATGTCAATCACCATTGCGTACCGATATCTTGGGTACAGGTACTCAAACATTAACTTTTGCTTTTGCTGCGGTTTAAGGGGCATGTGCCTTACTCTTTCGCAGCTACTAACAAACTCCTGACAGGCAGAGCCTCCAGAAATGCCACCCCAAGGGGTGAAGTCAATGCCTAAATACCTGAAGACTGTCCGGTCCGACATACTGAACCACCTCGTTTTCGATCTGCAGTTCAGGATTCTCGACATACCATGTTTTCCGTGCACTCCTTATTTGGAATGCACAGCATTTGTTGGCCGAGAGGTTCATGCCCAACGAGTGAAAATAGATTTTCACCATCTCAAGATCCTTCTCTGCATCTCGACGTGTCTGACCCAGGAGGATCAAATCGTCTGCGAATGCAAGGACCGAAATGGGCTTTTCGTTTATGACAATCCCCTTATCCTGTCTGCTATCCAGGTGCTCCAGTAGCGGATCCACGACAGCGTTGAAAATGAGAGGCGAGAGCGGATCACCCTGTTTCACCCCGCGCACCAACGAAATATCTACTTCGCCATTTCTGGCTTTTACCTTTGTAATGCAGCTTTCGTACATTTTACCCACATACCTGGCAATAACATTGGGAGCGCCAAGCCTTCTCAGTGCCGGGACAATTGCCCCATGTGGAACTGTGTCGAAAGCTTTGGATATGTCCAGTATTGAACATACCCCGCCGCCCCCTTCCTTCATATTGCGTAGCGCTTGCTGCAGCAGCGCTATGTTGTTGTGAGTCCCATTCTCACTGGTGAACCCCTTTTGCCTATAGTTAAAGACAAAGTTGTCCCTCAGGCTCGAGTCGATTATTCCTGAGAATAATCGGCCGATCACCGAGCCTATCGTGATAGGCCTCCAATTGGCGATCAGCTCGGGATCTTTTCCCGCCTTTGGGATCAAGGTGGTTCTGTTTGTTTTCCAGCTTTCTGGGTAGTACTCCGCTGACAGACAAAGGTTGTAGATCATCGTCAGCAACACTAAGGTTTCCCACGATAAATCCGCCTTGCCTATGCCGTCTATTCCCGAGGCCGTGTTCTTTTTCAGGAGCGCGTGCCGTCGTCTAACCGTCTCCAGTTGGATAGGTGGTATGGCTACAATCGGGCTGAGCTCGGCTGTCGTACTTTCCCATGAGATAGGGAACGAGGTTTCCTCGCTCCTACCCCACAGTGAGTCGTACAGCGCTCGCACATCCTCATCCACTGGGGGTGGATGTGGTTGTTCAACGAGGTCTTCAAGCTTATCCTGAGCAACAATATCCGCTAACGCCCTCATATTGTGCTCTGCCAAGTACTGCGCTCTAGCGTAGTTACGTTTTCTTCTGGCATTACGATTGTTTCCTTTCCCACTTCCCCTTCTGGGTGCAGGCCCCTTTTCAGGTTTCTGCTTGACGATCATCGATGTCAGCGCATCGATGGTAGAGTCCAGGCTTTGCACAAGCTCCGGGGTACTCGGACGACCCTCGCGCATCTGTCGCGCGATGTGTGCAAGTCGACATCCGATGTCGAGGTGTCCACCCTTTAGCTTGTCCTTGCACTTGAAAAATGTCCTTATGGCCGAAGCCGCAAGAGCCACCTTCCAAGCCCCTTCATTCTCCACAGACGTTCGCTCGTCTCCGAAATCGACACGGCCTGGGTTATAGACCGCATCTGTCAATTTCTGTTTTGTTTTTACTTCCTCTGGCATGGCGGTAGGATTGCGGCTGCTTCAGCAGCTGCCTCCCACTCCTCATCTTCCTAGTAGCCTTTCGCCTAAGATCAGAGCGCTTGTCTCTAATCTGTCGGTTCGTCTTATTCGGGAAGTGTTCCTCAAGCTTCAAATTGATGTTCACTTCGTGTTCGTACCTTTTTTCAAGCTCCTCCAGCAGCTCCACTTCTTCCTCACTCCACACCTTCGCCACACCTGTCCTAGGTGCAGGTCTTGGTGCCGGGGCGCTCTTTTCCCTTCTTGCAGTGTTTCGCAATAGTGGGTGCGCTTGTATCTCGTGTATGGATAACCCCCGTTGAGTTGGGAAGACACGCTCGCATGCTATGCAAGGGAACTCTCCCGTTTCCGGGGGAGCTCTGCCCTTGCATTGAGGTTTGTGTACTTGTACGTTGCGAAGACCAGGAAACTCTCGGTCACAGCCTCTGCAGACAACTACCAGACGTTCCTTCGGATGGGCAGTGGAGGCGTGCTTTACCATGTCCTTCGCTTCCAGGAAGGCCGAAACCCCCCCTTGGCGCCGACAGGCCAAACAGTCCACTACTCCTTCCACCGGATATATCAGCATTAATCTGCCGTCCATCCTGGGAACCGGTTGTTCTTCGCGGGCTACACCTTCCGCGGCATCATTATCTATACCTACTTCCCCAGCCGTCACTACTCCCGGCAGGGGGACCAAGGAGTCATTCGAGACCGTATTGTGTTCCGTTCTATACATTTCAGTTAGATTAATGAGCTTTTGGTTGGTTTCACCCCTTCGGGCCAGACTCCGATCCAACTGACCCTGCACCTACTTAGTTGGGCAAGTAGGAAATCTGAGGCTTTTATATGGGCTCTAGGGATTGGTTCAATTTTACCCCCTTTGTACCAGCGACAATTGTCTTTCGAAAGTACTCTAAACACCCAAAATTTGCATGAAAAAGGGGCGACGAAACACCACATGTGTTCCGCCGCCCCTGGGCCTAAAATTGGTTTTGTTGTCTTTCACTCCCTCACTGAGTGTTGCTCTGCTGCCAAATGCTAGAGCGGGACAGGAGCGTGGTATGTGCCTTTTGTCCCTTTTCTATTTAATGCCAAATTGTACCACGCCTCTTTGGAAGGTGGGTCTTCGCACAGGCGCGGTTTTGGGTTGCCTTCGTGAGGTTCTTCCCACTCCTCCCTTGACCATTTTCCCCATTCACGGAACCTGCACATGAAGGGTGGGTCTTCCTTGTGAAACCAAATTGTCTCGGGGTACAGATCCGATTGGAGGTACCCTCCGACTTGGTACAGTGTGGATCCTGCGGTTTATGAGTTCAATTTCCCAAACTTGTCTTTAGAGTCTGAAAGTCTCACTTGGGATTCTCAATCTAGTATCCAGTCTGACGCACTACCTTCGCCAAGCGGCACAGGAACACTTTCTCCTTTTGTCAGCTAGGTATGGATCAGCATTCCATACCCGTTCACTACAGTAGGATGAGTGCTATGAGGATCCTGTGCCAGGATGTTTCGATTTGAGCACTGTGTAGTTTCCCGGACCCTCACCTATACTTGCCTGGAGGAACCACTATTTCAGCACTACTGCAGGGCACTCCGTTGGCAGCGGTATGAGAATTCAGAGTCCGAGTCTCTTGTCTGTTGGTCAACGCACTGGGATATTTCCCCCAGGTACATTATCTAGCGGGGGCGCGTAGAGCCCAGACATTCGGCAACTATGTACTCCCCAGGAGCCCCCCGACCTCGTTCAACCTGTGACGGCAAGCCGTTGGTTGATGGTGCGCACTCAGGCGGGATAAGAACCCGGCCTCCACCCCTTAAGAGAGTCATAGTTACTCCCGCCTTCAGAATATCATGTTCCGGCAGCATAGCCCGCGAAGCATGACGCGATCAGTCATCACACGCCGATGCCCAGGACACACGGCAGGACACAATTTTCCCAGGGTATGAAGCCCCACTGGTCGGCTCTGTACTGTGAAGGAAAGAAGGATAGGAAAGACTGTTTTTGAGGATAGGTGGAGAAGGTACCTGGAAGAGAAAAGTTGAGATTATAGTTTATAGATATGAGACCTTTAGTTGCCCCCACCCCTAAGACTGGAGGCCCCTAAAGGTCCATGAAAGTATTCGACATTTCAATGGAGGATCTGAGTGCCGTTAGTGACATGGTCATCAAGAAGCTTTTATCCGTGATGGATAGCTCCTTGAGTGCCTTACGGGTGCCGCTGGGTACTGCTCCTCGCGCTCCCACAACGATGGGCAGTACTTTGCACGACGTCCCGCCCAGTAGCTGCAATACTGGAATTCTCAGATCCTCGTATTTTCTTATCTTCTCCGCAGCGGCTTCCTCCAAGCTGTTTCCATCCTCATAGCGGACCGTGAAGTCGACTATGAGGACCCTTTCTCGGTCCTTTATAACCAAGTCAGGTTTTAGCAGCCTGTTGTCCGCCGTGCGAAGAGTGGGTTCCGGTAACATTGTGGCGTCCTTGTTTTTCTGTGTGTATTTTTCAGTGACCAATGTGCCAATCTCATTGTGTCTCCTGATTACACACGCTTTTTGACTCGGACATCCGCCGAGGACGTGGCTTAAGGTTTCGGGCCTTAAGTTGCATTTTCTACACAGTAAAGGAATGTGATCTTGACCGGCTCGTCTTAACGAGGTGCGGTTGCCAGCGGTGTTCGTGCGTAGCTTCAGAGCATCAATCATTCTGTTGGGTAACAGAAGATTACTCCTCAGCCACTTGTTCGATACTACGTTGTTAACGAAGTATCGACTCCCCTCACCCTGACAGCTCAGCGACGCCCATTCCTCGCGCTCGCGATTCATGGCACGTTGCTTTGCTGCTGCAATCTCGCGGATCGTTAATCCGGGCTCGATTCTCAGATTCCTCGCTGCCTTGATTGCCTGGTCAGCTTTCAAGCTAGAGACCGCCAATTCTCTTAAGACCACATCTGCGCTGTGGCTTAATTTCGCGAGGTTCGTCAGAACGCCGAATTGAATGTCAGTTTCTAGGCGAGGGATTCCCAAACCACCATCCCTCCTCTTCCTTGTGTAGAACAGTCTTTCGGTAACGCAATCCGACAAATGGTAAATACCTCTGACTAATTGCCGAATCAATTTGTCAGCTCGTCTGAGTGATGTAACATTTGGCATGTCAATCACCATTGCGTACCGATATCTTGGGTACAGGTACTCAAACATTAACTTTTGCTTTTGCTGCGGTTTAAGGGGCATATGCCTTACTCTTTCGCAGCTACTAACAAACTCCTGACAGGCAGAGCCCCCAGAAATGCCACCCCAAGGGGTGAAATTAATGCCTAAATACCTGAAGACTGTGTCGGGACCCACGTATTGGACTGTCTCGTTTTCGATCTGCAGTTCGGGGTTCTCTATGTACCATGTCTTACGTGCACTCCTTATTTGGAATGCACAGCATTTATTGATAGAGAGGTTCATGCCTAACGATTGAAAGTAAACTTTCACCATCTCAAGATCCTTCTCTGCATCCCGACGTGTCTGACCCAAAAGAATCAGATCGTCTGCGAATGCAAGGACCGAAATGGGCTTTGCGTTTATGACAATCCCCTTGTCCTCCCTGCTATCCAAGTGTTCCAATAGCGGATCCACGACGGCGTTAAAAATGAGCGGCGAAAGCGGATCACCCTGTTTCACCCCGCGCACCAACGAAATATCTACTTCACCATTTCTGGCTTTTACCTTTGTAATGCAGCTTTCGTACATCTTTCCCACATACCTGGCAATAATGTTGGGAGCGCCGAGCCTTCTCAGTGCCGGGAGAATTGCCCCATGTGGAACTGTATCGAAAGCTTTAGATATGTCCGATATTGAACATACCCCGCCGTCTCCTGCCTTCATATTGCTTAGCGCTTGTTGTAATAGCGCTATGTTATTGTGGGTCCCATTTTCACTGGTGAACCCCTTTTGCCTATAATTAAAGACAAAGTTGTCCCTCAGGCTCGAGTCGATTATTCCGGAGAATAATCGGCCGATCACCGAGCCAATGGTGATGGGTCTCCAATTGGCGACCAGCTCGGGATCTTTTCCCGCCTTCGGGATCAAGGTGGTTCTGTTTGTTTTCCAGCTTTCTGGGTAGTATTCCGCTGACAAACAAATGTTGTAGATCATCGTCAGCAACACTAAGGTTTCCCACGATAAGTCCGCTTTGCCGATGCCGTCTATACCCGAGGCAGTGTTCTTCTTCAAGAGCGCGTGCCTTCGTCTAACCGTCTCCAGTTGGATTGGTGGTATGGCAACAATCGGGCTTAACTCGGCTGTCGTACTTTCCCGTGAGATAGGGAACGAGGTTTCCTCGCTTCTACCCCACAGTGAGTCGTACAGCGCTCGCACCTCCTCATCTACTGGTGGTAGATGTGGCTGTTCAACGAGATCTTCGAGTTTATCCTGAGCAACAATATCCGCTAACGCCCTCATATTGTGCTCTGCCAAGTACTGCGCTCGAGCGTAGTTACGCTTTCTTCTGGCATTTCGATTGTCTTTCTTACCACCTCCCCTTCTGGGTGCAGGCCCCTTTTCAGGTTTCTGCTTGACGATCATCGATGTCAGTGCATCGATGGCAGAGTCCAGGCTTTGTACAAATTCCGGGGTACTCGGACGTCCCTCTCGCATCTGCCGCGCGATGTGTGCAAGTCGGCATCCGATGTCGAGGTGTCCACCCTTTAACTTGTCCTTATACTTGAAAAAGGTCCTTATGGCCGAAGCCGCAAGAGCCACTTTCCAAGCCCCTTCATCCTCTGCAGACAGCTCGTCTCTAAAGTCGACACGACCTGGGTTATAGATCGCATCTGTCTTGTTCTGTGTTATTGACTCCTCTAGTGGTTGGCTTGTAGTTGCTTCAGCATCTGACTCAGCCAGCTCATCCTTTTGGCGCCACCTGGCCGCTTTTTTCCGCAAATCAGACCGCTTGTCGCTAATCTGTTTGTTCGTTTTGCCGGGGAAGTATTCTTCGAGCCTCTTGTTGATATTAACTTCATTGACGAACCTTTGTTCAAGTTCCTCCAGCAGTTCCACGTCTTCTTCACTCCACGCCTTAGCTACACCTTTCCTAGGTGCGGGCTTCGGCGCCGGGGCGCTCTTTTCCCTTCTTGCTTCGTTTCGCAATACTGGGTGCGCTTTTATCTCATGAATGGATAACCCCCGTTGAGTCTTGAAGATACGCTCGCATGCTGTGCAAGGGAACTCCCCCGTTTCCGGCGGAGCTCTGCCCTTGCAGTGAGGCTTGTGGGATCGTATGTTGTTAAGACCAGGAAACTCTCGGTCACAACCTCGACAAACAAGCACCAGGTGATCCTTGGGATGGGCGGTAGAGACGTGCTTTACCATGTCTTTCGCTTCCAGGAAGGCCGAGACCCCCCCTTCGCGCCGACAGGCCAAGCAATCAGCTACGCCTTCCACCGGATAAATAAGCAGAATTCTGCCATCTGTCCTGGGCATCGGTGTTTCTTCACGGGCTACGCCTTCCGCAACATCATTTTCTGTACCTACTTCCCCAGCCGTCACTACTCCCGACAGGGGGACCATGGAGTCATCCGAGGCCGTGTCATTTGCGTCATACATTTCGGTTCAGTAAAAAGTGTTTTGGTTGGTTTCACCCCTTCGGGCCAGACTCCGATCCAACTGACCCTGCACCTACTTAGTTGGGCAAGTAGGAAATCTGGGGCTTTTATGTGGGCTCTAGGGAATGGTTCGCTTTTACCCCCTTTGTACCATCGACAATTGTCTTTAGAAAGTACCCTAAACGCCCAAAATTTGCATGAAAAAGGGGCGACGAAACACGAACGTGCTCCGCCGCCCCTGGGCCTAAAATTGGTTTGTTTTCTTTCACTCCCTCATTGAGTGTTGCTCTGCTGCCAAATGCTAGAGCGGGACAGGAGCGTGGTATGTGCCTGTTGTCCCTTTTCTATTTAATGCCAAATTGTACCACGCCCCTTTGGAAGGTGGGTCTGCGCGCAGGCGCGGTTTTGGGTTGCCTTCTGAGGTTCTTCCCACTCCTCCCTTGACCATTTTCCCCATTCATGGAACCTGCACATGAAGGGTGAGTCTTCCTTGTGACACCAATTTGTCTCGGGGTACAGATCCGATTGGAGGTACCCTCCGACTTGGCCCAGTGTGGATCCTGCGGTTTATGAGTTCAAGTTCCCTAACTTGGCTTTAGAGTCTGAAAGTCTCACTAGGGATTCTCAATCTAGTATCCAGTCTGACGCACTACCTTCGTCAAGCGGCAACAAGCACACACTTTCTCCCTTTGTCAGCTAGGTAATGGATCAGCATTCCACACCCTCTCGCTACAGTAGGTTCAGTGCTATGAGGACCTTGTGCCAGGATATTTCGATTTGAGCACTGTATTGTTCCCGGACCCTCACCTATACTTGCCTGGATGAACCACTATTCAAGCTCTACTGCTGGGCACTCCGTTGGCAGCGGTATGAGAATTCAGAGTCCGAGTCTCTTGCCTGTTGGTCAACGTATTAGGATAGATAAATTTTGGGCTATTTCCCCTAATACATTGTCTAGCGGGGGCGCGGAGAGCCCAGACATTCTGCAACTATGTACTCCCCAGGAGCCCTCCCAACCGCGTACAACCTGTGACGGCAAGCCGTTGGTTGATGGTGCGCGCTCAGGCGGGATAAGAACTCAGTCTCCACCCCTTAAGAGAGTCATAGTTACTCCCGCCGTTTACCCGCGCTTGCTTGAATTTCTTCACGTTGACATTCAGAGCACTGGGCAGAAATCACATTGCGTCAACACCCGCTGGGGCTATCGCAATGCTTTGTTTTAATTAGACAGTCGGATTTCCCCGGTCCGTGCATGTTCTGTCTGATAGTTGAATGGGAAGAGGACACCCGGACGCCTTTTCGAGCGCAGCCGGGAATTTGCAAAATGTAACAATGTGTCTTTTCATATCTGACAGTGAATTAATTGTATCCTTAAGAATTTTTTTTTATTGAAAAAGCAACTACAATCTAAATAGTTTTTTAATTTATTAACTATATTAGTTCATGTGTGGTGATTAATTTAAATTCATTGGAACTTGCTCTGATTTAAGTCTGAGAACACAATCGCAGTATCATCAATAATAAATTTTAAAATTTCAATGCTGTTATTAGTCACTGAAATTATTTGCTAATTCTGTAGTACTTATGTGTACTAATTTGCGTACTAATCCAATGATATTTCCTTAATGGTGAATTGTTCATTCGTCCCCTTCAATTTTTTTCGTGTTTTCCACATCAACTTGGAGTTGGTACCTTCTGTACTTGTCTATTTTTTGTCTTTAAAAGTTTTTGGTTTTCAACAAGTTGCAAGTGATTAAATTTGGCAAATAGACGGATATTTTCTTTATTTGCAAGAATATTGTGAAGAATTATGCTTATTAACAGTGATGAGTTTAGTGTATCATCACACATCATATTTCATTAATATAATGTAAATTGCATTGTCACACTGGTTCATAAACCTAGCTGAAACCTTTTGAACAGGATTGTATGAATAATAATGTGATCGATAAAGAAATTTTATCACCACGAAAAAATACATAAGGCACATATATTACAAGCACATTTATGTTGTTGATTGTATGTATTTTTATTTTATGTTCCGTGATTCTCGTCCGAGCTAAAGTAGGCCGTAAATGCACGCTCTTTGCGTGGTTATAGTAATACGTACAAAGTGCATTTACGATAGGGGTTGTTGAACCACCAGTTTCAATGAAAAGGGAAACGTAAAGGGCGTTTTAATTATATCTTGCCACGTGCCCTATTTCACGTTTCTGACGGTGATATATGCAGGAACTTTCCTAAAGTAATGGACCACGCTTTAACAGTAATTCTCTATTAAACTATCACAATTGTATGCTATTATGTCGTATCAAGTTAAAACTTTATTAAACAATAACATTCTAATTCAAAATAGTATATAAATTTAGCACTAAGTATTTTGAAAATACGATGAGTAACCATATAAAAATATTTTGATTTTCAAAATCATACCGAATTTCAGGCAATTGCAATATAAATTCATTTCTCCAATTTTCAGCAAAGCGAAGAAAAACTTATGTATTAAATATGAACCATCATTAGCTTTGTGCTTTCCTGATGAGCTCAGAATAAGGGCGAAAAACGTTTCAAAGACTAAGCATTTCCAAGAAATTGAATGAGAGATTTTATGAAAATGTAATCCATTAGAATGAATTTTTTTTTAAGACAAGGTAGGTAAGTAAATTCATTTTAGGTCTTTGTTCTCATTTTTAACTGAATCTTCATACCGTAGGGGGTCATGTAGATACTAGTTTAATCTGCATAGCCGTAGGGAACTATGTTGGATGCTAGTCTTATAATGAGAATGTCAAATAAGAAATTGGACAAATTTATTTTAGGATTTTAACTTGTTAGTATAACCAGAAGTCAGGTTATCGAAAGAATGCAAAGATTTCATTAATATTTTTACATATAGTTTTTCTTTTAGATCTCATAGATAATTTTTGCACTATCCAATATATCTAGTTTTTTTGCGGCAAGTCCCATGATAACAGCTTCTCACGCAATGAAACTGGCACTATTGATCGAAATCTAAAATCGCACTCTCCATCTACTCCACTAATTTTTTTCTAACTCTATTGGTCACTACATCACGAAAATATTATAATCCAAACCCCTCTCCTTTACTCTAATCTTCTAGTTCGTAAATAACAATACCACAAAATATTTTATTTCTTGACTTCTCATGCAATACATTCCTTACACAGTAAAGGTATAAAGCATGCGTATTAACAAACACCAGCGAACAGAAATTCAATCCTATTCCGTTTACCTCAGTCTGCAAAGTTGCCATTACAACCGCAAAATCGAACACAATTTCCCTCAGAATTTATGTTGTCCCGTTTCTCTTTCCCGTACTTCTCTCTTTAGCCGACTACGCTTGTGAGAATTTAAGGTCTCTCCCCTGCGTATCTACATCCTTAAAATCTACTCCATTTATTATTATATTCTTAAAACCTCCAAACGACACTTGTGCATCCTATATCGAATCTAATCAAAACCTTATAGTGCAAAAGCCCTATTAAAAAATCCTAACGTTTCGGAGTACCCTTGTGAAACCTTTGCGAAAAGCAGTCTCTTCAACGAAATCATGTAATTTACTGGATCCAAGATATTTCTTGGTTTCTCACTCGGTATTACCATCACTTGGTCTTTACATATATAAAGGTCGTATTTAGTAAACGTGTGAACAAATTTGCTACTGTTCTGACAATGATGGAACTGTCATCGGCGTCGGCGTCGAACAAGTTATGACTTGTCTGGCGCGCTGTGCTCATATTTATAAACTCAGCCCAAAATTTCTCTTATATACTAAAATATTTTGGCCAATCAAAAGCCAGGGATTTTCAAAAAAGTCTATATAAGAAAAGACTTGTCCACGGTAGTAAGCCTTTTCTGGTGCGTACGGCTGTGATGCACTCCGTGCAGTGATGGGTGGCCGGCAATTTTCTTGTTGCCGGGTAATGGAGGCTAGGTTTAAAGTGGTCAGAGCCAGGAGTTGTGCTAATTGTTCGTAAGTGGGTAGTCCCAAGCTCGGTTGGGGTTGGTCCGTTATGGCGGCAGAGGGGACTGGGATCGTCCCGGGCGTTTGCCCTTGAAGCACTAATTGTCTTGTTGGAGTCGCACTAGGTATCTCCGTCTGGTACGGTGGGGTGACGAGGTAGGCGCCGGCCGACGAGGTAGGCGTGACGAAGTACTGTGCGTTTGGTGGCGTGCTTGGGCTTGGGCTGGTTGCTGCTGGTGGTACCATGCAGTGAGGGGTGGCCAGCTGGCGGCGAGGTGTCAGCGAGGCGTCGCTGAAGAGTTGAGGCCAGTCGGGTGTGGCAGCAATGGTGTACTGACCGCTGGGTAGCCCTGAGCCAGAGAGGGAGGCTTCCCCATGTGTGGAAGCGAATCCAGCGAAGCGGCGATCTCCCAGCGTCGAGGAATCGTCACTGGCCCGGGATGCTGTTGGGTCCACCATACAGCGAGGGGGCATCACTATATCATCATCACCATCCAATCTCCGTTCCATCGCCGAGTTTTCGTGCCACGATGCTGCGTTGCGCTCCATGCAGTAAGGGGACATCGCCTGAGAATCGTTGCTACTCCATCCCACATTTGTTGCCTGGGCTTCGTGCCAGGTGGCTGCGCTGCGTGCCATGCAGCGAGGGGGCACCGTCGTGATGACGCCGTGCGTGACCCCAGTGTCGTGTCCTATGTTGGTGGCGAGTCCTGCCTCGCTATGCCTAGGTGCCGAGCCCGGCGACGCACAGTATTGGGGCGTCGTCGTCGCGACGCCATGCGTAGCACTTGTGCCTGTGGAGAAATCAGAGGACATGCTTACCTCGCCGTGCCGGGTTGCTGTGTGGAGTTCCATGCAGTGTGGGGCCACCGTCGTAGAGACGTCGGGCGTGACCCCCGTACCCCCTGTCAGGGCGTCGTGTTGGCGGAGCACTTCGTGGTCAGATGCTGTTAGTGGTGTCGTGCAGTGAGGGGGGGCCGACGTGGAGACGTCGCTCGCGACCCCAGTGCCTACTGCCTGGCCACTCCGGGTATGCATTGCCACTTGTCACTCAACACAATAAAACTCAAATAAAACACTATGTCACTTAACAACACAAGAGGAAGGGATAACCTCATCAGCTTTGGCGTTGGCTTCTGTGCTCAATGACTTCAGTTTCGGCAGAAGACTATTAGCGGCTGAAGGCTAGAACATTACAACTTGAAGGATCGATCACTACTTGCTCGCTGAGAAAAAGTCTTTTCTTATATAGACTTTTTTGAAAATCCCTGGCTTTTGATTGGCCAAAATATTTTAGTATATAAGAGAAATTTTGGGCTGAGTTTATAAATATGAGCACAGCGCGCCAGACAAGTCATAACTTGTTCGACGCCGACGCCGATGACACCACCCCCCTTTTTTGTGACTTTATTGAACATTAATAAAGGCATACAGGTTATGTTTCAGTTCAATAATTTCAATTATATAATGTAAGAGTAAGTAGGTAAGAATATTTCAAAACTATAAACTAAGAGTAAGTGTTAAGATATTTCAACAACTAAGATATTTTAACATATATAGACTAAGATTAAGTGTGGTAAGATATTTTAAATAAGTAACTAATAATAGGTCCACTAAGATATTTTAGGTAAAACAGGATATTTAAAATTAAAGTATTTTATGTGACAAATCATAAATGTATTCTAGTTTGAACAAAGCTTTTCGCCCTGTGGCGATAATTTATTTACATAGGTATATTTGCGCAAGTTTCGTTTTTCTGGACGTCGTCTCCGCGACGCCCGGGGCTGCCTGATCCTGTTGTGAATTGGGGGCTGCTAAGTCCTGCTGTGCTGCGTGCTACGGCAGCGGGATTCTGGAGCGAACCTGTGAGGCTGCAACGTCCTGCTGTGTTGCTTGCTAAGGCAACGGGAGACTGGAGCGATTTATTGAGGCTGCAACGTCCTGCTGTACTGCGGGCTAAGGCAGTGAGATACTGGAGCGCCTCGTGGGGGCTGCTAGGCCCTGCTGTGCTACGTGCTAAGGTAGCGGGATTCTGGAGCGGTGCGCCGGAGCCGGCTGAGCTCGGGCTGGCGTTCGAGTTGACGAACACTCGTGTCCAGACTGGGACAGGCATCTGGCTGGCGGATGGCTGCTGTCGGTCGTGGCCAGGCGTGGTCACGGCCTTCGCCCAGAATGGCATCGGAAACTGTATGGGCGTCGTGTCGAGCGGCTGCTCTTGTCTCGACGTAGAAGGCCCAGGGTCTGCTGGCGGCGGCGGTGCGGCTGACAGCGCCGGGGACTTCTTATCTCTTTGTGCTTGTCTCCTCGTGGCAGAGGTTGATGGGCCAGGCACGACTGGGGGCAGTCGGCGGGCTGGTAATTTCGGTTCAGCGGCGGCTGTGGTGCCATGTCCGCGGAGATAGTCGCCATGTCCATGGATGTACGTCTTTTCATTGGCATCTGGCTTTGGGGCAGCGGGCACTACTAGTCCTGTGATAGTAGGCGTGACTGGCTTCGGGGCAACGGGCACTACTGATCCTGTGATAGTAGGCGTGACTGGCTTCTGGGCAACGGGCGCTACTGGTCCTGTGACAGTAGGCGTGGTTGGCTGTTGGGCAGCGGGCACTACTGATCCTGTGATAGTAGGCGTGACTGGCTTCTGGACAACGGGCGCTACTGGTCCTGTGACAGTAGGCGTGGTTGGCTGTTGGGCAGCGGGTGCTGCTGGCTCTGGGGCAGCGGGCGCTACTGGTCCTGCGACAGTAGGAGCTGCGAGCCTTGGTGGGGCTGGATGACCTGGATCCTCGGGGTCGTCATCCTCGTCGTTGCTGTCATCATCGTCGGTATCAGCTGCGATGGCTCGTACGGCTGGAGGCACTGGAGGTCGCTTGTCGGGTTTCTGGCCTGGCATGGGCCTGATGTCATCAATGTGAATGGGCACTGGGATCTCGTTCCTGAGAATTTCGTACGTGTTATCACCCAGGGCTCGAATGATAACAAAAGGTCCCTCCCATGTGGGTCCAAAGCTGGTCCGGTGCTCCTTGAAGCCTCGGCACATCACTTGTTGCTGGGGTCGATACTCGATCGGGGCTGTCCTTGGTTCTGGGAAAAGATTCCTCTGGTAGACTTGCTGTCGTTGCGCCGCTTTCTCATGTCTGCTCCTAGCTGCTCGTCGGGGTTCTGGTAGCGGGCGGCGTTGCTCTGGGTGTTGCCAGTCTCCTGGGCGAGGTAACTCGGTCCCAAGCAGCAGCTCGCTGGGTGAGTAGCCGGTGGCAGCATTTTTCCTGTTGTGCAAAGAAAAGATGATCTGCGGCAGCACGACGTCCCATCGGTTTTGTCGTTTTCCCGTTAGCCTTTCTCGTAGGGCCTTCTTTATCTCCTGGTTGCGCCTCTCTACGGGATTGGCTCTCTGGTGATAGATCGGCGATGTAAAATGTCTGATTTTATTCCGCTTGCAGAAGTTGAGGATCTTCTTGGCGGTGAAGGTGGGTGCATTGTCGGTGATGAGTTCATCGGGATATCCCCATCGGAGGCAGACTCGTTCCAAGGCCCCTAAGATGTGGTTGGCATCAGCTTGGGGTGCAGCTTCGGCCTCGATCCACTTGGAACAGAGATCTGTTATCACGATGATAACTCGGTTATGGGTTGGTGTCTCTTCGTAGGGTCCCATGACGTCTAACGAGAGTACTTGCCAGGGTTTGGTGGGTGGTCTCGGGCGGAGTGGAGCGGCAGCTTGAAGGGGTCCTCGCTTGGTCGCAGCACATACCATGCATAGTCGCACATGCGTCGTGACGTTCTTGCGGAGTTGGGGCCAGTAATAGCGGTTGTTTACTGCCCGGTACGTCTCGTCGCGGCCTGGATGACCTGCATGTGGGGCGTCGTGGTAGTGGTGCAGAATGCGGGGCCTCAAGGCTTCGGGCACAACGAGGGCGGTCCTCTCTTCTGTGACATGCCATAAGCGTCCATCTTCCACCTTGAATTGTTCTTTCAGGCGCTTCTCCCAGGGGTCTAAGCCTCGTTCCTGATCCTGGATGTCCCCCCAATGTCCGATGGAACCAGAAATGGCGTAGTCCGCGAGTTGGGCGGCCTTGATTTCATCGAACAGAGTGGTTAGCTCCTCAGGTTCGGCTTCCATCATCAGAATTTCCTCCGTGGTCGGGGTATCGATGATGGCCCTTGGCGTGGTTGGTTGTTTGGTTGTGGGTTCCTCGTCAGGAGGTAGCAAGCGGGAGTCATCGCCGGTATCAGCTGGCATGGCTTCTTGGGGATGACGCGACAGGAAGTCGGGCAGCTGGTTCAATCGTCCCGGACAGTGTTCTACGGTGAAGGTGTACTCTTGCAGCTGCAAGGCCCACCGGGTGAGCTTGGCCCTCTCGTCCTTGAACTGATGTAACCAGTGCAATGCTCGGCTGTCCGTGACAAGTGTGAAATGCTGGTCCTCCAGCCAGTGGCGGTACCGACGACAGGCCCATACTACGGCGAGTGTCTCCTGTTCGTTAATATGATAGCGGCGTTCTGGTCCTGTGAACTTTGCACTGGAGCAGGAAATGATCCGTTTCTCCCCCTCTGGCGTTTTCTGATACAAAGCCGCACCCATGCCATGGTTGCTTGCATCGGTTTGGAGGTAGAAAGGCAGTCCTGGCTCCGGTCTGCAAAGGGCTAGAGGCTGTGATAGCTTCTCTTTGATCAGGGTGAACGCTGTCTCCGCTTCTATGTTCCACTGGAACCTCTCCTTTCCTGTTAGGTTTGTTAGCGGGGCTGTCAGCTCGGCAAACTCGGGTACAAACTCTCGTAACCAGTTGGCGGTGCCTAGGAATCCCTGGAGTTCCTTCTTGGTGCGAGGAGTGGGAAAGTCTCTTATTTGGATGACGTGTTTCTCCTGGGGTTGATTTTGAGTAGTAGTTATCCTGTAGCCCAGGTAGTCCAGCTCGGAGGCTCCAAATCGGCACTTCGGGAGTCCACAGTGCAATCCATGTATCCTCAGACGTTCTAATACCAGAGCCAAGTGACGAAGGTGGTCTTGATGATCTTCAGAGTATACTATTATGTCGTCTAGATATACTTTCACGAAGACGTCTATGAAGTCGGCCAGCACTTCTGTCATTAACTTCTGGAACGTTGAGGGGGCGTTGCGTAGCCCGAATGGCATTACAAGGAACTCGAATGTCGCTCCGTCTGGGGTACTGAAAGCTGTCAGGGGTACACTATTCTCGTGCATCGGGACCTGCCAGTATCCACTCTTTAAGTCCAAACTAGTGAAAACCTTCGCTGCACCTAGCTCTCGGATCGTCTCCCTTATCGGCGGCAACTGAGACACTTCTTCCAACGTCTGGGTGTTCAGCTGGCGGTAATCGACACAAAAGCGGGAAGTCCCATCCTTTTTGTTCACAATAACGATCGGTGAGCAGTAACGGCTGTTACTGCGTCGAATTACCCCAGCTGCCAGCATCTTCTTCACTTCCTCAGTGATTATTGCCTTTTTATTCGCCGAGTACTGGTAACGTCGAATCTTAAACGGTTTGTTGTCTTTCAGACGGATTTCATGGGTAGTGAGTTGTGTAGTAGGCTGTTTGAGCGTCTCTTGAAATACATCAGAAAATTTAGTGATGACTTCCTCGTACGCACGGCTGTGCGTCTCAGGTAGCTGCTCTGGGTTGGCTGTTACGGTGCGGGCCGAGTCCTCGGTCCTAACCTCCATGTCCCAGAACAGGGTGTGCCGTTCTGACACCCCTGCGTGTATGCAGTGCCGCGGAAAATCGATCACCACTTCCTGTTTCGCTAGGAAGTCTCTTCCTAGGATGATGTCCTTGGTCATGTCCTCCAAGATATGCATTTCGACCGAAACTGTCCAGTTTCCGATCTGCAGGGGCACTTCCACGCTGCCTTGGGTGTGCTTAATCTCCTTGGCGGCAGCCAAGAGCACGGGCATCGTCGGATGGTTAGTCCTGGGAAGGTCCTCCACGTAGTTGCTATGGATGAAGGAATGAGTCGCCCCGCTGTCCAGCAGGGCCAGTAAACGGCATCCATTGGCCTCGACCCAGAAATGGGATGATGGGCCGGGACCGGCCGTCAGTCCTATTGACGCACTTAATTCTGGAGCCGGGCACCCTGGCTTGGGCCGGCTCGCTGGTCGTTTCCCGCCTGGGGCTGACTGTTAGCTTGCTGGGGGGGGCTGCCTGACTTCGTTGCTGCGGTGGTGCCGTGGATGTCTGTCCTGGGCCTGGGTTATTGGTTGGACCTGCTTGTTGGCTAGGGTTGTTTAAGTTGGTGCCATGCCCTCGGAAGTTATTGCCCCCTGTCTGGACATTTTGTTGGCGGAAGTTAGGGTTTCCCTGTTGGTTGGAGTCGTGTCCACGGAAATTGGGGTTGGCTCGCTGGTTGGAGTCATGTCCGCGGAAATTGGAGTTGCCTTGCTGGGGCTCTGACTGAGTTTGGTTGGTGGGGCAGTCTCGGTGATAGTGGAATCCCGGGCACTTGCGGCACTTTGGTAGACTGTTGGTATTATTACTCGCAGGCGGGATGGTGGCTGGCCTCGGCAGCGGTCGGAGTTGCCTCTGAAATTCCCTGTAGTCACCCTCGGCGTTTTCAGCCACTCGGCTCAAGCTTTCCATCGTGGTCACTGGGACATTTCTAGTTGCGAATCTTAATTCCGGTCGCAGGAGCTCGCGCACCTCCATGACCATCTCTTCTTCCGGTGTATACCGTTCTACTCTCAGCCAGAGTCCAATTTTACGTTGTATAAAAACGGCGGCGGGTTCGTCGTCTTTTTGCCTCTCCCCGTGTAACCTGGAGCGTAGCTTCCCCAGGGTGGCGGTGTCGTTGAACTGCCGCAGGAGCTTTTCCTTTAAGAATTCGTATGTAATGTTGTGGGACTTCCACATCTCCAGGGTGCGTCTGGCCTGACCCTCGAGCTGTTCAATGGCCACTCTCACTTTATCTCTGCCGTGGATGTCTTCATGGAGCATCGCCTCCTCGAGCTCGTCCAGGAAGTTGACTGGATCCTCCCATTCCAGGCCTGAGTAAGTGGGCAGCGCTCTCATTCTTCTTGTGGGCATCCTGTGATGACCTTGCATTGCGTGTATTGCGGCTTGAACGCTTCCCTCCATTAGTCTTGTCATGCTTTCTGCTAGGTTTTGTGTTGGGCGCCACTGGGGGTCCATTTCCCCAGAATCTGTATAGTCGGGTCGTCGTGGATCCTCTTCCCTCCGGAAAGATCTGGCCTCACGCTGTTGGTCGCCATGTCCACGGTAGTAAGCCTTTTCTGGTGCGTACGGCTGTGATGCACTCCGTGCAGTGATGGGTGGCCGGCAATTTTCTTGTTGCCGGGTAATGGAGGCTAGGTTTGAAGTGGTCAGAGCCAGGAGTTGTGCTAATTGTTCGTAAGTGGGTAGTCCCAAGCTCGGTTGGGGTTGGTCCGTTATGGCGGCAGAGGGGACTGGGATCGTCCCGGGCGTTTGCCCTTGAAGCACTAATTGTCTTGTTGGAGTCGCACTAGGTATCTCCGTCTGGTACGGTGGGGTGACGAGGTAGGCGCCGGCCGACGAGGTAGGCGTGACGAAGTACTGTGCGTTTGGTGGCGTGCTTGGGCTTGGGCTGGTTGCTGCTGGTGGTACCATGCAGTGAGGGGTGGCCAGCTGGCGGCGAGGTGTCAGCGAGGCGTCGCTGAAGAGTTGAGGCCAGTCGGGTGTGGCAGCAATGGTGTACTGACCGCTGGGTAGCCCTGAGCCAGAGAGGGAGGCTTCCCCATGTGTGGAAGCGAATCCAGCGAAGCGGCGATCTCCCAGCGTCGAGGAATCGTCACTGGCCCGGGATGCTGTTGGGTCCACCATACAGCGAGGGGGCATCACTATATCATCATCACCATCCAATCTCCGTTCCATCGCCGAGTTTTCGTGCCACGATGCTGCGTTGCGCTCCATGCAGTAAGGGGGCATCGCCTGAGAATCGTTGCTACTCCATCCCACATTTGTTGCCTGGGCTTCGTGCCAGGTGGCTGCGCTGCGTGCCATGCAGCGAGGGGGCACCGTCGTGATGACGCCGTGCGTGACCCCAGTGTCGTGTCCTATGTTGGTGGCGAGTCCTGCCTCGCTATGCCTAGGTGCTGAGCCCGGCGACGCACAGTATTGGGGCGTCGTCGTCGCGACGCCATGCGTAGCACTTGTGCCTGTGGAGAAATCAGAGGACATGCTTACCTCGCCGTGCCGGGTTGCTGTGTGGAGTGGTGTCGTGCAGTGAGGGGGGGCCGACGTGGAGACGTCGCTCGCGACCCCAGTGCCTACTGCCTGGCCACTCCGGGTATGCATTGCCACTTGTCACTCAACACAATAAAACTCAAATAAAACACTATGTCACTTAACAACACAAGAGGAAGGGATAACCTCATCAGCTTTGGCGTTGGCTTCTGTGCTCAATGACTTCAGTTTCGGCAGAAGACTATTAGCGGCTGAAGGCTAGAACATTACAACTTGAAGGATCGATCACTACTTGCTCGCTGAGAAAAAGTCTTTTCTTATATAGACTTTTTTGAAAATCCCTGGCTTTTGATTGGCCAAAATATTTTAGTATATAAGAGAAATTTTGGGCTGAGTTTATAAATATGAGCACAGCGCGCCAGACAAGTCATAACTTGTTCGACGCCGACGCCGATGACAGACTTTTTCTCAGCGAGCAAGTAGTGATCGATCCTTCAAGTTGTAATGTTCTAGCCTTCAGCCGCTAATAGTCTTCTGCCGAAACTGAAGTCATTGAGCACAGAAGCCAACGCCAAAGCTGATGAGGTTATCCCTTCCTCTTGTGTTGTTAAGTGACATAGTGTTTTATTTGAGTTTTATTGTGTTGAGTGACAAGTGGCAATGCATACCCGGAGTGGCAAGGCAGTAGGCACTGGGGTCGCGAGCGACGTCTCCACGTCGGCCCCCCCTCACTGCACGACGCCACTAACAGCATCTGACCACGAAGTGCTCCGCCAACACGACGCCCTGACAGGGGGTACGGGGGTCACGCCCGACGTCTCTACGACGGTGGCCCCACACTGCATGGAACTCCACACAGCAACCCGGCACGGCGAGGTAAGCATGTCCTCTGATTTCTCCACAGGCACAAGTGCTACGCATGGCGTCGCGACGACGACGCCCCAATACTGTGCGTCGCCGGGCTCGGCACCTAGGCATAGCGAGGCAGGACTCGCCACCAACATAGGACACGACACTGGGGTCACGTACGACGTCATCACGACGATGCCCCCTCGCTGCATGGCAAGCAGCGCAGCAACCTGGCACGAAACCCAGGCAACAAATGTGGGCTGGAGTAGCAACGATTCCCAGGCGATGCCCCCTTACTGCATGGTGCGCAACGCAGCATCGTGGCACGAAAACTCGGCGATGGAACGAAGATTGGATGGTGATGATGATATGGTGATGCCCCCTCGCTGTATGGTGGACCCAACAGCATCCCGGGCCAGCGACGATTCCTTGACGCTGGGAGATCGCCGCTTCGCTGGATTCGCTTCCACACATGGGGAAGCCTCCCTCTCTGGCTCAGGGCTACCCAGCGGTCAGTACACCATTGCTGCCACACCCGACTGGCCTCAACTCTTCAGCGACGCCTCGCTGACACCTCGCCGCCAGCTGGCCACCCCTCACTGCATGGTACCACCAGCAGCAACCAGCCCAAGCCCAAGCACGCCACCAAACGCACAGTACTTCGTCACGCCTACCTCGTCGGCCGGCGCCTACCACGTCACCCCACCGTACCAGACGGCGATACCTAGTGCGACACCAACAAGACAATTAGTGCTCCAAGGGCAAACGCCCGGGACGATCCCAGTCCCCTCTGCCGCCATAACGGACCAACCCCAACCGAGCTTGGGACTACCCACTTACGAACAATTAGCACAACTCCTGGCTCTGACCACTTCAAACCTAGCCTCCATTACCCGGCAACAAGAAAATTGCCGGCCACCCATCACTGCACGTAGTGAATCACAGCCGTACGCACCAGAAAAGGCTAACATACGTGGACATGGCGACCAACAGCGTGAGGCCAGATCTTTCCGGAGGGAAGAGGATCCACGACGACCCGACTATACAGATTCTGGGGAAATGGACCCCCAGTGGCGCCCAACACAAAACCTAGCAGAGAGCATGACAAGACTAATGGAGGGAAGCGTTCAAGCCGCAATACACGCAATGCAAGGTCATCACAGGATGCCCACAAGAAGAATGAGAGCGCTGCCCACTTACTCAGGCCTGGAATGGGAGGATCCAGTCAACTTCCTGGACGAGCTCGAGGAGACGATGCTCCATGAAGACATCCACGGCAGAGATAAAGTGAGAGTGGCCATTGAACAGCTCGAGGGTCAGGCCAGACGCACCCTGGAGATGTGGAAGTCCCACAACATTACATACGAATTCTTAAAGGAAAAGCTCCTGCGGCAGTTCAACGACACTGCCACCCTGGGGAAGCTACGCTCCAGGTTACACGGGGAGAGGCAAAAAGACGACGAACCCGCCGCCGTTTTTATACAACGTAAAATTGGACTCTGGCTGAGAGTAGAACGGTATACGCCGGAAGAAGAGATGGTCATGGAGGTGCGCGAGCTCCTGCGACCGGAATTAAGATTCGCAACTAGAAATGTCCCAGTGACCACGATGGAAAGCTTGAGCCGAGTGGCTGAAAACGCCGAGGGTGACTACAGGGAATTTCAGAGACAACTCCGACCGCTGCCGAGGCCAGCCACCATCCCGCCTGCGAGTAATAATACCAACAGTCTACCAAAGTGCCGCAAGTGCCCGGGATTCCACTATCACCGAGACTGCCCCACCAACCAAACTCAGTCAGAGCCCCAGCAAGGCAACTCCAACTTCCGCGGACACGACTCCAACCAGCGAGCCAACCCCAATTTCCGTGGACACGACTCCAATCAGCAGGGAAACCCTAACTTCCGCCAACAAAACGTCCAGACAGGGGGTAGTAACTTCCGAGGGCATGGCACCAACTCAAACAACCCTAGCCAACAAGTAGGTCCAACCAGTAACCCAGGCCCAGGACAGTCATCCACGGCACCACCACAGCAACGAAGTCAGGCAGCCCCCCGGCAGCAAGCTAACAGTCAGCCCCAGGCGGGAAACGACCAGCGAGCCGGCCCAAGCCAGGGTGCCCGGCTCCAGAATTAAGTGCGTCGATAGGACTGACGGCCGGTCCCGGCCCATCATCCCACTTGTGGGTCGAGGCCAATGGATGCCGTTTACTGGCCCTGCTGGACAGCGGGGCGACTCATTCCTTCATCCATAGCAACTACGTGGAGGACCTTCCCAGGACTAACCATCCGACGATGCCCGTGCTCTTGGCTGCCGCCAAGGAGATTAAGCACACCCAAGGCAGCGTGGAAGTGCCCCTGCAGATCGGAAACTGGACAGTTTCGGTCGAAATGCATATCTTGGAGGACATGACCAAGGACATCATCCTAGGAAGAGACTTCCTAGCGAAACAGGAAGTGGTGATCGATTTTCCGCGGCACTGCATACACGCAGGGGTGTCAGAACGGCACACCCTGTTCTGGGACATGGAGGTTAGGACCGAGGACTCGGCCCGCACCGTAACAGCCAACCCAGAGCAGCTACCTGAGACGCACAGCCGTGCGTACGAGGAAGTCATCACTAAATTTTCTGATGTATTTCAAGAGACGCTCAAACAGCCTACTACACAACTCACTACCCATGAAATCCGTCTGAAAGACAACAAACCGTTTAAGATTCGACGTTACCAGTACTCGGCGAATAAAAAGGCAATAATCACTGAGGAAGTGAAGAAGATGCTGGCAGCTGGGGTAATTCGACGCAGTAACAGCCGTTACTGCTCACCGATCGTTATTGTGAACAAAAAGGATGGGACTTCCCGCTTTTGTGTCGATTACCGCCAGCTGAACACCCAGACGTTGGAAGAAGTGTCTCAGTTGCCGCCGATAAGGGAGACGATCCGAGAGCTAGGTGCAGCGAAGGTTTTCACTAGTTTGGACTTAAAGAGTGGATACTGGCAGGTCCCGATGCACGAGAATAGTGTACCCCTGACAGCTTTCAGTACCCCAGACGGAGCGACATTCGAGTTCCTTGTAATGCCATTCGGGCTACGCAACGCCCCCTCAACGTTCCAGAAGTTAATGACAGAAGTGCTGGCCGACTTCATAGACGTCTTCGTGAAAGTATATCTAGACGACATAATAGTATACTCTGAAGATCATCAAGACCACCTTCGTCACTTGGCTCTGGTATTAGAACGTCTGAGGATACATGGATTGCACTGTGGACTCCCGAAGTGCCGATTTGGAGCCTCCGAGCTGGACTACCTGGGCTACAGGATAACTACTACTCAAAATCAACCCCAGGAGAAACACGTCATCCAAATAAGAGACTTTCCCACTCCTCGCACCAAGAAGGAACTCCAGGGATTCCTAGGCACCGCCAACTGGTTACGAGAGTTTGTACCCGAGTTTGCCGAGCTGACAGCCCCGCTAACAAACCTAACAGGAAAGGAGAGGTTCCAGTGGAACATAGAAGCGGAGACAGCGTTCACCCTGATCAAAGAGAAGCTATCACAGCCTCTAGCCCTTTGCAGACCGGAGCCAGGACTGCCTTTCTACCTCCAAACCGATGCAAGCAACCATGGCATGGGTGCGGCTTTGTATCAGAAAACGCCAGAGGGGGAGAAACGGATCATTTCCTGCTCCAGTGCAAAGTTCACAGGACCAGAACGCCGCTATCATATTAACGAACAGGAGACACTCGCCGTAGTATGGGCCTGTCGTCGGTACCGCCACTGGCTGGAGGACCAGCATTTCACACTTGTCACGGACAGCCGAGCATTGCACTGGTTACATCAGTTCAAGGACGAGAGGGCCAAGCTCACCCGGTGGGCCTTGCAGCTGCAAGAGTACACCTTCACCGTAGAACACTGTCCGGGACGATTGAACCAGCTGCCCGACTTCCTGTCGCGTCATCCCCAAGAAGCCATGCCAGCTGATACCGGCGATGACTCCCGCTTGCTACCTCCTGACGAGGAACCCACAACCAAACAACCAACCACGCCAAGGGCCATCATCGATACCCCGACCACGGAGGAACTTCTGATGATGGAAGCCGAACCTGAGGAGCTAACCACTCTGTTCGATGAAATCAAGGCCGCCCAACTCGCGGACTACGCTATTTCTGGTTCCATCGGACATTGGGGGGACATCCAGGATCAGGAACGAGGCCTAGACCCTTGGGAGAAGCGCCTGAAAGAACAATTCAAGGTGGAAGATGGACGCTTATGGCATGTCACAGAAGAGAGGACCGCCCTCGTTGTGCCCGAAGCCTTGAGGCCCCGCATTCTGCACCACTACCACGACGCCCCACATGCAGGTCATCCAGGCCGCGACGAGACGTACCGGGCAGTAAACAACCGTTATTACTGGCCCCAACTCCGCAAGAACGTCACGACGCATGTGAGACTATGCATGGTATGTGCTGCGACCAAGCGAGGACCCCTTCAAGCTGCCGCTCCACTCCGCCCGAGACCACCCACCAAACCCTGGCAAGTACTCTCGTTAGACGTCATGGGACCCTACGAAGAGACACCGACCCATAACCGAGTTATCATCGTGATAACAGATCTCTGTTCCAAGTGGATCGAGGCCGAAGCTGCACCCCAAGCTGATGCCAACCACATCTTAGGGGCCTTGGAACGAGTCTGCCTCCGATGGGGATATCCCGATGAACTCATTACCGACAATGCACCCACCTTCACCGCCAAGAAGATCCTCAACTTCTGCAAGCGGAATAAAATCAGACATTTTACATCGCCGATCTATCACCAGAGAGCCAATCCCGTAGAGAGGCGCAACCAGGAGATAAAGAAGGCCCTACGAGAAAAGCTAATGGGAAAACGACAAAACCGATGGGACGTCGTGCTGCCGCAGATCATCTTTTCTTTGCACAACAGAAAAAATGCTGCCACCGGCTACTCACCCAGCGAGCTGCTGCTTGGGACCGAGTTACCTCGCCCAGGAGACTGGCAACACCCAGAGCAACGCCGCCCGCTACCAGAACCCCGACGAGCAGCTAGGAGCAGACATGAGAAAGCGGCGCAACGACAGCAAGTCTACCAGAGGAATCTTTTCCCAGAACCAAGGACAGCCCCGATCGAGTATCGACCCCAGCAACAGGTGATGTGCCGAGGCTTCAAGGAGCACCGGACCAGCTTTGGACCCACATGGGAGGGACCTTTTGTTATCATTCGAGCCCTGGGTGATAACACGTACGAAATTCTCAGGAACGAGATCCCAGTGCCCATTCACATTGATGACATCAGGCCCATGCCAGGCCAGGAACCCGACAAGCGACCTCCAGTGCCTCCAGCCGTACGAGCCATCGCAGCTGATACCGACGATGATGACAGCAACGACGAGGATGACGATCCCGAGGATCCAGGTCATCCAGCCCCACCAAGGCTCGCAGCTCCTACTGTCGCAGGACCAGTAGCGCCCGCTGCCCCAGAGCCAGCAGCACCCGCTGCCCAACAGCCAACCACGCCTACTGTCACAGGACCAGTAGCGCCCGTTGTCCAGAAGCCAGTCACGCCTACTATCACAGGATCAGTAGTGCCCGCTGCCCAACAGCCAACCACGCCTACTGTCACAGGACCAGTAGCGCCCGTTGCCCAGAAGCCAGTCACGCCTACTATCACAGGATCAGTAGTGCCCGCTGCCCCGAAGCCAGTCACGCCTACTATCACAGGATTAGTAGCGCCCGCTGCCCCGAAGCCAGATGCCGAAGCACAGGCCAACTTACGCGGACATGGCACCACAGCCGCCGCTGAACCAAAATTACCAGCCCGCCGACTGCCCCCAGTCGTGCCTGGCCCATCAACCTTTGCCAAGAGGAGACACACACAGAGAGATAAGAAGTCCCCGGCGCTGTCAGCCGCACCGCCGCCGCCAGCAGACCCTGGGCCTTCTACGTCGAGACAAGAGCAGCCGCTCGACACGACGCCAATACAGTTTCCGATGCCATTCTGGGCGAAGGCCGTGACCACGCCTGGCCACGACCGACAGCAGCCATCCGCCAGCCAGATGCCTGTCCCAGTCTGGACACGAGTGTTCGTCAACTCGAACGCCAGCCCGAGCTCAGCCGGCTCCGGCGCACCGCTCCAGAATCCCGCTACCTTAGCACGTAGCACAGCAGGGCCTAGCAGCCCCCACGAGGCGCTCCAGTATCTCACTGCCTTAGCCCGCAGTACAGCAGGACGTTGCAGCCTCAATAAATCGCTCCAGTCTCCCGTTGCCTTAGCAAGCAACACAGCAGGACGTTGCAGCCTCAAAGGTTCGCTCCAGAAACCCGTTGCCTTAGCGAGCAACACAGCAGGACTTAGCAGCCCCCAATTCGCAACAGGATCAGGCAGCCCCGGGCGTCGCGGAGACGACGTCCAGAAAAACGAAACTTGCGCAAATATACCTATGTAAATAAATTATCGCCACAGGGCGAAAAAACTTTGTTCAAACTAGAATACATTTATGATTTGTTACATGAAGTACTTTAATTTTAAATATCCTGTTTTACCTAAAATATCTTAGTGGACCTATTATTAGTTACTTAGTTAAAATATCTTACCACACTTAATCTTAGTCTATATACTGAAATATCTTAACACTTACTCTTAGTTTATAGTTTGGAAATATTCTTACCTACTTACTCTTACATTATATAATTGAAATTATTGAACTGAAACATAACCTGTATGCCTTTATTAATGTTCAATAAAGTCACAAAAAAGGGGGGTGGTGTCATCGGCGTCGGCGTCGAACAAGTTATGACTTGTCTGGCGCGCTGTGCTCATATTTATAAACTCAGCCCAAAATTTCTCTTATATACTAAAATATTTTGGCCAATCAAAAGCCAGGGATTTTCAAAAAAGTCTATATAAGAAAAGACTTTTTCTCAGCGAGCAAGTAGTGATCGATCCTTCAAGTTGTAATGTTCTAGCCTTCAGCCGCTAATAGTCTTCTGCCGAAACTGAAGTCATTGAGCACAGAAGCCAACGCCAAAGCTGATGAGGTTATCCCTTCCTCTTGTGTTGTTAAGTGACATAGTGTTTTATTTGAGTTTTATTGTGTTGAGTGACAAGTGGCAATGCATACCCGGAGTGGCAAGGCAGTAGGCACTGGGGTCGCGAGCGACGTCTCCACGTCGGCCCCCCCTCACTGCACGACGCCACTAACAGCATCTGACCACGAAGTGCTCCGCCAACACGACGCCCTGACAGGGGGTACGGGGGTCACGCCCGACGTCTCTACGACGGTGGCCCCACACTGCATGGAACTCCACACAGCAACCCGGCACGGCGAGGTAAGCATGTCCTCTGATTTCTCCACAGGCACAAGTGCTACGCATGGCGTCGCGACGACGACGCCCCAATACTGTGCGTCGCCGGGCTCGGCACCTAGGCATAGCGAGGCAGGACTCGCCACCAACATAGGACACGACACTGGGGTCACGTACGACGTCATCACGACGATGCCCCCTCGCTGCATGGCAAGCAGCGCAGCAACCTGGCACGAAACCCAGGCAACAAATGTGGGATGGAGTAGCAACGATTCCCAGGCGATGCCCCCTTACTGCATGGTGCGCAACGCAGCATCGTGGCACGAAAACTCGGCGATGGAACGAAGATTGGATGGTGATGATGATATGGTGATGCCCCCTCGCTGTATGGTGGACCCAACAGCATCCCGGGCCAGCGACGATTCCTTGACGCTGGGAGATCGCCGCTTCGCTGGATTCGCTTCCACACATGGGGAAGCCTCCCTCTCTGGCTCAGGGCTACCCAGCGGTCAGTACACCATTGCTGCCACACCCGACTGGCCTCAACTCTTCAGCGACGCCTCGCTGACACCTCGCCGCCAGCTGGCCACCCCTCACTGCATGGTACCACCAGCAGCAACCAGCCCAAGCCCAAGCACGCCACCAAACGCACAGTACTTCGTCACGCCTACCTCGTCGGCCGGCGCCTACCACGTCACCCCACCGTACCAGACGGCGATACCTAGTGCGACACCAACAAGACAATTAGTGCTCCAAGGGCAAACGCCCGGGACGATCCCAGTCCCCTCTGCCGCCATAACGGACCAACCCCAACCGAGCTTGGGACTACCCACTTACGAACAATTAGCACAACTCCTGGCTCTGACCACTTCAAACCTAGCCTCCATTACCCGGCAACAAGAAAATTGCCGGCCACCCATCACTGCACGTAGTGAATCACAGCCGTACGCACCAGAAAAGGCTAACATACGTGGACAGAACCTACCCCATCCAAATATTCAAAAAGTTTTCATCTCTTTCGTCAGAAAATTCTGGGAGAGGCTTTCGTTTGCAAATCCACTTCGAATCTCCCACGTCGTGGTTGGTTCTGGTCTATAACCTCCTTCCTAATCTAATATTCATGTTTTCCATTGCTATCTCTTGCAGACAGAAATTCTTCTCCATCCTACCCTTAAAGATTCTTTCAGCTCTACTATCTTTTTATTAATATTTCTATCTATCTTCATATCAATTAAATCTTTCAAGAAGCCTCATCTTTTACCACTAAATATCGTTTTCCTTCTCTTAATTTATTTGCTCATCCCAAATATCCACACTTAACATCTTTACCAATGGTCACAACTTCAAAAATTTTGTTAAATAAATCAGCTATATTCTTTTCTACAAAATACTTCAACTATAACTTATATATTTCATCAACCAATTTCTTTATTTCTACCTCTCCATCAGTGTGTACATAATACAACGATTTTCTTCGGTTATTCCAATATGGTCCGTAGACATGATCCAGCTTCAAGACTAATCTACCAATTCAATCCATGTTATTTTATCATCGCCATATTCAATAATATTCATAATCTAAATTGTTCTCCTGTTTTTGTGAAATTCTTTATCATTCTCAAGATTACATTAACACATGTAAGAATGATGTAGAAGCTTTAATAAATATGATCTATTTGAATAACAACTGTGTTATGTGAAAAATCTAAAGATGAGTTTTTTAGTTATGAACTATGAAATAATATCGACTATATTAAAAGTAATACTTTCTATTCCAAATAATATAGTAACTTATAATAAATTTCTATCATGTATTATTTAGGCATAGCAATGAATCTTTTTCCGTCATTATTTAAGCCTATACTGGAGCCTTTAACATTCCTTCTTCTGGTTAGAGGCGGCACTGACCCTTTTAGGGACACGCGTGGCTATCACCTATATTTAAACGAATATAGGATCTTAAAGTGCTGGGAATAACTTTCAAGTCCCGGGACTAATCACGATAGCCACGAAAATGGTCCCGAATTCTAAATGGTCGTGTAACTTTTAAATGAAATTTCCAAAGGAAATATTAATAATAGCTTATTAACCATTCTTGATACATTTAGTATATATGGCATGCCCAGATATAATGTATTCTGTTATATTATTTTATTATTGTTTTTACTGTTTAGTTACCAACTACATAATAGTGTGCTTTATACCCTTGCGGGCGTAAACACACGAAAAAAACATTTTTTGATTAACTTGTTAATAAACTTTATTAATTACAAAACATGAAATTATAGTACCTATTATGTAAATAATCTACTCGTTAACTTTATTTAGTCGAATTCACATTATACTGGCAATTCTGGACAGAACTTTATACTTTTACTTCCACATCCACGTAGTGGATCGGATCGTCGCCCTCAGGGCATAAACATCTACTTTAATTCCCTTGATACATAAATAACTGCTATATAAGACAACCTTGTTACGTGAAAAACATAAGTATGTATATATATTACATAGATATATACATTACGTACAGATTCTATGTAAAAGAAAAGTCATGACCTGTATAAAATATTAATAAAAAAACAATAAATGCACAAAAATTTAACTGAAAATAATGCAACAATTAATTTTTTTTATAGTCCCTATATTTATGGACCTAATGATTTTCTATTTAAAAAGTCGCGTACACTGTAGAAAAACCTTTGTGTAAAATTTCTTTTATAACTTTTTTAAACTTATGATAACTTTAATATTTCTTACCTCGTCTGATAAACTTTTGTAAAGTGTTATACAATTATAGAGTGGGAATCTTTGAAAACATGATGTGCGGTGATTTGGTATACTTAGTTTGTCTCCATGTTTCGTGTCGTATCTATGATTTTTTAAATTGAAAGAAAATCCATATTTTTCTTAGTGTACATTAAACATTTGAAGATATATACGCATGGTCAAGATTCTCCTATTTTTATATACATTCTTACAACTTGCCCTAGGGTCTAACTTAAAAATTAATCGAATAAGTCATTTTTGGCATATAGAAAGTCTATTACTAGTGGTAGAGCTTTTCCAACAAATTATGGTATATGCTATGTGTGAGTATGCTAACGCATAATACATGTCTAATGGCCCGGTTTCATATAAAGAACTTTTCATCTGTAGTATGGCAAAATAGACTTTATTTGGTTGTTTACAAATATGTTCAATTTGCAAACCGAACGATAATCTTCACTCGATATAAGTTCAAAGTATTTTAGCATTGTTAGACGGACGTTTGCAATCATACAATGTTATATTATGCGAGAATGGTTTCTGAATATAAAAATTTATAAATACAGCTTTTTTGGCATTTAACAATATAATATATAACTTTATTGTAAATAGGTAAATCCTAATACATAAATATATAAATATAACACATACACAGAATGAAAAACAAACATATTATAAAATTACAATTGTTGAGAATATAAAATATAAAAATAAGATCAAAAACATAAGATCAGTCAAATATACAAATATAATACACAAAATAAAAGACTTGTATTATAAAATTACAAATAAATTTCCCACGATATCCCAAATATTTAAGTAATATCTTTAAAAATATAAGATAAATCACCACTTAATTAAATGCAATTTTAATTCATGTTTAAAAGTGTTTAGGGACTTGCTGTCTTTAATTTTCTTATTATTGTAAAATCGAACTCCTTTAAAAAATATGTTATTCATTGCTCTGCAGTGGCGAGTTCGACTAATATGAATATCAGTATGAGATCTGGTATTATATGAGTGAATTTCGTTATTAAATGTAATAAACCTATTCAAATACTCAGGTAGTAAGCCCTTTAGAATTTTAAATATAAAAACATTTGGTACAACACCATTTCTAAGAGACACGTTAATGAAATTTAACAAAAAAAACCTACAACATCGATAACAGACTTTAATACTTTATTGTTAAGAATATCCCACGAATTACTTTTTTATTATCCAGATCTTTCACTAAGATCTTTAGATCCCGTAAGTTGAGTTGTTTAAATTCATTGATACTAGTTTCAACTACAGGTAAACCAATATTAATTTGTTACTTTGGGAGACCAAGTGTCAACTTCTTCAAGAGTTATTACTGCATCTTGAAACTCCTCAGATATGTCGACGCCAGTCACTGTGAAGTCGTCTGTAAACATTGTTAACTGTCCGTTGCTCATGTAACTGGAATAGTCATTGACATACGACATAAACAGTAATGGTCCCAACACAGAACCCTGGGGAACTCCAACCAGCAGTTCTTCTACCTCCAATTGTGTTTTGTCTAATTTCACTCTCACTGATCTTCCTTCCATATACGACATTACCCTCATTAATATATTTCCCTGATACCGATGTTCTAAAGTTTACGTTGTAAAGATTCCTTGTTTATGGTGGAGTTAAATAAGGTGGCCAGTTAAATTTAAGCGATTTAATATACCTAAGCGAGAATAAATAAAGTTTATTCGAATATTGCTAATAAAACAAAAGTAACGTGTAAAGAAGTATTACCATGATTTAAAAGGAATTCTCTTTGAAATGAACATAGTTGTGTTAATCATATTATATCGTCTTAATTTTACATTCTGATTCAAAATAGTATATAAAAGCACTAAACACATTATACAGATACAATGAGTAAAAAAAAATTCCAATTCATACCGAATTGAAGGGAATTGTAATATAAATTCAAGTCTCCAATTTTTAGTAAAATGAAAACTCTTATTTTCATGACATACCATATTCTGTGTCATATTGGTAGATCTGAGTGAATTTACCTAAAAACATTTTGAATGGTTTTACTTCTATCTAAGAAAAATTAGAATTTTTTTTTACTATTTTTAAAAAATGTTACAACCAAGATTTTTATTTCTTTGTTCAGATTTAAACTATCCACGTTTCCATGGCATTCTAAAACTATTGAAACAAATTTAAAAATGTTTTAAAACATATTTAATCTATTTATCACTACTATAGAATAGACGAAAAATTTTTTTTTGCTCAAATTTAAAATTTCCACGTTTCATGACATTCCAAACCAATTGCGGGAAAAAAATTTTTGCAACGTTTTGCCAGTTTAAAAAAAAATTTAACACTAGAATAGATGGAAACTTTTTTTTGCTCAAATTTAAAAGTGTCACGTTTCATGACTTTCTAAACCTATTTCAGAAAAAAAAAATTTGTACATTTTTTTCACCAACATTTTTCAAAAAGTTTTTACCACTAAAATAGATCGATTTTTTTTTATTTGCTCAAATTTAAAATGTTCACGTTTCATAGCATTCTAAACCTATTTATAAAATATCCATAATTTTTAAATTTTAAATTTTTTTATCACTACTGTAGAATAGAAGGAAACTTTCCTTTTTGCTCAAATTTAAAATTTCTACGTTTGACATTTTAAACCTATTTCAGAAGAAAAAATATGAAAATTTTTTTACCAACATTTTTGAAAAATTTCAAAAAAATGAAATATTTTAACCACCACTATACTTCCACTCCATTACGTAAATGTTGGATTGAAAATGTGACAGATGGCAATAATATCTGGCACATGCACCTATTATAATTTTATTGAAAAATGTACGGGGTGGTCATCCCAAGAAATAATTCAGTCATGGTGGACATTTGTAAAGGTATTTGCGCAAGCCTGCCATATGTGGCACCTGCTGTTTAGTATTGAACTTTTGCTGTTGGATGAGCAATATGTATATATTTTTGACCAAAACTTATCAAGTTTTCTATGTAGTAATAGCAATAACTATATTCCGATTATTATCCTAAATGTCATTTCGTAATTATTAATTTTTTAGAGTGACCGCCATGCACAAATAACGAGGGAAGTTCTGTGTAAATACCTTTTTTTTTAATGCTCGAAAAACCTGTTGAACAAATGGACAAACTATTTTTATAATGTTGTAACTCGAATAACTTTGGTTATTTTGTCTTGAAAATCATCTAAAAGTTTTCAAATCTGATTAATACATATTTTATATCAAACTTCAAATATAGCTTAAGTGATTATAATACGTTTACAACTGAAGTGGCATAAAAAATAAAAATGAGAACGGATCCACGAAACATTTTTTAAAGACAAGGTATTTAAATAAATCCAGTTTAGGGCTTCTCTGGTCTCTAGCACAACCAGGTGTAGGTTGTTTGAGAAATACAAAGTTTTGTTTTCAGTAAATTTTAATTCTTTATTGCATAGATTGGCTTCTATTCTCATTTTTAACTGAGTCTTCAGGGTCGTAAGGGGTTATGTAGATGGTAGTTTACCGTGCATGGCCGTATGGGACTATGTAGATACTAGTATTACAATGAGAATTGTCAAGTAAGAAATATACAGATCGCTTTAGGATTTTTGCTAGCATAACCAGAATGCAGGTTATCTAAAGAATGCAAATATTGGAAATTCACATTTTTACACAGTTTTTCTTTATAGTTCTCGTAGATCGTTTTTCTGCTGTTTGCTAAATACTATAAAGATTATGTTTCATTACAATTATAAGCAAATAATACATAATTCCTTTTAAACATGCATACAGGTGAAATAATAAATAGAAAATATGAATTTGTATGTTTATATAATCTGAGAATTTGCAGCGGGAAACTTTTTTATATCTCGAAATAGATACCAAGAATATTTTGAAGAAGTAAAGAAACAGGATGTAGGCAACTTTTTTTTGAATTTTTTTGGATTAGTGGTTCTTGAAAGAATCGCAAGTGGAAAAAAATGACCATTGAACCAAAGATTTTACCAATAATTTAGTTTTTTGGGAGTCTATAATTCATCGACAATTTTGCACACATTTGCCTAGTTTAGAAAGTCAATTACATTTCAAATTTTTCGTCATACAAATTAAAGGAATTGATTTTATGGCCATTAACAATATTCTGTAGATGAACTTTCAGTTTATTATCAAATATTTTTCCGAAACTGCTAGTCTATTTTATAAACATTTGTGGAAAAATGAATACCTCACAGCTGTCACACAGTATGAAAATAATATAATAATGCGTTCTTGAAGGTTCTTTCAGAATGTTATTACAGTTTCTAATAAATTCGATCCGGTTCAGTAGGTTTATCGTTTTTTAAACTATTAAAGAATGCTACATCGTTTTCCTTATTTATTTAGCGAGGTTGCTGCTAGAGGTGCTATGATTTGTGATTGATATTACAGCAACTGGTATTAAATTCATTGAGTTTTTCATTTACAGTAGTCATGTAGCCGCTTTCATCTAATAGCTTTATATTACTAATAATATTGTTTCCTTATTCAAGGCCGTTGCGTGTTTCATTTGTTTGTGGATCAACTGTTTTTTGTTAGTTAGAATTTCCTGGTAATTTTCGTAAAATACAATTAAAAAGTGAACGTATATATTCCAAAAATATGATAAACTGAAAGTTCTCGTTTACTTCGTAATACTTTGTACACCGGTCTTCCTGAATAACGCAAGTGTGAATGAATTTTTAAATTGGCTGAGTGTCATTTAATGTTATATTTAATATTGTGAGGGTGCCTATATATTTTGTGTTTATATACTATTATTTATTTAGTGTTGTCCTTGTGTTTTCAAAATTTTGTATGCTTACTTACATATTTTATTGTTTTTTTACTCTTTTTGTTATTACGTTTATATATCTTTTATTAATTTTTCTTATTGAATTATCCTATATCATACTTTATGCTCGAATGGACTAATAAATTATTATTATTAATTTATTACCTTCAGAATATCGTAAATTCCATCATCGAGAAGAATATTTTCTGGGTGGTTGAAAAATTGACTTCATTATATTACAGTTTACATAGATCAAAGAACAGACTTTCATTGGCAGCTTCTGCTATACAAGAACCAAATAATACTACAATATATTTAATGTCATTAACTTGTTCAGCTTGTAATCATTTACCTCAACATGAAAATAGCAGTTAATCTAGATAATTTGTAATTCATGCGTTTAGTTTTATTTAAATGAAGACTTAACACTCAGTTATTTAATACAGCGAATTTCCCATTTATAGTGACGTACCACTTTTATACAATATTATTTCTTCTGCTATCATTACATTTTTAGTGTCACACATTTAACAGTGGCATTTTTGTACAGGATTGATCATTAAATTAGCCACCCCTTATCATCGTTATTATTACCTATAGAAAAAAAAGTTTTAAATAAAAGTTGTGTGGTTATGACTGAATTTGCCATCAAAAGTACAGTAGCGTACAGATTTCAGGGGATACTAATGAATAATATAATTTTTAAATGATACATACAGTATACTATTAAATTTTTGAAATGATCCTTTTTTTCTGATTTCCAAAATATACCATATGTTACTCCTATCATATACCGTTTTTGAGTTATTAAACGAATATATTAGTTAAACTAGTTACTGTAAATGCAGTGTGAACCTAAAGAAACGCACAACATTCATATCTTTGGCATGTGTCATTTGTCAAAAAAATTCTCGAACAGGTCGATTTTAGTTTTGTCACTATACCAAAATTTATGACGTCATTGGTTTTTGAGTTATGAAGTCATCATAATTTTTCTTTTAATGAAAACAGACATTTTTGTTCACTGTTTTTGGTGGTATATTCCTTTAGCTTTCTGGTGATATGAGAAAAATTGATATTACATAATTCTTTTGGAACAAATATTTTTATTGATTGGTACCTTACATAATTGCGAGAAAAAAATCATCTCCATTGCTCAAATTGCGATCCTCCAACCATTTGGCATTGACTAAGACGGGTGTAGACACTTTGCACGCTGTTCTCAATCATCTCATGGGCAATTCGTCTCATCTCCAAGCCAATTCTGTCTTTCAATTCTTCTATGGTATCCAGTCTGTTAAAATACACCCTTGACTTAAAGTAACCCCAACGAAAAAAGTTTAAGGGGGTTAAATCCAGTGAACGCGGGGGCCACTCAATCGGACCTCGACGACCTATCCACCTTCCAGTAAAAGTGTCATCTAAAAACTGACGCACTGCTATCCCAAAATGAGGTGGGGCCCTGTGTTGCTGAAACCGGACGTTTTCAGCAGGAATATCTTCATCTTCATTGTTCGGAAACATAACTAAGGCTGTCACTAACTCAACTCGTAGAAACTGTAAATATCTTGCGTCCGTAAGAGTTTCTTTCAAAAAAGACGGTCCCAATAAAGGATCACCAATCGTACCTGCCCACACGTTTACTCTGCCTCGTCGCTGTGTATGGGCTTCTTGAGTCCAATGAGGATTTTCGCGTGACCAGTACCTACAGTTATGCCGATGTACAGTCCCCTTTAAAGAAAATGTAGCTTCATCAGAAAAAACAATGTTCTTTAAAAAAAAAATGTTCACAAAACTGTAAGCGCCGATCCGGATCGTCCTCATTTAATTCGTGGATTAATTGCTCTTTGTATGGATGGTATTTTTCTTTCAATAGACGTACAACAGAAGTTTGACTTACGTTATGATTTAATGCCAGCTGCCTTGTCGAAAAATGGTGGTTTTCCTCACTTTCTAAAGAATATTTAATTTGGTTTTGTTGCTTGTGCTAGGGCGACCAGATCGAGGAAGGTCAGCTACACTGCCAGATTCATCATATCTACCCACCAATCTACTTACAATGGATCTAGAAATTTGCTTTTCGGGATACTTGGCATTGAACACATGCTTCCTGATGAGTTCTCAGCCTATCACCATATCCAACCAACATCAAAAGTTCCTACGCGTTCTCTTTCACTTAAACGTGGCATTGCATTCACTAGTTTTACACTGTCTCAGAAGTGTCACAAAACTGAGGTTTCACACGTGCAAGCAATAAAAAAGTTATCGATACTTTACACAGAAAGGCCTGTATCTCTCTGTTAAGGTGGTTGTTTTTCTATTACTTTCTTTGTTTTTATGTTAAATGTTTTCATGCTAGTTAAAACAAAAATGTAGGCAACAAGATTTATGTGTCCATAATAAAGTGGAACATTACTCGTGAATTTGCGAAAGGTAAGCTATTTTTACATAAAATGTTATTTTTCCAAAAGAATGGCTCAGGTAATATTATTTTTTTTATAGCACCAGAAAGCTAAAGGAATATACCACCAAAAATAGTAAACAAAAATGTCTGTTTCCATAAAAAAAAATTATGAAGACGTCATAACTCAAAAACCAATGACGTCATAAATGTTGGTTGTGACACAATGTACCATTTACAAAACTAAAATCTACCTGTTCCAGGATTTTTTTTGAAAAATGACACATACCAAAGATATGAATTTTGTGCGTTTCTTTAGATTCACACTGTATGGAAAAGTTAACATTATTAAAGTGAGCTATGAAAATGCCAATATGTTTGATAAGTGACATTTCTTAATGAATGAATGAATGATATAATCAAGATGGTTTACAGTGAGGAAGAGAAAAAAACAAATATTTATAAAAAATAGATAAAGATTTATTTAGGAAACTTAAATATAAATAAATGATAACTCAAAAGATGTTCAATGTGTCCACCATTATTGTCAATGCATAATTGATAACGACTTCTTATATTTACAATTGCACCGGAAATGTCTTCATTATTTACAATCAGATTGTTTGTTTCAAGTTGATTTGACTTGAATAATGTTATTATTATTGACAATGTCTTTTAGAAATCCACGAAAAAAATGAATCCATTGGGGTCAAATCCGGACTGTTAGGTGGTCATTTAATTGTTCCATTATTCCCTATCCATATTGGGCATACATTATTGACATGATCTCGAACGGGTAGGAGACATTGCGGAGTTGCCCAATCCTGCATCCAAATCATATTAAGTTCAGCTTCCTGAAAATTCTGCAAAAGAATATTTTCTACTTCTGGGATAATTATCTCCAGATAGGTTAAAAAATAATCATAAAATATAGGCCCAACGAATTAGTTTCTGAAAATTCCACACCAAACGCTAACAGTATTTCTTCCTGATTTTTTAATTTGTTTTACCAATCTTTTTCTGTTGTGATTGTTTTCCCACGACCTTCGATTTTTCCTAAAAACTGCTTAGAAAAGGATGATTCATCAGTCCATAATATTTTAATAAAAAATCGGGATTCTCATCCAACTTTTGAATCATCTGGCGGCAAAAGTCCAGCCTTTTCCTTTTATGAACCTCTGTTAAAACTTGTACGCGTAAAATTTTTTCACTTATCAAACATAATAGTTGTCATTTTAATAGCTCACTTTAATAATGTTAACTATTCCCTATTTACAGTAACTAATTTAACTAAGATATTCGACGTTTAATAACATAAAAACTGTACCTGATAAGGGTAACATATATGATTTTTGAAATCAGCAAAAAAGGATCATTTCAAAAATTTAATAGTCCCATTAAACAAAAAACGGTCTTTTGTATCTCCTGAAATCTGCAAACTACTGTACTTTTGATAAGATTTTAACAAAATTTAATCATAACCACACAACTTTTATTTCAAACTTTTTTTTCTATAGGCACTAATAACGATGATAAGGGGTGGGTAATTCATAATGAATAACCCTGTACTACAGGGTGAATAGAATAGTACCAAGAATAGTGCCTGAGGAACATTACGTGCTATCTGTAGCTCTCGTATTATGGAGGTCCTTTATTTAACTTTTTGTGATATATTGCTTAAGTAACTTTTAAACCAATTTATATAATTTTTGAACTCATGTTTCTTCTAACCTAACTGTCATGGTTGACGGCCAAAAAAAATTTTGGGTACGGAAATAGATTTTCTTCCGAAACGTTAACTGCCTATAGATTCCATTTTCATTTTTTAGTTTATAACATTGTTCAAGTTTATATATTTTTAGGTGTGAGACTTTGAAACAGTCAAGAATTTAAGAACCCAACCTCTGTCTGATCCGTTCGGCGTAGAGGTTTTTTCATAAAAAAATTTTAAATATTTTTCAGTGGAAAAACACCCAACAAAAAGTAAGAAAAACTGTTTATGTGTGTGTGAGTATTTTCTGAATCCAAGATGCAAAATATGGGTTTTATTGAAAAAGAAAAAGAGTTTACGATGAAATTACTTTGAAAGCATTGCTAGAGGTCAAAGCCAAGGTCATCACAGGATAGCTTATTCCTATTCCTACAACGTTTAAGGTGAAGAGCCGGCTGTACAGATTTCCTATGAATAAGATTCATGAAAAACTTTGTGTGAGTGAGTAAAACTACCACAGACTTACGGATAGCTACTTTTCATATAAGCAAATTTTGTCCGCGTCATGGAATTTTGACGTCACTTCCGGTCACGATTTTTTGTGCCATCGAATACATGAAGAAAATTTACGTCAGAATGTAGGTTTTGAGGTATACAATGAGATTGTAGTCGGGTGCCAGACTTAATTTGCCCGCAACCCTGAGAGCCTGAGACACCCTCGATTAAAGTAACTTTTTTTGTGTTTGTGTTTAAGTCATCGAATACATGAATAATTTTTTTTTAAATTAAAGTACAAGCCTTCTAGTTATTATTAAATAGGCTGCCTCTTCTTATTCTTAATGATTATTATCTCTGTTTTAACTTGTTAGTTCACATGTAATTACTAACTATTAATGTATTTTATAATTTTAAGTAGCTGTTATATATTGTTTGTCGTACGATTGTGTCTTTTTAGCATTTAAACATTTTACATAAAATATCTAATTTAGTGGCTAAAGGACAAGTTTCCAAGGCCAAAAAGTTAGAGGAAAAAAATATGTAATTTAGTGTTTTAATTTTTTTATATATACATTTTAATCCTGATATACATGTTTTATAAGATTCTATTGTATTTACTATTTTTTGCTTTATATATATGTATACTATTTTTTGACTCGTGTAAACACTTTTGTGTAACTGACATTAATAAATTATTCTATTTGCCAGCATCCTCCCATTTTGACGTCACTTCCGGTAAAATTCCATGACGCGGGCAAAATTTGCTTATATGAAAAGTGGCGCCCTGTAGGTCTGTGGTAGTACTTACTCACCCATACAAAGTTTTTCTTCTATCTTATTCATAGGAAATCTGTACAGCTGGTTCTTTACCTATTTGTTCTGGTCAATTCCTCTGAAATATTGTTACTATAGCACTTGGAAAGTTAAAAATCAGTATATGAATAATAATAATAATCATTATTTGACCTTCAAGTGTTTTTTGGATCTACTGGATATCATTAATATGATTCTGCACAAAAGTATACATACATACCTCGTAACATTTTGACGACAGCTGTATTAAGAGCATATAAAAATAGTTTCAAATTCTTGAATGCAGTTAACTGCTTGGACCAGTATTGGTGGTGAATCTTCAACCGTGGACCAGCCTAAATACTTTATAGGGTTACAACTTTGTAGACGTACGGTATAAACCTAATATTCTCTTGGTTTATGATGTCCTGGTTATTCAGGTATCGGCGTATATAGTAATTGTGAGTGTGTGATAAATTTTATTTTTTAATTTTTTTCTCCTAGTATTGATAAATTGACCACTGTGCGACGGAGCCCTACAGAGATTCTAGGGGACAGAGTCCTCTCCTAAGTGCCGCCCTACCTTTTCAGTTCCGTTGATTTCAGTTTTATTTAAATTTTTATGGTAGGAAAAATTCGCCGATTCAGGACAATACTTTTATTCTTCCACCAATGTTCGTTTACTAGGCGCAAATTTCTTAAAGGTTCAGACAAAAGTGGGAAGGTGCCATTGCATTTTCAGCTTCAGTCGTTGATAAAATCTAGCTAATTTATTAACTTTGATATTGTTTAGTCTTGAACTCCAATTGTTGACTTCGCTTGAGAAACGAACCAACTTCTCTAGATTTGCTTCTGTTAAAATAGGAATAGCTTTTGTATTAGAAATAACAACTTAAATAATAATGTGTTCAGCACCTAAAAATACATAAGGAATCATGGTCTAGATCGCCAGATCACAACCTTTTTTTTTGTAAACTTACTAAATAAAATCTGGGATGAAGCGAAATATTCTAAAGATTAAAGTAAAATATTGAACGCCCTCAAGATTTGTATTTATTGCTGTGGTATTTGGGTGGACATTTTGATGTAGCGTAACTGGGTTATTTAACTCTCTTTATAATTGTTATGCATAACGGAATTGTCTCAGATCAAATAGGTAAATTGCTAGGTGTACACATTTCTACTTTCATCACACGGACAAATGTCTATAAAAAACGCAACAATGCCTAGTAATCGACATCAACGATATCTAGTGAAAGCGGAGTATGCTCCGAATAATGTCCGATACTTTGCTGAAACTTATAATGCATACAGTCCGAGGAATACTAAAAGTTACCAAAAGTGAAATTATTTATAAGGATAGTGTTTTAAATACAATTTATTTATAAAAACTTTCGCTTCCAGAGACAATTAAACAAACGTCAATTATTCTAAGCTGTAACACGATCCGCATCTATTCACTCGAGGTTATATATAATAATAATAAAGCGACTTTATTCATTCTTAATAAAATAAATACAATTAAATATAATTAATTGTATTCATAAGTAATGGAATGAATTGGAGAAGTCTCACCCATAATGGGCGCTTTTAAACTTAACCAGAGAGATAAATGACAAAGACAATAACCAAAATTCACTATAATGTATAATATGACACAATGAGATAGTTATATAGCTAAATATAATTTGAAGCAGAATTTATTCGTTATCACAAATAAAAACAGCTATAAAATGCATACACATATACGTACACATACATACATAAACAGATAATAAACAAATAATACTTAAACGTAACTTGCTCCTATATGCATTGCCAGGTCTAAATATTACTATACGTGTTTTTCTGACAACAAATAAGCTTTCAATTTTGTCTTAAAATTTTGCAGCGAGTAATTATAAGAATGCTGGAGAGAGAGTTTTATACAGTATGTCTCACTTTTCATTATACCCATACCGCAGCTCCCTTATTAAAATTGTGATTTTAAAACAAATTTGGTGATACTTACTTATCTGAGGACTTGGCAGTATATTGTCTAGTATATACGTCAAATCCTAAGTTTCTATATTCGTACCAGCTTGCTTTACTTATTTTCCTCTATTTAACCCTAACCCTTCAACGGAACCAAACTCAAAATATAATCTAGTTTCAAATGTCGTTATAATACATAAGTGCATTTCAACTGAATGTCTCAATTATATTTAATTAAACTTTTTTTAATAATGGAGTTGGAGTGGCGCGGGGTTTGAAAAATATTAGAAAAAAATCTGAGGTCTTGGCTTCTAGTATATGCCAATTCCTAAGTTTCTGTACTCTTACCAGCTTGTTTTCCTTATTTTCCCTTATTTACTTCTATTTAGCCCCAACCCTTCACCGGAATTAGCGCAAAATATAATCTTGTTCCAGATCTCGTCATGGAACACACGTGTTCCAAATTTCAGGCCAATATCTTAAACCGTTGCTGAGGAAACATTCGCACAAAAAAATTACAGACAAACCGACCGAGCGACCGACACAACGACGGAAACTTTTTTCCGCTCAAATTTAAAATCTTGACGTTCATATAAAAGAGATTTATATGAATTTTTAAAATTGTGTATTCTTTTACTTTTATGTTCATTATCAATACCATTGTGTATTTTGCAGATTTGGTAACTAAATGACCTTTTCAACAACTGTGTACGCTGCACTGGAGGAGTTAGAAGGCCCTTAAACCTGACATTCAAGTTATGTACATCCGTTCTGAATTTGATCTTTCCCTAGAGATATGTCGGAGATTTGTTAACACATGAAACAAATACGCAGCCCGATGAACGCGTCTATTTTGCATAATGAGTCGTTTTTGTTTACGTAATTTGTGTGATTTTCTTAGTGTTGCGCTGTTTCCCTTAGTTATATAATGACTGGTGAAAAAGATTTTGAGTCTTTTCGTCATTGAGTTTCAAATCATTAGATCTAAACCATTGTCTAGCTTGAGAAAGCGTCGGCACTTTTCAACATGAGATCATTCATGTCTGAACTTGAATCTATTATAGCTATATCATCGACAGGTGCAACACAGGTGTTAGGAAACATGTTATGGAATTAGTCATTGACATGGATAATAAAGAACAGAGACCCAAACCTGAACCTTGGGCTACTCCATACCATGAATAACTGACCAATACCCCGAAACATTATCTTTCTTACAATCAGTTTGTTTTCTATTCGATAGATAATCTAAAAAATGTTTGCATAAATTTATAATTGCATAGCAGTACAATCTGTTCAACAAAATATCATGCGAAATTAAGTAAAAGGTAATTAAAATAATCATAATGTAATTAACACACACATACATAATATTTACTTCTGAATTCAAACTGGCAACGGTTTAGTTTGGAAAAAATGCTCGTCGCTTTCTTGGTGTTATTACAAAAACCTTTGTGATAATGGGGATGATTTATGTATCATGCATAAATCGGTAGTTTTCTATTACCAAAATGTCACCCTAAGCCGGCACGGTATCTCAGCTGGCTAAGCGTCTTGGTGGCAAGCGTTCTTGGTCAGACCGACTACCGTGTACTGGGTTCGATCCACAGCTTCGACATTGACAGTGTTGGTGGCTAATGGATGTTGTCTGCATATTTTCAAACATGTAACCCCCTTCCGGACAGCCTACGATTTGGATTCGAGAGTTCTCTACTATGTTATCTCTTTAAAAATTGGTATCTCTTTTGTAATTTTAAAAGCATTAGGATAGCTTCCTGTACATATTTAAGCATTAAATATATTAATCTAAGACGCGAATTTTGCAATTTCTGTATCTTACGTGTTTAATGTGCATTAAGACAAGGACCATATAGAGAATCTGCGTAATTAAGAAGGGATAAAACTAGAGTTTCGCAAAGCATGATCTTGTTTTCCTAGGAAGAGAATGCCTATTTCCAAAATTAATTTTAACGACAAATAACCTTTCTGAAGTAACTGATCAACATGATTCTCAAATCTCACGTCACTGTCAATAATGACTTCGAGACTCTCAACTTCTTTTTTTTTCAATACAGTATCTTCTAGAGCGATATTTAAAACAGATTTAACAGAATTTCTGTGTCACTCTTATTTCTCCTTCGTTATTCTTCTGGTATTGAGCAATTGCTGTAAGGAAATCTATTTAAGTAATTCATAATAAATTGATCAAGGGTATATATCAATTGAACTGCATGTCATTACATTATATTGCTTAATTAATAAATATAATACTTAACGTTTCATTCTTCTTCGATAACTTAATAAGTTATTTTATTATAGTGAATTATAATGAAACGTATTCTTTATAGAATTTTACAAATAGCAGAAAAAACTATCTATGTGAACTGAAAGAGAAACGATCTGTAAAATTATTGATTTACAATCTTTGCATTCTTTCGATAGGTTATCGAAAGAATGCAAAGATTGTAAATCAATAATTTTACAGAAAGTTTTTTCTGCTGTTTGCAAAATCCATAAAGAATGTTTCATTACAATTATAAGCAAGCAAATAAAAAATCAGTCACTTTTAAACAGACTGAATTACTTCTAACACAATTAATATGATATACCTAGTTAGCGTAAAAAATATTCCCCTGCTACTGTCATTTAAATTCAACAGACAAGAAATCATTGTCAGTTGCGAATTTTAATTTTTTTAATACCAGAAGTTTTTCCACGTTATCGTTGAGATATAAGTTTTATTTAGATTCAAACTGTAGAGTAAAATCATAATATACAAACAGCACTCACCTGTACATGTTCATTAGGGACGATTTTGCTAAGTCCAATGAAAGAACTCTTATCTACCGCCAACCATATCCCAACAGCTAAAACTGCGGAGCCGGCTAACTGAAAACAAAATAAACGCATGTCAAGAAAATGTGAGAAGTAATGTATTTTATATTAAATGAGAATTTTTATAAAAATAAATTATTAAATTAAGATATAAGCTGGATCTTGGGTATTTCATCAATTAATAATATGTCTCAGGGTCTACAAACATATTAATCATTGTTTTTGTTGCAGTTTTTCTCTGTCGGAACCAACAAACTCCCGACATGCCGCACTGCTTGAAACGCCACCCCAAGAGGTGAAGTCTGCCTAAATATCTGAACTATCTCGGTGCTTATTTGTAGTTTCGGATCCGCAGCCCAAGTTTTTCGCGTGGTCCGTATTTGGAAAGCACAGCACATAGGCGTGGATAGGTTCATGCATAACGATCGAAAGTATTATTTTACCAGCACAAGCTTCTCTTCTTTTATAGTCTATTATCATAGAGTCCGCTCGTGTCGATGTCGTGCCAAGTTTGAAAACTCTTTATTTTATGATTACTTAGGTCTACAGGATCACCGAATGGCATGTTGGCATTTCTGAAAATGGATCATTCTCCATTAATATACAAAACAAGATGGCGGATAGGGCGATTTAAAAGAAAATCGTATCTCCGGTAATAATTATCCAATCTTTTATTTCAAAAAAGGGAAATACTTCAAAAAGTATATACTTTACTATAAAAAATACAAAATCTAAAAATATTGAATGCCTAACTGAAAATTTGGCAAAAAAAAATAATTCGGTTTTAAAAAATTTTTAAATATTTTTTACTTGAAAAACAATAAGTTATGTGAAAAAAAAGTTGAAATAAAAAATGTTCAGAATTTAATGCTGAATCCAGTGATATATAGTTTATTGAGTATTAGTTAAACAATAACGCTGTAAAATTAAAAAATCATGGTGCGCTACCGGTATTGTGGAAGAATCTTGCGGTGTACAAGGTGACTTTGATCGGGTACACAGTTAATTAATGCCATATTTATATGATAATATGGCTTCTCTAGGTAAAAAATTGCATTCGGACCATATCATAAATGTTTTTAATTTTTTAGTAGCAAAGAATTTCAACTTTTTCAAAATGGCGGATTAAATAAACCTGTATTTATTATTAACATCATAAGGTATATTATTTGACTTAGACAATACAAATAATCTAATAAAACAAATTAAATATTTATAATAATAGGAAACAAATCTTATATTCTGTGGTAAACATAAACTTATATAATGTAAACTTAACTTAAATTGCCTCAAATTGTCCTGTTCGACTTAAAATACTTCTTAAGTGATCTCCAAGTCATCATCTTCTAAAAAGTATTTTTGGTTATTCGTAATATGTTTAAAGTAAAAATACCGTAATTTACCTAAGTTATCTTCATATTCTTCCATGATCGATGGAGTTACCAAGTCGGGTGTATTTGCACAAAAGAGGTTTTCTACAGAACACTGACAGGCTTCAGTGCAAACTATCCCATTTTTTTTTTGCAGGAACATACATTAGTTCCGCATCCCTTCTTGCAGCTACATTTCACCAGGTGAATTATAGCTCTTGGGGCGGGTGGGTTAAGCATGGGGGCTGGTTCTAAATATTCGTCATTTTTTCTTCATCCACAGAGACTGGCATCTGGCAAATTTTGAATATTTTTATTCGCACTTCTCCATATTGTTGCAATATAATGGGCCCTAAAATAAAATAATAATGATTTTTTTTAGTTTTATATGTCATGTACGTTACCTTAAAATATGTTGCCTCATAGCGTCAACTGTGGGTGGTAGGTTTTCTCCTTCTTGATTTCTGGTGGAAAACAGATACCAACGCAAGTCAGTTAGGTCACTCAGGTCGTGGAGATAGTCTTCAAGTTCTGTCATAGTCGTATTCAGCGTTCCCAACAATTCAAGCGATTTCAGTATTGCTGATGATTCCTGCAGTTCTAAAAATACTTTGGTGTAAAATTCTTTGCTAATTCTTGAGAATCTGCCGGTTATATCAGTCCCAGTAAAGGCATGGAAACCAATTAATGATCGTCTGTGTTCGACACTTAACGATTTGACGACTTTTCCTATATTTATTTCTTTTTTAGTTTTTCCTCGACTGGTTACCATTATGACTTTCTTCGGTAATTGCTCATAAAAACTAATCAGAAGTACAAATACATCTGGATCACGACTGTGAACAGTAATTTCTGTCTTTTCCATATTGTTGAGTTAAATGAACTCCATGAAGTACTAGAATAGTATTCGCTTCTTCGTGATTGTTGTCTTTTGTATTTAACAAAGGTATATTTGAAATTGTTTTGTTATTATGTGAAATTACAACATTTTTAAATCTTTTACAATCCAAAACTTTCTTATCGAGGTATTCAGTGAGCTCCTTTTTGGTCTTTATGTTAGATAAAAAATCTTTCAGTGTAATATTTTGTATTAATGATCCATCTGAGACATGATAAGATGAGCCAAAGTATTTCTGACTTCTTTTCGACCTTCTGCGGCTTTTTAGCGAGTCTTCCTTATATGTATCAAATATTAAATGTAGTTCATCATGTAGTGAAGCAATTTCAAAAAGCATGGAAAGAAAAATATTTGCAAATCTTGACATGTTCTCATACTTGGAGATTTTGTGATACATTGAACCAATGCCATTCCATCAACTAAAATAACTGTTCTAGGTTTAACTAATGAGGCTTCTAGCGTGACTTAAGTTTCGCAATTTTTAGAAGTGTCTTCTAGTTTTTGCATGAGTTTAGATTTATCAGTTGGAAACAATAAACTGTCATCGGCAGTAAATAAAGAGCGAGGTACTGATCCAAATTCGTATTCACCAACTGATTTCTTTAGGTCTATATCTTGACGAGTCCTAGATACTAAAACTAAACGCTGAAGTAAACTTATTTCTTCTCTCATTTCTAAAATTTTCTCGTCTTGTTTTGATTTGGACTTTGCATTTTTTAATCACAAAATATAAAAAAATATTTTTTAAGTTTAAATAATAAATAAAGGTTTTATTTATTCATCAATTTTGTTCAAATAGGGTTTTTCCTGTAGCTAACACTAACTTGCTGTCCAAATTTCAACACAATCGGGCATTTCATTCTTAAGTTATCGTGCTTATATGACACGTGACGGACGGACGGATGGACAGACAAACAGATGGACAGATAGACAGACGGGCAAACAGACAGACAGATAGAGGACGGACATTTTGAAAGTTGTTCAGAATTCGATCACCAACATAGTGATATGAAATTTTTTTCTCTACAAGCGATATTACCGGTTTTAGAAATGTCGTTCAAATACAATATAGTCATCGTTTTGTACTTGTGAAAAGTATAATAATAACAGATCGTAGCACGCGTCACAATAAAAAACGTATATGCATATACTAGTTGAAATGGGTCGACACAATGGTGCGCGGACATATTTTGGCACTTTTATAGAGTTATTTTGCAACCAATACCTAGAAATTTTCATATCGTTGGATTCAGCAGAAAATTCTACACATCTTTGGTTTGACATTTTTTTCCATATGGCCTGCCGTTTTCAAAATATAAAGCGTTAAATAAAATGAAAAAAATAAATATTTTAGTTTTCTGGGAATATTCCATTAGGTATTCAATATTTTTTACTCTAGTATTTTTTTTCTTAAGAAGTATTGTCTTGTTAGTATTTACTTTTTTAAAAATTGAAAATCGGTCAATTATTACCGAAGATATGATTTCTTGAAAAATCAGCCTGTCGCCATCTTGAATTGTGGATTACTGGAGAAAAATCCATTTTCAGAAATGCCAACATGGCATTTGGTGATCCAGTAGGTTTATATTTTCATAAAATAAAGCGTTTTAAAACTTGGCAAGACATCGACACGAGCGGTCGTTTTTGAGCTCTATGATAATAGACTATTATGCCAATCCTTTTATCTCTACTTCAGAGGTGTTCAAGTAAACGGTCTATTACAGCGTTAAATAATAGCGATGAAAGCGCGTCGCCCTGTTTTACTTCGTGCGCCAATGATATGTCTACTTCCTTATCTCTAGCGCAATAATCTTCTGGATGCCGAGCCTTTGTAGCGCCGGGAAAATAGCCTCATGCGGCACTGTCAAGCTTTAGACATGTCCAAAATGGAACACGGGTACTCGCTACTCCCTTTCTTCATATTGCTTAGCGCCTGTTGTAGCAGGGTAATGTTATTATGCGTTCTCTTTTGTCTGTAATTGAAGACAATATTCTGCCTCTGGACATTTAATTGAGAGGGACAGGAGCGTGGTTTGTTATGTCTTGTCCAAATTGTGAAATCTAATAGTATTGAGACTGTGGCCATTTCGAAAAATAATAGATTTCCTTCAAAATGTTCTTGACCTCCTTGCCCACGAAGATGCAATTTTATTTTTGTATTCTTTGTGAAGGTGATCACAATGGTCCCTCCTGAAATCACAGATAGCTCTTCCAGTGTATATCACTTTTTTACTTCCCTCGCATACCGAACGGAAGTATTGTATTCGAGAAAAAATCACCCTCCGAGATTTTTTCGGATTCTGACGTTTCAGATCATGGAGATTACGAAAATATAGGTTTTTCAATTCCGCCAGTCTGTCTGTCTGTCTGTTGGTGCATTTACTAAAAAACTACTTGACGGAGAGCAGTCAAATTTGGTAGGTAGTTGACGCTACTGTCAGCGAAGAAATGGTAGAAATTTCACTGGAAAATATACAGGGTGGACCGTCTAAACGGAATAAATAGTGAAAAAAATTTTTTTCGCTCAAATTTGAAATTTCCACGTTTCATGACGCGCTAATCCTATTTCGGAAAAAAAAATAGAAAATTTTTTTCACCAATATTTTTGAAAAATTTTTTACCATGAAAAAGAAGTTTTAATCTATTTATCACTAATATACAATAGATGAAAAATTTGTTTTTGCTCAGAATTAAAATTTCCATGTTTCATGACATTCCAAACCTATTTCGGAAAAAAATATTGCAACATTTTTTTACCATCTTGGAAAAATATTTTACCACTAGAATAGCTGGAAAAAATTTCTTTTTGCACAAATTTAAAATTTCCACCTTTCATGACATTCTAAACATATTTCAGAAGAACAAAATTATGAAATTTTTTTTTTGTGGACTATAAATAGTGGTGTTTCCTTGTGACATTTTTTAAAACGTTCAAAAATTAGCACTTCTCAGTTTATTTTTAGGTCAGAAAATCGCATTTTATCAAACTGAGCCAGAAAATGATTGTGACAGTCCTGTAAAAGCTTTTATTCACAATCATACAGTAATAATCAAATTGTTTTACATGTCGTCAAAAGTTAGAAAGTATGACATTTCTGGTGGGAAAGTGATATTACAGGTTGGAAAGTGGTATGTCGGGTTGGAAAGTAATATCTCGGGTTGGAAAGTGGCCACTTTCCAACTTGAATATTAAAAACGACGCAACGTCCCTTTGACATACGAATTTTAAACGGTTTATTTGGCTTTTTCTTCATTGCGATTCTTCATTGCGAATAAAATAGTATACAAACCTTGGTCAAAAATTTCATTGCTGTCTCGAGAATTAGTTGACATCACCGCTTCGCGCCTTAGTGAACCATCTCATCTCTCGACAAAATTGAAATACTTTCCACCTCGGTATATAATATACTATTGCAGAATATAGAATGTGCAACAATTATATAAAAAGTGCAGTAAATCGGCGAAGAGTAGGTATAATGGTTAGCTTGTTTCCAGCATATATTGATACTATGATATAAATGCAGATGAACTAAACCCCAAACTATAATTGCTTCTACAGCATGTCAGCATAATTTCAGTGTTTTGGAAACAGTGTTAGTCATATTTTGATATATAATTATCAAATGTGGCATAGCACTGTTTAAAGGAACATGTGTTTTTAAAATTACGTATTAATTTGACAGTCAAAATAGTTTAAAGTTCCCGCCAATCATCTTTACTACCGCTTCCAACCACCAGAGGCGCGTCAAGTTCAGTCCCATTCGAATGTACGGTCGTTGAGCGTCTATAGTGTGGGTACTTTGTGGAATCGGCATTTCTATTTTACTAAGAAGTTCTAATACTTTTTTGTAATAATTTAATTTTATAACATTTATTAGAAAAATTATTACTGATTACCGAGAATTTTATTCTCCTCTGCTCTGGTACTATAACGAACTTTCCTAGACAGATGAGAAATTATCGGTAGTTCATGATTACGCATCAGTATATTAAACGGCGCACACTCGATAATATTCAAATTAAATTAAATAAATAAATCAAACTAACTGAAAAATGATGTTGAGTCGAGTATTTATAATAAAGTCGGTTAGTCACATGAAACGTAGAACTATCAACACCAATATAAGATCCTTCATTTAATTTAATATTTCCATAATAAAAGAGAACTACTTTTTGGGCGGAGCCACATGACTGCCGGTCCGGGACATATCGAACAATACGCCGCGCTTGACTAAATTCCTTCTCTTTCACTCGAGCGGTCCTTTGAGATGGACGTAATTGAAATTTTGTTAGACCCTAAAGGGGGTATTAAAATGGAGGAACCTTATAGACGTATAAGTTTTTTTTTCTATAAAATAACAAATTTCTTTTCAACGTCGAAGCATCTCAACGCAACATCTTTTTTCTATACAATAACAAATTTTCTTTTAAGCGTCAAAGTATCTCAAAGCTACATTTTTACGTTTTCTTGATAATAACTTTTTGGATAAGAGTACTGCGTTTGTCTTTACAACGAAATGTTTCGTCACAAGACGTATTTAAAATTTTCTACCAGGTAAACAAAATTCTGGGAGATTTTCCTCATTTTGTCTTGCCGACAAATTTCGTACGAGCACGTTTCTACAATTTCATAACCTCAAAATGGGATTAAGGCAGCCACGTGTGAAACATATCTACGCAACTTTTGAACATATAATCATCGTGGAACAGAGGTGTACTTAGAAATTTCTCTCATCCAGGATATTATAACAAAAGATACCTTTGCTTATTACATGTAAAAGGGATTATTTTCACATATTCATCGCTACACATTCATTCACAGTTACCTATACCTTAAATTCACTGTTGCACATATTTGAATTTTACCAGTATCGCAGATTCGCTTTGTCAAAGTACTTTTGTTTTAGATATGTCTCAGTGGGTAGACATATCGGTAATTATATGCACATAATACGCGTCGTGTGATCTGCAATTTCCTAGATTTGATTTGTCAAATCACATCACTTATGTGGATTATTTATTTAAAAGGAATTTGGATGTTCGAGGCGTGGTGAAATGTGTATTTATTTGCTAGGAATCCTAGTATTATCTTTTTGTGGTTATAGAAATTGGGGTGTCTCGTATTTTATCTGCTAGAGATAAGTTCTAGTATTATTTTTTATGGTTGTATAACTTGGGGTGTCTCGTTATTGAGTATTTGGCATTACGCAGCGGGGAGGCTATATACTGGTAGGCTCAAGTAAATATCAAGTTCGAGTGAAACTGCATATCTTTTATTAGGTTAAGTTTTATTATATTATCTTTGTATTATATTTTGTGTCCCCATTTTAGTATATCTAATGGTGTGGATTTTATGTGGCATTTTAGTATATCTAATGCTGTAAATATTTTGGTTGTTTGATTGTTACGAGATACCTTTGTAATATATTTTGGTTTAAATCTCGTAAATGCTCACATTTTGTTGTAATATATGATTTTTAATATTGAGGTAAAGTTACGAGACGTATTTTTGTAATATATTTTTTTGTCTCGTAAACGCCTCAAATTTATCTTGCTGTTGAGCAACTTGTAATATAGTATTTTATCGGCTTGTAATATATACTTTTGTTTAATAATTGAGACACTTTACGAGTCATCTCTTTTGTAATATATTTAATTTGGCCCTCGTAAAAGTCTCAAGCTTATCTGGATCTTCGGTTATTGTAATATAGTCTCTTGTACATATTTCTGTTTGATATTTTGCTATACAGTATCGCTGATGCTGTGATAGCTCATCTTTTTTTTGTAGTATCATATTTTGTAATATAGTACTATTGTAAATATGTAACATTCGTCTCTTGTTTATCTTTATATTAATTTTTCCTTTATTATGCTAAGTAATCATGGCGCCCAAGCCTTGAACTCATTGTATTGCTCTCCGTATTTTTACTGTGCTAGCCAGGTTAAACCAGTGACGCTAACCACGTCGCTCGTAGGGTGGCACACCCAAAAACAACTTGGACAATATTTTAACACCGAATAGAACCTTTCAAAACAACGCCACAGTAGTTTTGTATTATTATTCTTAGTCTTGTGTTATTGTATTATATATTATCATATTGTTTGATATTATCCTGTTATATTATTATATTACATATCTATTTCAGTATTTACGTTCGATAACTATGCTGCAATATAGTCTTGTACGGCAAGAACCAGCTAGGTTTTTTAGGATGCTATATAAAACTCTTAGTTTGGCTCTTAAATTTCTACAAATATTGTCAACATGTTCAATGAAATGGGCCTTCCGACCAATAGTTAACCCGAAATAATAAACCGATTGGCTCCAATATATGTCTATACCATTTATTTTCAATTTATTAGTTGGGGTCACATATCTTCTGGTGAAACATGTTGTCTGAGTTTTGTCGACGTTCACTAGGAGACCCCAGTTTTATAAAATTGTATAGTGGCATTGGTCTGTTCTTGTAATAATTAATTATTTCTAAGGACCTGTTAATTTTCTGAATAGCGTATCGTCCACAATGAGGTATATACTATTATGTCGATTAGAAGCATAATTAATAAATAACGTAAAGAACATAGGCCCTAGTACGGTACCTTGTGGAACTCAGTTATTATTTAAAAGTTTTTCATATTTAGTATTATTTATTTCGGTTTCTTGACTTCGTCCATATAGATATGATTTGAATCATTTATACGTCGCGCCGTGTCAACAATCCCGAAATAATGATAAAGTTTATTTAGTAAAATAACTCAAATCATTAATTATTTTTGTAGAGCCGTATCTCATGAATGATTTTCTCTAAGTCCAGATCATGTTTCGTGTAATAATTTGTTATTGTTTATAAAGTCAGTAAGTTCGTCATGAACTACACTACTTCTAATTTTGTTTTCAGTGAAGGTCTATGCTCTTTTGCTTATTTTTTTCCTGGAATTTTTTCAAGGGGTATTTGTAATATTCTCACCATATTTTAATGTTCTATTAATTCTGTAAATTTAAACTCCAACGTTTATTTCAAATATGCAAAAGGTTAGGTTATCAATAGTATCCAAACTTCCGCATTTAAGAGTAGGTATGCCTCGACAAGCTGCTAAAATTTGCAACAGGGGAGGTGAAAGGGAAACTCCAGTGGGCGGTCCTTTAAAAACGATAAAATATTATTTTATGTGTTTATAGTACTATGTAGTAGTAAATAGAAATGAATGACCGCGATTCCACTTACGTATAAGCTCGAAATTAGTTCATGATTGTATATAAATTCTACCTGCCAAAGCTCAAAGGTTATGCCGACACCCGACACATCTATCCTATCATTCTAACCTAAATGCGTTTTTAACATATTATTCCTTCAATAAATACAGTATTTATAATTTAGACGGCTAGGTATTATGCTTCCCTAGAATTTTAATTTGTAATATGGAGTATACGAGTATATCTATATTTTTGCATAATGGAAAAGATATTCAATAATTAGTAATCTGCATTAATTAATAATAATCGTCAATAAGGAAATAATAATAATATTAAATAAAAAGAATAAGAGTTGATGAGGTCCGATAAAAATTATAAACAAAAATTAGTGGTATGCAATATTGCAGCTACGGACACACGTTTCAGAGTTATTGCTCCTCATCAGCGTAGCATGGCATAAATAATATTGTTATATTGTTAAAAGCAAGACCAACAAAGATAGGAAAGCACAGTATATTGTAGGTACTCTATTTTGTACCTTCGTACCTCATGTGCCATATATGAAGAGCAATAGCTCCGAAATACGTGTCCGTAGCTGCAGTCTTGTTTGTTATTATAGTACTAATTCTTGTTTATAACTAAATGGAAAACTTAACATTTTAATGTTGTTTAGTTTTCGTATGTGTAAAGCTTTAGCTGTCACATCATTCAACAAATCAAAATTTAAACTCTTGGATCCTCAGGGGATTCCTTAGGATTTCTTGAATTTTTATTTTGTAGTCTCCTTCAAATAATGGTAGTTTACCAATAAACAAAAATTAGCAACCATTGTTAAAATCAAAAATATACACCGCGCAAGTTGTTTTATCCAATAAGTGTTATGCGTATAGTATTAGTTATTTATTGGTCTAATTTGTCTATACGTGATATTCTTAGAAACTGTTAAACAGAAAAAAAGTTTCAA